>PVLC010000158.1:171284-277335 GCA_004027655.1 Graphiurus murinus
CCCCCTGTAGAAACAAGCTGGGGAACTAGGGCACACATATATCTAGGAAAGCTTTGGTATTTAAAAAAAAAAAAAAAAAAAAAAACCACAGTACCAGCCACGGATACACCCTAACTGAAAAGCGAGGTGTGTTGGTTCAAAGTAAAACCCAGAGCCAGCACAGGGCTCCCAGCCACCCAGGCTCAGCCTCAAGTGCCCACCCGGGTTAAGCATGTCCCTGCTCCTGACGTGGACTTGCTGCTGGACTTTGAGGATGGCAAATGTTCCGTGAGGTTGGGTGACGTCTCCGGGGTCAGGTTGTTGCACGGCGTGGGGGGCAGCGGCTTCTGCAGGGGGTGACAGCTGCAAGTCCACTGGACAGCAAAGGACACTCAGGAGGGGGCTGCCCAGGGCCATGACCCACTGGTGTGGACATCAACATCCTGAGACCCAAACGCAGCACAGGTGTGTCGCGGGCCAGGGGCCCCATAGCCTGCAGGTGTCGGGGAGCACACAGACCGCAGTGGGGAGCCCCACGCCCCACACCTCCCTCTCCAGCCTTGTCTCTCCAGGGGGCACCTCCTCAACCCGCGCCCCGCCCTGCCGGTGCTGGATTTCTCAGGCAGGGAGCTGTGTGGCTGGAGTCTGCTACACAAGGATGCCAGGGGTCCTCTGCACCTTACTTTGCAGTAGCTGGTTTGCCTCATGTCCACGGCCCACGGGCGCTCCAAGCACCTCAGACTGCCCCACCCACTTCCACCTGCCACCCCGATCACTTTTGCTCAGTCATCATCAGACTTCAAAAGTCCTCCCTCTGGCTGAGGGATCCGCACAGCAACTTCCCTCACGCCCTGGGAGGATGAAGGCTCCCTTTGGGATTTCTGCCAGCAAGGCGGCATGGGCTGGCAGTCAAACACAACGCTGGGGCCCCAGAGGCCTGCTGAGTGTGCCCAGGCAAATCCCTTCCCCTGCGGGGCCTGTCTCCTCTCCATCAGTACCCTGAGGGCCCTGGCGAGATGTGGCTGCAAAGTGCTATCCCCAAAACTCTCCCTCTTCGGTTTCCATGGCGATTGAAACAGAAGAGGAAAACCAACCAGGCCAGGGGGCTCGCCTGGTCAGTGAGGGACACACCTTCTGGGCTTCAAAAGCCCAGAGAAAGACGACACGTTCACGCCCCTTCCCCACCACTGCCTGGAGCTGGGCTGAGGACCTCCGGGGATCTGGGACAAGGGACTGGGCTGAGCAGGGAGTCACCTGTGCAACATTTATTGTACTCAGCGACGCCCTCCGGGGAGGGTCTCCCTCTTGGGCCCCCCCAGGGCTCAAGTGGAGGATTTCACAGAGCGGGGGAGAGGTGCAGGGAATGCTCCGAATCGCAGTCATCCAAGAAAGGCAAAGGTGCCCCAGAGTTCTCCAGCTCAGGCCAAGTGGAGCCAGAGCGTCCTCCTCGACCGCCTCGAGTTCTGTCCTGGCTCCATGGCGGAGGTCTCTGCCGTCCCCAATGGCAGAGAAGGTCTGGGTTCTACTCAATAGTGAAAACAAATCTCCTATTCGACACACTGTGCTCTCGGACCTGGGCAAAACTCTGGCGCAGAGACCCAGTGAGTTGCGGCCGCTGCCCTGGCTGACGGGGAGACAGCCTGCGGTCTCATCTGCGCCCAGATCCCCCTGGAAGTGTGACGCCACCATCCCGAGACACCGTGGCTAGAGTCTGAGGGGCCATTCCTTCCTGGAGGCCATTACTGGGTGTTCTCGTATTTCAGGTATCTAATCAGCCTGCCTGGGAGTGGCAACGTGTCCAGGAGTTTGATACGATACTTCCCGACGGCCTTTCGCACCCTCAGCCGGCAGAGGTGAGTCAGAGGTCTCGGAGGCTCTGGAAACAGAGGGAAAGACAGATGCTGACTGCGCCTGGCAAAGGGCGTGTGTCTGTGACCTTGGCCTGCAGGAGGTGCTCAGCTGCCATGGCTGGGTCCCGGAGAGTGTCTGCCACTGGTAACCCCAATCCCGACCTGGGGAGGCCCTTCCCCTGTTACCAGCACAGATGTGCACGGCCCAAGAAAGTCGACAGCGTAGGAACTGCACCCATTTCACAGGTGAGGATGCTGAGGCTTAGCAATGTCCCGGCCTTGCCCGGGATGCTCCTGGGACTACTGCCGGGAGCTCCCTCGTCTTATGCTCCTTCCTGTCCACACACAACCTGGACCCCCAAACGTGGCCTCCGTGAAAGGGTCAAAGGGATGACCTCTTGGGTGCCCCCATACATGGGACTCAGCCCTAGGCTCCCACTGGTGCTGAGGGGCTCGGCAGGGGGCAGGGCTTGGGGCCTGGGCCATGTCCTGCAGGCACCAGAAGCCCACTCGGCTGCCCCCCAATTCCCTCTGGGGTGCCTCCTGCAGTGGTTTCTCAGCTGGAGGTGAGGATGGGATAGGCCGGAGCAGGGGCTGACCCTCAGAGTAATGGGACTATCATTTATTTATTTGGGCACAGAGAAGGTGTTTGTCAAATCAAAGAAGGTCGTTCATTCATTCATTCATTCATTCATTCATTCATTCAACAAGCACTTGCTGGGCCCCTTCACCCTGCCAGGCTGTGGGGAGAGGACTCCACCATGGACAGCACCATCTAAGTGGGGTACTGCAGGGTGAGTAGGAGTTTGGCAGGTGAGGGAAGGACGCAGGGGCATTCCAGGCTGGGAAGACAGAAGGTGCCAAGCCGGGGGTCATGGCAAACCTTGGAGGAGTGGGGGAGTGGGTGCGGGGGGCGTGGAGAGAGGGAGGGTGGGGGCAGGGGCTAAGTGCACCCAGCCAGGTGTCCACTGCCTCTGATCTCACTCAGCACAGAGACCCCCATGGGGAGGGAAGCTGAAGACCAGTGGGGGGCACAGGACACTGCCCCCCTCTGGGCGCCTCGGTCTGCTCTGCTTCCCGGGATGAGCACATCGGCATGGAGCACGGAATGCAGAAGCACGGGCGCTTTGCGGCTGGAAGGTGGGTGTCCCAGGCACGGGGTAGGACCCAGCGCTTCTGCCTGTGCCTAACGTTCATGGCACACTCTGCAGGCCTCCCCGGGGATGCGGGTTAGTTGGTAGGGATTACCCTCCCCTGGGGAAGGCAGGAGGAGGGGACAGGACAGATGGACCCACGTCTAGGCTTGGACCGCTCCACCCTCTAGTGGCGGAGGTTCCTGGTGCCCGCAGCCAGTCATGCGGGAGTTGATGGAGGCTTTCTGGCATCCTGAGCTGCTGAGGGAGCGGGCAGGTCAGTGCCCCGCCCCTTGTGGCTGCCACTAACTTATCAGAGACCTGGCTCCGGCGCTTCCCTGGCTGCTGGGCCAGGGAACACCTGGGGCGGGGGTCAAGAAGGAACCTGGCAGTGAGTCAGCAGGTGGGGACTCAAAGTAGCACGGCCTCACCTGGGACCTCGGGCAGCTCGCTAGAATGGCGTCGAGCGGCTGCAGGTGAGTTCTGTGTTAACCTAACTGACACACACTTGGCCAGAGACAGGACTGTGCCGTCAGAGCCCGAGGAAGCTGGCACTCCTCTGTGCGGATGCCCATTGCTGTAACCGTAGCATCCAGCTTGACCACTGCGGATACCTCACCTGCCCAGGTGAGGTCCCTTTGCCTAAGAGGGAGTCTGGCCTTCCTGGCCTGGGTTAGCCAGGCGGCCCCCTCTGCCATGCATACTTAGCTGGCTGGTGCTCTAACCCCACTTCCCACCCACCTGAGCCTGGCGCACCTGGAAGCAGGCTGGGCCGGGAGTCCACCCAACCTCCTCTGCTCCAGTGGAGGGGCCCTGGCAAGGCCGGCTCAGAGCTCAGGGGCGCCTGCCTCCTAGACCAGCGCCAGCCCCCCCAGAAGCTGCTGGGAATGCAGGTTCTCAGGCCTGGCCCAGGCTGCGAGTCAGAAGCCGCCTTGTGACAAGAGGCTTGGGTCCTCGGGTGCACTGCCCAAGTTAACACGTCCTCTCCTCCACCTGCTGTCAGGGGCCCCAAAGTGACACCCCTCAGGGAGCCGGAACTGTTTCCAACAGCATGGAAAGATCCAGTAGAGGGACTGACCATGCTGGTCCCCTGGGCTTGAGTCCCAGTTCTGTCACTACCTAGAGGGGTGACTTTGGCCCAGATGACACGGTCCCTCTGAGACTTGATTTCCTTCTATCAGCCACTGCTGATATGCCGTAGGTGACACAGAGCCCACGCGGAGCCCAGCCCTGCCTATGCTAGTAGCAGCCACGGCCCCCGGAGGCCGGGGTCTCTGCGTGGGGCCCGGAGACACACAATGGAGGGTGGCCACAACAGCCCCTACCTGCCTTCTCCTTGATGACAGCCCAGTCCTCGAAGCTGTCGATGTGCTCCTTCAGCCGCGAGCACAGGCGCACGTTGCCTACGTAGTCCAGAAGGATGTCGATGATGGGCCCCGCCCAGCGGCTCATCTCCGGGGCCGACAGGACCTCGCAGAACTGAAAGGAAGCACGCCGTCATCCTACAGGCGGGACCCCGAGGCCAGGGACGCAAGAGACGTGTCGTGGCCCAACACGGGCACCCCCAGGCTAGGTATACGTCTGCAAACGCACTCCCCTCAACACAGGCCTCCGCCACCTGCAGCTCAAAGCGGGTAACACGTCATCTCTCGGAGCCTGAACTTCCTTGTCTATAGAATGGGTATGTGCCATCCACTTCAAAGGGATTTTTTTAAATGAGAATTCACAGAGACTTCCTTGCACAGAGTCGGCAGCCCAGAAATACCGGTCATCCGCCATTGCAACAGGAGGGCGTCTCTAACTTCCTTTGCATTTTAAGGGCTGACTTTTTGCTTGTTTGTTTTGGTTTTTGTGTGGGGCTAGAGGTTGAACCCAGGGACGTTCTCCCTCTTGAGCTACACCTGCAGCCCTATTTTTATTTTTTATTTTGAAACAGAGTCTTGCTAAGTTGCTGAGGCTGGCCTTGAACCTGCGATCTTCCGGTCTCAGTCTCCCAAGTGCCAGGATTACAGGCATGTGCCACCGCGCCTGGCAAGTGCTGACTTTTAAGGCAACACCCTGGTTAGGTCCTGTCTCTGGGTCCCTGGCTCACCAAACCCTTCTGGGTCCTGCCTCTTTAACATCACATTCCCTAGTTTAGGTGTGCAAGAGGTGGTAAACCCCTTTTGCAGTTTCTCCCCAATCCCCAGCTCGACTCCTTAAATTTCCCAAGTGTGGGGGCGGGGGCGGGGGGGGACGGCTGTGAAATAAGGTTTCATCCTTTAAGTGAACCACGAGGTTCTGCTGCCTCTGAAAGTGCTAACCACCGGGTCCTACTCTCCTCCAAAGTGTGCTAAACTGCCAGTTTAGCTCCCTCCAAAGCTCACTAACCATTAACCCACCCTGCTTTCGCAGCTCTTTCACCACGCTGATCTGCAGCCTTCAGCGCGGTCCACATTCCCGCCCGAGTATTAACCACCTGTCTCCGCCTTCTCTAAAGCGCGCAGACGCCCAGCTCCACCGCCCTCAGAGCCGAAGCGCGCCGGCCACCCCCGCGCCCCGCGCACCTGGACCACACTGGGCTCCTTGTCGGTGAGCGCCTCGGAGAACCTGCTGGAGCGCTGCGGGGCGGGCGGGTGCGGGCCGTTGCCGTACAGGCACGAGAAGCAGGGCTCGCCGTCGCAGCCCAGGTCCATGAGGAACTTGAGCAGCGACAGGTACTTCATGGCGAACATGATGGTGGCGGGGAAGGCGGTGGGGTGCGTGGTGATGTAGGCGTCGATGTTGGCGCCGTGGTCCAGCAGCAGCTGCATGGTGCGCAGGCAGCCGTGGCGGATGGCCACGAGCAGCGGGCTGATGAGGTCGCGGTTGGGGTCGGCGCCGGCCAGCAGCAGCAGCTCGGTGGCGAACACGTTGTTGTTGACCACGGCGAAGTAGAGCGCCGAGCTGCGGCGGTCCTCGTAGAGGCGCGAGCGCTCGGGCGCCAGCGGCGCGTTCACGTCGAAGCGCGCGCCCAGCAGCGCCTCCAGCACCGCGTCGTGGTTGCGCTCGGCCGCCAGGTGCAGCGGGCTGATGCCACTCCTGCGCACGCGCGGGCGGCTCGTCACCGGCAGCAGCATCTGCACGATCCTGCGGGCGGGAGGGCGGGCACGCGCGGGTCACGGGGCTGCCGGCACCTGGGGCGACCCTGCCCGCAGCAAGCAGGCGATCACCACTTGTCTCTGTCCCCATTTTACAGATAAGGAAACCAAGGCTCAGAGTTTTCACACCCCCGCCCCCGCCACCTCC
Organism: Graphiurus murinus; assembly: GCA_004027655.1. NCBI lineage: Eukaryota > Metazoa > Chordata > Mammalia > Rodentia > Gliridae > Graphiurus > Graphiurus murinus. Next base: position 177,514 of record PVLC010000158.1, read on the forward strand.
CCGGCCACGCGCGCAGTCTAGACTACTTCCTGCAGGAGGCAGCAGAGTCTAATGGTAAAGGTTGGAGCCAACCCCTGCCCTGCCTGGAATTTGGTTTAATCATTGTTAAGACGGCAAAAAAGCGTGTCTGTCTCATCGCTCCCGTTCTGCAGATGAGAAAAAAAAAAAAAAAATCAAGTTAAGGTTGATCAGTCAGGAGTGGTAAACCAGGATGTGGTAAACCTCCTCTGGCTCCAGGGCTGAGCTGGGTCCTGGGGTGCAGGTGGGGGCACACACATGTGACCTATATCCTAGGTGGGCTAACCAGCTGTGTGCCCTTGAGGACCCTCCTCCCCTCTCCCAGAGACTCCGTGACTCATTCCCTGAAGGCTGACCCTGCTTCTCCCAGCCCCTCTGCCTACCTTCCACCTGGAGAGCTGGACTGGCCACTGCGGAGGCTGGCTCCAGCGCCAGCGCCCTTTTTCCTTTTTCCTGCAGATGGCCGCAGGCACTGATCCCAGCACTCTGCCTGTTTTAACCTACTAAGTACTCCCAGCACCCCTCTGAGGTGGTGTTCACCTTATCCTCATTTTACAGATGAGAAGAAAGCCCAGAGAGGGTGTGTGACTTCCCCAAACATACACAGCCAGGAAGTAAGGGAGCCAGGATTTGAACCCAGGCCGCCTGACCCCTGAGGCCACACTCTTAACCACTCCCCTCCTTCGGGGTGACAGCTGACATGTCATGGGGTTTTGCGATCTTCCAAACATGTTAACTCGCCTGCCCCATTTTACCCTCACTGCAATTCTGCGGTGTGGCCTCGAGCAGTCTGTGACCTTCTTTTTAACAGATGTGGCTCAGAGAGCCCCAGTGACAAATCAGAGGTCATAAAACCGCTCTAGGGGCTCAACCCCAGGACTCCTCGCCTTGGCTCTCTCCCCCTAAACTCCTGGCGCCTGCAAGAACAAGCGCCTGCCACCAACAGGATTCCAAACCCTAATCCCGTCCAATCCCTGCTGACAGGTGACCTCAGGGGCTCCAGGAAGGAGGCTGCAGCAGGGAAGCAGGTGCCACCGGGGCTGTTCCCACGCCTCTCGCCTCCTGGCACACTGGCTTCCCTCTGGCTTCCTGGAAATCGGATGCCAGCAGCCTCCTGCTGGGATCTCAGTGGAAAGTATTATTATTGTTAGTGACGCTGTGTTTGGCTAAAATCAGCCTCTAAAACCTCAAAAGGAAATTCACACACCCCAGGCGGCTAATTGCCTCCTAATTTTTATTTGTGCAGGCCCTGGAGGCCTGACCCCGTTCTGCAGACGTACTGGTCAAAGGCAGAGCCGGGGGCTCACCCTGGACCATGGCCACAGCCAACAAATGCTCTGTAACAGCCGTAACAAGGCCCCAGCACGGGAAAGAACAGGGAGAGGGGATGCCGGGGACTGGAATCTCCGGCAGGTCTCAGCTGGTCTCGGCAATCCCCTGCTGAAAAGAGGGAGCTTGGTGGGACTCTGCCTTCGAGTCCCAGGAGCCGGGGCTCAGCAGCACAGCAGATCTATGATTGCCTTGGTTTCTGTAGGAAGGACTTTGCCAGCCAGAATGTAAATGTGTCACACTGGCCTGGGTCTGGAGAGGCCATTTTCTGGAGGGTGCAATGGGAGGCTGAGGCCGAGGCTGGGGAAGAGTGAGGTTGGTCAGAGGTGGGCGGCAAGGTGCCCAAGGAGGGCAGGATGGAGGTTTCTGGAGGCCGGGGCTGTCCGTGGGGATTGGCCACGTGGGCTGGGTGCCGTTACTCCTCGCCCCCAGCCCACTGTGTGGGTCAGAGGGCAGGAAGGCAAGGGAGTGAGCTCACTTTGCGCAGAGGTGAGTCCTGGGATTAGTTCTCTGCTCAAATGTCATCTTATGGAGAGGAACACGGTGGCCACTGCCCCAGAGCCGGGAGGCCTGGCTCCTTCTCTTCCCTTCCTTGGGCTTTGCTGCCGAGGCCCTAAGACCAGCGCATACCCCGCCCGGGGCTGTACCCAGGAGGCCCAGGGCAGCGGGTCTATCTGTGCAGCTCAACCTGGTCCTCAATCCAGACAACAAGGCTGCTGCCTTGTTCTGGGGCACAGAACCCCACCCTTGTGCCCGCTCGCTGACCCCCTGCTGAGGCTGCTTGATCCCACGGCTGCAGCCTGGCCCTGCTACCTACGCTGGGCTCTGAGTTCAGACAAGGAGTAGGGGCTAGCGAGGGTTTGAGGGGTCCATGGGCAGTAAGGAAACAGGAAGGCCCAGAATCAGCTGGACCTGGTGGTACAACCAGCTCTGCCTCTCAGTGCTGAGCCAACCCAGGCAAGTCACTCAACCTCTCTGAACCCCACTGTAACAGAGGGGTGCTTCATCATGATAATAGTGATGATGATGGTGACAGCTATAGTGACCTTTTAATACCCCCCTCCCTCATGGCTGTGAACACTTCATCCACCTAAATAACCATGTTTAGTATAGTGCTGAGCACTTGCCAGGAACGATTTGAAGTGCTCGATGCATTTACCTCCCTTACTCCTAAAATGACCCTAAGAGCTAAGTATCGGGTCTCCTTTATTCTCCGTAACAGCTCTGCAATGTGGGATTGCAGTGCCCAGATTCCAGAACGAAGTTTAGTAATCACTTCCACCACGGCTAATTGGGGGGGATAAAATGAAATGTTACACTCTAGTGTGATCAGTGTGTAATAGGCAGTCAAGAAATAGTACTCTGACCGCAGCCTCTATATCTTGACTGTCTACCTCACGCCGATTGTAATCTCAGTACTTGGGAGGCTGAGACAGGAGGATCGCAGGTTCGCGGCCAGCCTCAGCTACTTAGTGAGACCCTCTGCCACTTAGTGAGACCCTGTTTCAAAATAAAGAATAAAAAATAGGGCTGGGGGTGTAGGTCAGAGGTAGAATGCCCCTGGGTTCAATCCTGGGTACCACAAAAAAAGAAAAAAGAAAGAAAGAAAGAAGCAGTATCCTGAGCACCATCATGGCGGTCCCTGCCACACCCAGCGCAAGAGGAGTTCTGGGTCACCGGGTGGCATCAACGGTGGTCTGACCTTTGCTAGCCTTCACTGTAAGTCTGGCGGGTGAACTTGACCTTCTCGTGGAAACTAGCCACCCCACCCCCAGACAATTCTGCTGTCAACACTGCTGAGCCCCACCGCCAGCCCCACCACGTGTGCGTGCATGCTTGTTCGAGCACGTGTGTGAAAGGATCTTTAAAACCAAGGGAAGAGTGGGGCCTCAAATGCACATTGAGATTTTCTGTTGGTGAAAAAAAGAGATGCCAAGATCCCGGGCCTCGCTCCGGGCTGCGCAGTAAAATTACCCGGGCAGCTTCTAGAAACCCAGGAGCTCTGGCTGCAGCCCCGAGCAGTTAGAGCAGGAGCTCGGAGGATGGGGTGCGGGCACCAGGGTTTGTAGCGATCCAGGGGGCCCAGTGTGCGGCTGAGGCTGGGAACCACTGCTTTTGGGCTGGCCTCCGGGCAGCCGCTCTAGTCTAACTCAGTTTTTTAATAAACCTATGTTTATTACAAAACATCTTTAATTGTTGATCTTTAATTTTATAAGATGCTTTTGCCAAACTAGGAATGAAAAAAAAAAAAGCGAGAAAAAGCGTATGTTTGAGTTGACTGCGGCCCTGGGGCCTCAGGGGTTCCTTCTCAGCCTTGCCCCTTGTCCTGCTCCAGCGCGGGCGTGCTGAAGATCGGGCACATCTGGCGCACAGCCCCGGCTCCGCCCCGCATTCCAGGCAGCGGAGATGGACGGCCGGGCTGTTTGGGCAGGTGGCCGGCTGCGGAATGCCTATGGAATGTCACATCAAATCCCCCTGCAGCCTATGGGAGGTCAGGGTGGGGAGGGACCCAGTGTGGGGAGGACCTCAGACTCTCCGGCCATGGGCCCTGCCAGGTGGCAGAAGCTGCTGGGAGCCACTTTAACCCTTTGGTGGGCAGCCCTCAAGGAGCTGGTAGAGTGCAGATGGCCTGCGGGGACGGGCGCAGCCTCCTGCCATCTTCATTCTCTGGGATGCCAATGTCCCCCTCCCCTGCCTCAGAGAGGGCGAAGGACACCCCAACATACTCAGTCTGACCCCTTGCCTGGAAGACAGCAATGTTTCCCAAAGTGTGTCATTTGGGCCCACGAGATGGAATTTTAGGTGAAGATGGTTTTTAAACAATTATAAATTGATCCTTTTAACACTATACTAGTATGATAAATGTTTCCTTTAAAATAAATTCACGTGTGTGGGGGGGGGCTGGGGGTTGAATGCAGGGATATTTTACCTCTGACCTATATCCCCAGTCCTATTTTGTTCTTATTTATTTATTCTGTGGTACTGGAGGCTGAACCTCAGGGCATTCTACCTCTGAGCTACACCCCCAGTCCTTTTTATATTTTATTTTGGTCAGGGTCTTGCTCAGTTGCTAAGGGTCTCACTAAGTTGCTGAGGCAGGCCTTGAACCTGTGACCCTCCTGTCTCAGCCTCCCAATGACTGGGATTGCCCGGCCCTAAAATAAAAATTCACTTTAAGTAAAAAAAAAAAAAAAAAAAAAAAAAAAAAAAAAAAAAAAAAAAAAAAAAAAAAAAAAAAAAAAAAAAAAAAAAAAAAAAATTATTTAAAGGAACTACAAAGCAATTCGAATATATCTAAAATCAGGAAGAAAGGCTGTGAGGGCCAGAGTTTCAGAACCACCGGTCCAGTGGAAAGGGCCTGATGCCCAGGTTCAAATCCCAGCCCTGGGTGTGGCTCCCCACAGGGCAAGTCCCTTGACCTCCTGGACCTCAGTTTCCTGCCCTGTAAAATGGGGATCAGGGTTGACCTGGCTCCCTAGAACACAGTGGAGAGCTCCCCATCCTTCAAGGTCAGCCGGAGTGCCCCCTCCGACCCATAGTGCTCTGGGTCAGAGTCACCAACTGGCTCTTGGGAAGGCAGGGGTGGGGGGCACAGGGAGGGGGGACCTGATCTGTAGCATTTGTCGGTTTTCCGAGTGTAAAAACTTCCACCATGGCCAAGTTCCTGCTACCACTGCAAGGCCAACGAACGTAAAGTTCGGAGGAGCTGTGTGCCATCGGATCACGGGCGCTACCCCGAGCCTGCGCGCGCACCTCTGCTGCGGCCTGGCTAGCCCATCCTCGAGGACCGCCCCGGAGCTCAGTCCTGCAAGCTCTTCCAGAATGTCAGGAAGTCACCTGTGTTGCCCACCTTCTCTCCTACCAGATCGCTCCCTGAGAGCATAAGCTTCTCCTGCCTCACTTTAAGTACCCAGCACACAGCTCGATGGCTGCCAGCGGTCACCACCGGCATCGTTTACACTGGAGTGGCATTGCCGGTGGGCACGCTGATTGCCTAGCAGGTCATCTTTGCGTTCCCACAGAAATATTTACTCCTTCAGTCTCATCGCTGGGCCCCTGGGTGGCATTCCCGGAGGCGTGACATTTGGAGCAGATGAGTTTGTGCCACGTACGAGCTGTGTGACCCTGGTCGAGTCCCCCAACCTCTCTGTGTCCTAGCTTCCTCATCTGAGAAGTGGAGATAAGTATAGTGTCCATCTCACTGTGCTGAGGGAAGGATTACAGAAGTTTAGAAATGCCAAGTACCAGCAAGAGCTGTTGTTAGAGTAAGCTCTAGTTCTTTGCACGGCTGCAAGGTTTTTCTCCTTCCTCTGGAAGGGTAGCTTCCGCCTGGCCTCTCCTGGGCCTACCCAGTCCTCTGGAGGGACATTTGGAGAGGATGCCCCCCGCCCCCCTCCCCGTGTGCGTGGGGGGCAGCTGTGGCGGGTGGTGGCGGCAGGCCCGGGCTGACCTGTAGTTGCCCTTCTTAGAGGCAATGTGCAGCGGGAGCAAGCCGTCCTTGTTGGTCTTGTTGGCGTCGGCGCCCTGGGACAGCAGGAACTCCACCACCTCCTCGTGCTCGTTCTTGCAGGCCTCGTAGAGGGCCGACGCGCTGTCGCTGGCCTGGGTGTTGATGTCGGCACCTGCAGGAGGGGAAGCAGGCGCACCAGGGATCAGGGTGGCTGTCACCTTGACATAGCAATTGCTACGAGGATGCTGGTATTTACTGAGCACCTACTATGTGCCGGGCTCCATGCTGCACCTATGCTCGCTCTCTCTCTCAATCTACAACATAACCCTGGGAGATCAGAACTACTCTTAGCTCCACATTACCGGCAAAGACGGTGAAACACAGGGAATCTAAGCAACTTGCCCCACACCTCCCACCTTATAAAGGTAGAGCTGAACTTGAACCTAGGTGGTCCGAAGGCAGAAGTCACGCTCATAGCCCTCGTTCGGTGCAGGAGTGCCCAGTCTCTGCCCTGAGAGAGGCCTCTAACCTCCAGGGGGTTCTTCATAAAGCAGATCCCCAGTCACTGTTGGTTGAGATTTGCTTTTCCTTTGCCAGAAAAGAGAAATTGCCTTCTATCACCTCCCAGGAAACCGCTGAGGAGGAATTGAACCTACAGACAGTCTGCCTTCACCTCAGTCTCCAACACCGCTGTGCACATGATTTCTTTGCACAAACAGGCTCAGTCAGTCCTTCTGTGTTTGGGAAGGAGAGGGAGCTGAGATAGCCGTGACTCGTCAGTAAGGGCGGAGATCAAAGGTCTGGGGTGACCACAGCTCTGCTTATCTCGAATTTTCTGCCAACTTTGTTTTCAATGATGGTAGGGCCGGTTTCTGATCCAGTGGAAAGCAGACAGGTCTTTTTGATAGACAAGGACCAGTTGGAGTTTTGTTTGGTGGCTTTAGTTTACCATCTGTCAACCAGGAAGAATAGCCCCTACCTCTTGGTTACTGCAAATAAGATAATGCAAACAAATCCCCGGTCACGGCTCTGGCACAGAGAGGGTGCTCAGAAAATGCCAGTCGTCCAGGACAGAAAGTCCCAAGGAGAGTCTGCTGTCTCTGCCCTTCCTGCCGGGGGAGAGCCCACGGGCGGCCCTCGCACACTGCCAGGCCCTCAAAGCCAGGCTCCCTGGACGGCCCGCACTCCGCCAGCAAAGCCGCCGGCTCACACAAGAAAAATATTTGGATTGAAAAATGGACTCAGCCCACCAAGGGAACAGGCCCTGTCTCGGGTCAGCAGGAGAGCCGGGCAGATGTTTGGAGTTCTCTGGCCCGACCCCACTTGCTGAGCCCCCTACCTCCAGGCCCCGACCCCCGGCCCCGCCTGTGTCCCTTTGTTCTCACGCAAGTCAGTCCAGATTCTCGGCCCTGACTGCGGGGAAGTGCCTCACGGCCGAGTCCCCGCTGCTCAGACACGTGCTGAGTATGTGGCACTCGTGTGCACCGAGGCCCGGCGCCAGCAGTGGGGCAGGTGGACACGGCTGAGGACACAGGTCCAGCTGTGACCAGTCATTGAATCTCCAAGCCTCCGTCTCCTCCTGGACTAGATGGGTGAGGACACTACCCAACTCCTATGTCTCTAGAAAAACACCAGGGACCTAGTCGGTGTCTGTGCTTAGCAGAGTTTCTGACTTACAGCAGGTGCTCGGCCAATTTTTTTTTTTTTTTTTTAATTCAGCCCCAGGGTCTGTACAACTTTCTGGCCTCTACCAAGGGCTTTCCTTCCCACAGAGAGGGAAAAGAATTCAAAGATGTTCTTCAGGGAGATCAGAATGCAAGTGTGTGTGTGTGTGTGTGTGTGTGTGTGTGTGTGTGTATTTGTGTGTGTGTGTGTGTGTGTGTGTGTTACTGGGGGTTGAGCCCAGGGGCATTCTACCTCTAAGCTACAACCACAGCCCTTTTTAGTTTTTGTTTTGAAATTTGGTCTTGATTGGTTGCTGAGAGTCTCACAAAGTTGCGGAGGCTGATCTTGAAACTGCAATCCTCCTGTCTCAGTCTCCCAAGTACTGGGATTACAAGCATGCGTCACTATACCTGGCCAGAATATAATACTCTTTAACCAAAAGAATGTCTGCCACGGTCTCCGGGACTTTGTAATGCAGGCAGCACTGTTTTAGTTTCTCCCATTAAGGTTTTTCACAGGCGAAGAGGGCAAAGCCCTGGGTTCCGATCCCAACCCTGCCTCTCCCTTGCTGTGTGACCTTGGACAAATCACTTTCCCACCCTGGCCCTCGGTTTCATCACCTGCCAAAGCGAGGAGGTGATTCTCACCCTTGCCTGAGGTTCTTTCCTGGCCCTGAAGTGTGACGTGGTGGAAAGAGCAGTGGTTTGGGTGTCAGGGGCCCAGGATCCTGACTCTTTCTACCACCAGTTTTGCTATGTGACTGTAGATAAGCCACTTCCCCTTTCTGGTCCTCAGATTCCTCATCTGTAAAATGAGGATGTCAGGTTGGAGTAGAGATGGCAGAAATTGCGCCCCTGTGCCACAGTCCCAAGCTTGTGCCTGACTGCAGTTATCCCCAGCACATCCCACAGCGCCTGGACACGGTCTCAGAATCCTTCTCAACACCACACTCCGGGAGGCGCCACTGCTGCATCAGAATATACCACAAGGTGACACCTGATGGGGTATTGATTGCTAATGAGGGTAGTATTAATTGCTAATAAGTATAGCCATATGTAGGCAAAAAAGGAAAGTCCTTTTTCTCTGTCTCTAGTCTGTCAGCCGAAAGCTGCAGCCAAGACTGACCTTGTCCACTAAAAGCTGGTTGTCAACCAGGGCTGGATTGTCATAGCAACTAAGATAAGGTGCAGAACACTGAATGCTGGGATTATAGGCACCTGCACTTACGAGGAAAGAGTTATGCAGACCCTCAAAAAAGTTTAGACCAAGTTAAAAGATGAAAACGCAAGCTGCATTGACCCACTATTGATTACTAATGATACAAAAGTAGCTAAAGACTTCTTACTTTAGAAAACCACGCTCCCATGCTACAAAACAAGCCAGCAGCTACAGGGACTGTTAAGCAGACAAGTTATCATAAGAGAGAAAAATGACACAAGTATCAAGACACAAGTATCAAGACTTTCTTTCTGAAGAGTTAGTGAAAATGAACAAAGAACAACATGGGCCATGCAGCCTGATCAGTGATGTCAGATCAGTCTGAACAAGAGGGACCACCAAAAAAATAATAATTTTTTAAAAAGTGAACACAGCAAACATAATAGAGCAGGCCAGTCCTACTTTTTGGTGGGAAAGAAAGAAAGAGTACTGGCTAGCAGGATAGGAGGGACAAGATAACAAATTCCTGTATAAAGACTGAGGTTTCAAAGGCAAATAGCGTCTCACTTCTGAGACACTCCATCACGTCTCTTTCTGACATGGCGCTGTTTCTTGCTCTGTCCCCCCTTTCTGCCTGCAATAATAAAACCTTGCTTAAGCTTGCACAATTCCAACCTTTTTTTTCTAAACTAGCCAAGAACAAGAACCCACAGCAACACCATCCAAACCGTAACAACACCTGGACTTGCTGCCCCTTCCAGCGGATCCTCTCCGGTGGTGACCATGACCCAGGGGCCCAGAGACACGGTGATGCCATTGGTTACGAGAGCCAAGGCCTCTATGACCCAGGGACTCCACGGCCCAGAAACCCTCAGTCATCAACTCACCGTGCCTGGTCAGGAACCTCAGGGCCTCCATCTGCCCGCTCTGGGCGGCCACGAACAAGGGGGTGATGCCGTAGGCGTTCTTGGACTCCACCTTGGCCCCTCCGCTCACCAGGATCTCCATGACCTCCAGGTCGTTGCGGGAGACGGACTCGTGCAGGGCGGTCCAGCCGCGGTTGCATCGGTGGTTGGTGTCAGCGCTGTGCCGCACCAGAATCCTCACCGCCTCCGCATTCTTGCGCTCGCAGGCTGTGCCCAGGAAGAGAAGACGGTCAGGGCGCCCTGCCAGACCTAGTCAGCCAAGACGCCATTCATTTGTTCATCCCTTCACTCGCTCATTCATTCAACATCCACCGGGTCTGTACTAAGTTCTAGTCCCTGCATGGAAGGTAGGAGTTCAACTAAAGGTCCTGTTGATCTTAGCAATGATGTCTGCTGGTGTGTATATAGCACTGGTTCTGGGCTGTGCGCGCTGCTAAGCTCTCTATATGATTAGTTGAATCTTCCCAACTAACCTTAAAGAATGTAGTGTTATTATCCCTTTTCATAGATGAGGAATGTGAGACAGAGAGAGGGGAAGTGACTTGCCCAAGGTCACACAGTCAGTGGCAGAACTGGGATTCAATCCTGGAGTCAGGTCCCGAAGCTCTGTTCCCTTAAATGCTCCAGAATGTCCCTAACTTGTCTCCCTTTCCAATGTCACCTGCTTTAGTCCACATCACTAAGGTTAGAAGAATCTTTATAGAGGAGGAGTGGAGATTCCTGCTGAAATCCCCAACCCCAAAGGCTACTCATTCAATTTGGGGAAAATTTTATCTCCTGAGTACAACTTGAATTTCTCAACCTGCTTGAACGTCTTTCCTAAGCTGCCTCTGTCTTCAGACCCCAAACGACCCTTGCCTCTGGTCCATGTTCCCCCCAGGGAGCTCCAGGAGGTCGTGGAGTCACATGGGTGCTTGTCCCTGGGGAACGGGAGAGGGCAGCCTGTGTGGTATTTCAAACAGGACCTGAGCCTGGGCTCTGCGCCTCTCCAAGCCTCGGTGTCCCACCGTAAAACAGTCAGGGCTTCCTGAGAGGGCGTGGGAAAGACTGAGGGAAGCCAGGCATTACTGTCAGGGGCTTGGCACACAGTAGGACCAGGGCGGGCAAGACACAGCTAACGGCGTAAGTGGGTTGGCAAGAGCCAGATCCTCCAGAGCATGGCGTCCAGAGCACGTGCTGGCACCAGCTCTGAGCTGGGAGCCTGGGGCCACCCCTTGCTGGCTGTGAGGGCCTGGGCAGCTCAGTTCTGGACGCTGTACCTTTGATCTTCATCTACAAAATGAGGAGGCTAGCGGTGCCCACCCCTCACGGAGATGGACCTGAGGGCTCAAGGAAAGAGCGGTGCCTGGCACGTAGTAACGGCGCCATACATGCCAGCTGTTAGGACTCTGGCTCTGGGTCCTTCGAGAGTAGCCGTGAATGCCCTTGGGCGATGGACTGAGTTAAGCTCTGAGGTTTCAGTTTCCCTAAACACACATCCCAGAGGGATACGAGCTCCCTCAAGCCTCCCAGCCCCACCTATTCTGTTCCCCCTGCTTGGCCAGCCGGTGGCTTCCTCCTGTTGAGGTTCAGCCCAGGCCCCCTCCCAGGCCCGGGACCCCTCCCCCACACTCCTGCAGGCCTCCTGCCGACTCTGCACTGCCTGGGAAAGGCTCCAACGTGGACCCTTTAATCCAGGAGCCCCCCGCCCCCCCCCCCCCCCCCCCCCCCCCCCCCCCCCCCCCCCCGTGCCCCTCGCCAGGCCTGGTCCAGGGAACAGGTGGAAATGTCTTGCTGAGCACATGCAGGAATGACTGTTTCCATGACACCTAGGGGAGCCATGTCGTGGAACATTGCCGATGACCACCTGGCTTCTGGACTCTTCCTCGGGACGCCCGTCCAGCTCACCTTTATAGAGTGGCGTCTCCCGGGACTTGTTGGAGATGTCAGGCTCCGCCCCCGCCTGCAGCAGGGAGAGGACACAGTCCAGGTGCGCCCGGCACGTCGCCAGGTACAGGGCCGTCTCCTCCTGCAGCGTGCGCTGGTCAATGGCCGCTGGGTATGCTGGGAGGCGGGATCAGGAATCTCATGAAGAAGGGAGCTAGCCCCACCACACAGGCATCCCGACTTCTCCCCGTTCCATGTGGGGACGACGGGTAAGGCATCCTCTGAAACTTGCCAACCACAGGCTGCCTCCACCTGGCCCTTTCGCAGAGCTGTTCTGGCTTCTGGTCACCTCCTCTGGGAAGCCTTCCCTGGTTAAGCCGCCCTCACCACCCATGATGCACCTGCCCCTCCCTTGTGCCTCCACCAGCCACAGCTGGAAACAACGCAGCTGTTTCTCCAGTGTGGTGGGCTTCAGGGGGTCCAGCTGCTGGAGGGCAGAGGTGACACCTGCCTGCAGGTATCACCCATCCGAATCTGGCTCGGAAGAAAGAAGGGGCTCAGAGAGGAGGTGTGACCGGCCCAGGGTCCCCCAGCTGGCGAGGGACAGCCTTGGCAGGGCCCGGGCACAGCTGCAGTCTTTCCCACACTGAATAAGCCCCTGGAACATTCTGGAACAAACTGGCAGTGGCTTTCCCAAAAGCTGCCTCCCTTTTCTAGGAATCAGGCTCTGGGGTCCTGGGAGGCCTGGCGAGGCGACCATGGGCTGGGGATGGACTGGGGACAAGTCACCCCTCCTCCCCCAACCTCACGTCGTCAGTAGTCCATGGGGCACTAACTGTGCCGGCCCTCCTGACCAAGGCAGGAGCCCTCCCCCGCGAGCGGCCCGGGGCTGCCCCTCACCTTGCTGCAGGACCTGCAGGCAGCCTAGCTGGCCATAGTAGGCCGCCTCGTGGAGCGGCAGCCAGCCTTCCTTGTTGGGTTCGGCGAGATTCTTCCCCTCTTTGATCATGGCCTTCAAGGCCTCTTCGTCGCCTTCCTGGATGGCCTTCAGCACAGGGTCCACGACCCTGTGGGGGCAGGAGCGTCCAGGCCTCAGATGTGAGCAGGGGCAGGGCCTGTCTCCTGAGGGCACACGGGGCCTGCTGGGGGCCAGGAGCCCAAGCCAACTCTGGGGTCCCTTAGCCTGGATTATCATCCCAGCTGGTCTGGGACAGGTGCTCAGCTCCTGCAGCCTAGAGGCTGCAAGGAGCCACTTGTAGGATTATTAAAGGTGAAGCCTAACGGCATGGTGGCACATGCCTGTAATCCCTGTACTTGGGAGGCTGAGGCAGGAGGATTGCAGGTTTGAGGACAACCTCAGCAATTTAATGAGACTCTCATCAACCTGGCGAGACCCTGTTTCCAAATAAAAATAAAATAAGGGCTGGAGGAGTAGCTCGAAGGTAGAATGTCCCTGGGTCCCTGGGTTCAATCCCCCGTGAGACACACACACACACACACACACACACACACACACACACATACACACACACACACACACACACACACACACACACACAATGATGAAGCCTTCAGGATTTCAGACAAACATCTTTACTTGGCTCATTAAAGTCTCCTGGAGCCGGGCGTGGTGGCACACACCTGTAATCCCAGTACTTGGGAGACTAAGAGCGAGGAGGATCACAGGTGTTAGAGGACAGCTTTAGCAAAATAGTGAGACTCTCAGCAACCTAGTGAGAGCCTGTTTTAAAATAAAAACATAAAAAGGGCTGAAGGTGTAGCCCCCAGGAGGTAGAATGCTTCTGGGTCCTGTCCTCAGCACCAAAATTAAATAATAAACAAATAAGCCAGTCAGTCTCCTCGTTCACTCATTGAACTCCCTTCCCCGTCCCTGCAAAGTCAGTGGGGACCATGACAGCTGTGACTCCCAGATCCGGTTCTGGGGAGGGTTCTGCGTAGACAGCCCCACTCCCGGAGGCTAAGCTGGAGACCAGCCTAGCGCCGGGGGCTGGGGCGGGCTCCGAGGGTCTCCAGCGCCAGCCCCGCACCCGCCCAGCCGCTTCCTCCCCGGGCGTGCGAGCTGAACCAGGCTTCCTCCTGACTCTCGGCCTCCCCGGTTATTAATAGCATCGGAGCACAGCTAAGCCGCAGCCCCAGCGAGGCCGGTGGGAAACTGATCAGATAAGTCCTGATGCCCCACCAGCACCAGCACCACCGCTGCCACCTGCAGGAGTCCTGCTTGGGAGCCACCGAGCAGCCCCGCTGGCCTCAGGAGAAGCCCCCGTGGGTATGTGGATCTTGCTGAAGCGGAGGGGGCTGGTCTCCCGGCCTTGGTGAGAGGGGTGCAGTGCGGAGTTATGAGACAGCTCTCGGCACCTGCGGCCCAGCGGGGGTCTCTGCAGCTGCACTCAAGGACCCCGGAGCCCCGGGCACACGCACTGAGGGCTCCTCCATGAGCCCAGTCCTCGCCCTGAGGGGGGGCAGGCTGCCGGGAGTGCCAGGTCACCAGAGAACAGCAAGCTGGACAGGACCTCGGGGACCACTTTACCCTCCCCAACCCTGTCCTACTAAGCAGGGAGACTCAGAGGGGACAGCCTCGGGGAGTGGTGATGGTGCTGAGCCAGGACTGGGTCTCCCTTAACCAAACTGCCACACCCACCCATCGGTGGCACCAGGGCAGCAGGATTCAGAATCGCTGGGAGGAGAAGCAGAACGAGGGCCAATCGCCTCCTCCTTACTCCACAGCAAAACTGAGCACGGAGATAGGGCACCTCTTTCGCTTTCAGCTGCTTCCAGGACGGCTCCGGGGTGCAGAGAAGGGAGGGGAGACAGAGCTCTCTCCTGAAGACCCCTCCCCCAGCCCAGTGCCCGGCGCCAGGCAAACAGAGCCCCTCCTGCAGCCCAGAGTATGCCTGGATTTTAGCACCTGGCATTTAAAGGAAGGCAACGAAGCAAAACAGAGCCGTGGGTGTGGGTATGTGGACGTACTCGGACGGCCCCCAGAGGTGGTGTGGAAGACCCCGAAACAGGGACAAACAGCAGGTGTGGCCAACTCCTGAGCTGGGACTCTGGGCGTCTAAGGCCATCGCCCCCATCTCCCTCTTGCGGGGCGCCCTAGCCTCCTCCAGCACCCGGGTCCCATTCCAGGGGAATCTCCAAGCGGTCCATCCCAAGCACAGCCTGGCTGAGAGTTCCAGGGGACAGCCGCCTGTGGCCACCGAACCCAGCAGGGCAGGAGCATCTGGGTGTCAGGGGAACACCTGGGGAGGGTTTGCCTGGGAGGTGGCTTCATAGTGCCCCTGCCATCTTGGGGCCCTGGACCCTCTGCCCACCCAGACCTTCCCTGCCACCCCAGAGCAGGCATGAGCTTGGCGATTGTCTGGGGGCCGGGCAGGGGTCACTTACGCCGGCTGAGACGTCTTGAACAAGCCGCTGTTGTATTTCTGCATGACCCCTTGGAACAAGCCCAAGGGGGTGCGGGCCGGCGGGCTCTCGGGAGGCGCCGTGGACCTGGAGGACGCAGAGCAGGGGTGAAACAGAGAAAAATACTCCGCATAGGAGAAGCGGGTCATGGCTGGAGGGAGAGCCGGGGAGAGAGGCAGAGTGACAGACACACACGGGGCTCTGAACCAAAGCAGATGGCCGGGTCCTCTCTGTGTGCTGGACACAGCTGCTGTGTCTCTGGATTATTTTTGGCCCTTGGAGGAAGCCCTGGGAGATTTAAATGACCATATAAGACAACAATGAGGTTAACCTCACCCCCGAGCCCGCCGTCCCCCTCCCCAGCCAACCACAAGGCGGCAGATACGAAGCAAGGTGACATTCTTCACCGGAGGAGGAGAGAAGTGGTCAGCGGTGGCAGGTCGCAGGGTGAAAGGGGCTCCGTCTCGGGGCTGGCCCGGCAGGTCCTGGTGGAACTGGATGAGAGATTCACGGGCAAGTGGGGTGGCAGGGGCGTCCAGCTGAGGGGCCCAGGCCGTGTGGGCCACCACCCCCACCTCGCTGGCTCCTTGGGAGAGAATCGGGCCCCATAGTCAGGAGGTAAACGTAGAGAGGTCTCAGCAGAAGGATGCTCAAGGAAGGTCACCAGGGCAGGACACTACTCAGCCATGGGATCTGGGACATTTCACCCTCTGTGCCTTGGTTTCTCCACCTATAAAGTAGCTCAAGGGCAGTCCCCAGCTGGAGGGCTGGTGAGGGTTGAATCCACCCAGAAGGGCAGGAAAATGCCAGAGGACAGAGGGGGCCCAACAGGGACCACCCGTTCATCTTATCATTATTTCACGGCCAGGGTTGGCCTGGGGTGGCAGTAAGAAGGGTGGACCAACCCTGCTCACCCCTCTCGGCGCTGCAGCCCCGGAGCCCGGATACCCAGCAGGCCTTACATTGTCGCCCAACACTTGGGGAGGGGGACAGGGGAGGACCTCACTGCTGTGACTGGCACCCAGGAGTCATGGAGCACTGCATGGAGTGGTGACCCTAAGAAGCGACACTCTCCCAGGTCAGGCCAGGCCAGGACCTGCAGGTCCCAGGGACCCCTCAGCAAGGCCAGGCCTCGGTGTCTGTGAGTGAGTGGGCAGAGAAGGAGGCCGGCTGGGGCCTCGGCCCTCGGCCTTCCTTCTCTGCCTTCGACTCCTCGCCATGTTCTGCTGACACTCACTAGCCTGGAAGCTTCCGCCTGCCTGTGCTCCCTCGTTAATCCTCGTTTATTAGCCCAGAGGTGGGGTGACATCACCGCCTTTGATGGATGAGGAAGCAGGCTCTGAGCCCGTGGGCAGTAGCTCAGGGTCATGCCCAGCAGGTACGTGAATGGTGCTGCGGTCCCCCGCCTCAAATGCCTGGTCTTTGCCTGCTTTCTTATCCCTGGGCGGGGGCGTGCAAAGGCTGGCCTCAGGGCCCCTCCACCCCCGGAGCTGCAGGACCCAAGGTCCTCAGCCCTTGCTCCCAGCAGGAGTGGGCGAGTGTGGGGCAGGTGGAGGCAGGCCAGGCCTCCTCTGCCCTTGGCAGCCCTGTGGTCTGGTGTGTGCGTGGCCCCCAGTCACCTGCACGGGTGAGGAGGTTTTTAGCAGGATGATAAGCCCTGGTAAGAACCTGCCCTGTTATCCTACCTCTGCACAATAAGAACAGCAAGGAGGGGGGCGGCAGAGGGGAGCTAAGGTACACAGAGGTGGAGGGACAGGGCAGTGTCCACCAAGCATCGCCTGGGTCCCATCCTCTCGCTGCCTGGGAGGGAGGCAGGGCTGCAGCGCCCCATTTTGCAGATGAGAAGATAGACAAACTGAGTTCTGCTCAACAAAGATTTCTCAGCTCTGGCCCGGGCCCCGCAGATCAAAGTCGTGTCCTTTTGACCCTAAGATGGTCAGAGATCATCGGATGGGAGACACGGACACAAAGGCAACCACAGCGCCGCAGGGCGGGCCCGGCGAGGCGAGGCAGGAGGCTTGTTCTGAGAGCCCTGCAATGGGGGTATATTAACTTGGTTTGGGGGCCAGGCAGGGCGGCTGCTCAGAGTCACAGAGCTGTGATGGAGAGCCAGGCCCTTAACCCAGTGTCTCCTCTTTTGGAGGCTAGAGGCCCCACTTCCCTCTGCCCGGGGCAGGGGAATTCCCAGCAGAGCAAACCATGAACCTGAGTCACGAGGGGGTGAGGGAACCTGGCCCGGGCGGGTGGGGTGGGCGGGATGTGGCTGCAGGTCATGCCCTGGAGGAGGCCCAGGTGGGATACACACACACACACACACATACACACACACACGTACACACTGAGAGAAAGCACCGTTTCTCCCTGCTGGGTCCCCCAGGCGCCACTGGGCCTTCAGACTCCTGCTGAAGGAGGCCCTCGGGTGCAAGAAGCCACCTGGCCCATAGCCGGGGCCCGGTGAAGGTGGGCAGCTTGATCGGCCTTGTTGGTGGCTGTACACACAGCAGCCCAAGCGAGTTCCTGCTTCCCGTTTTCTTCCTTTGCCTTCTTAGAAATGTAACCTTAAATAAAATGCAGAAGTGTAAAGGCTGGGTAGCCCCAGCTCCCTGGATGCCCTCTGGCTGGTCCATCTGTGGTGACCTTGGGCTCCCGAGCCTGGTGCCCGGAGCCTGCTTCTCCATGGGGCCGGAGGCTGGGTCGGCCTCTTGGGAGCTTCTCAAATGGTCCTCACTTGATCCTCAGAAAGCCCCGTGCAGGTTTCAAACCTCATCCCCGTTACATCGCACTGGGGGAAACTGGCTTTGAAGAGGAGTGTTGTATTTTTTTTTGGGGGGGGTGCTGATCTGACTCTTTCTTCTAGTCTCCCCCAAACTCAGTTGACTGCCATTTTGGTCACAAGATAATAATGATAATTTGCTTTCCTCGAGCATTTGATTGGTTCTGAAGTGCATTTCTTTCCTAAAAACTTTCATTAGTTGCCTACAATGACACAAGCTCCTCACTGAGCACTAAGGACACAAAAGTGAACGACACCCACTCCTCGGTCCCCAGAAGGTCACAGCATGGTTGAGACACTCTCAGGAGGCCTTCCCAGGGTGGAAGGGAAGCTGGCTTGTGAAGCAGGGGCCGTCACGGGGCTGGTGGCCCAGGTACTCAGGGAGGGGAAGGGGAATTCAAGGTGCAGGATGTGGGAAAGCTCCACCGCCCTCGCCCTTGCCCTCAATGCATTTGCTTCTCATAAGAACACCGCAGGCACCACAGTGGGGCTGCAGTTCAGCAGAAGAGCACTTGCCTTGTGTGCAGGAGGGCCTGGGTTTGATCCCCACCACCGCAGAAAGAAAAGAGAGAGACAGAGGGAGATGGGGTGTTGGGGGTGCACGCAGGCTGAGAAAGGAGGATCACGGGTTTAAGGGCAGCCTCAGCAACTCAGGGAGACCCTGTTTCAAAATAAAAAGGGTTGGGAGTGTAGCTTAGAGGTAGAATGCCCCTGCAGCAGGAGAGAGGGAAGGAAGTAAGAAAGGAAGGAAGGACCCAACAAGGTAACCAGAGCAAGCTTTAGTTAGGGACTCTAGGGAAAAGGCCGCTGGGGCTCAGAGAGGCAAGGTGACTTGTTGAAGTTTGCACAGCCAGTAAGTAATAGAGGAAGGATCTGACCCTCCAAACCCACTTCTCTCCACTGCCTGTCCCCGCGTCCCACCATCCCCCACTCACTGGCTCACATGGGTCAGGCCAGAGGCCTCACAGGGAGCAAGAAAAACATAGGTCCCTGCCCACAAGGAGTTTACAGGTTAACGGCAGAACAGACAAATGATAAGAATTGTATGTCATAGCCAAGGCCATGCAGGACACGGTCAAAGGAGAAAGAACTGGTGACCCACTTGACCTGGGAGGTGGCCAGGGCATGACTCACTGAGGAGGTGACATTTGATCTGAGGCCCAAAGGTTGAGAAGGAGCCCCTGGGGGTGTGCGTGACATCGGCCCCTAAACCTGCTCTGGATCTGTTTGATGGAAACCGCTGCTCAGAGATAAAAGTGCCCAGGGCTCTCCGGGTCTCTGTGACGAAGGCTGGGTCTGGGTGTGTGGGCACCAGGGTACGTGTGTCCTACTGTCTTCGGGGACCCTGAACCTCTGTGGGTGGCAGGCGGGTGTAAGGAGGCCTAAGCTCTACTTCCAGGTGGCGGAGGGGAAGCAGAAAGGAGCTTTCTCTCCATGGCCTCTTCCTGCATTCGGCACAGGCTGCTTAAAAGTCTGACCTCCAGGGCCAGACAGACTCCAGTTCAGTTCCTAGCGCTGCTACCTGTGTGTTTTGTCATCTGTGAAATGGGTGCAGAAACATCCCCCTCCCGTGGCTCTTGCAAGCACTAAGTGTATCACTGTGCAGTGCACACAGGCCGTGCTCGGTGAGCATTAAAGGGCTCTTCCTTCCCCAGCAGGCCTAGCCCAGAGACAAATCGACAGAGCTGAACCTAGGAGGTTTCTGGTCCCAGCAAGCGCAAGAAGGTACAGATGACCCTCTGCTGCGTTCTGGGCCTGGATCTTGGACGACCTTGAGTAAGTGGTTTCACTTCGGTGAGACCTTTCTTCCCAGGAGGCTGGGTCCATGGGGGTGGCCCACTGTGGGGCGCACTTCCCTACCCTTCAGTGCTAATGCTTCTCCTCATTTCCAGGACTCCCCGGAGGGCCTCCCTGCTGCAGATGCCCAGGGGGGTGCCTGCTTCCTTCAGCTGTGGCTTCGTGCAGAGGCCCTGACTCTAGGGGGAATATGCCTGAGCTCTATCTGATCGCTCCTGAGAAAGAGGAACCCGTGGGCTGACTTCAGCTGAACTGGCCAGAACAGGAAGCGGGGCCTCCTTGAACCTGGCCCCAGTGAACCAAGTCCTGGCTCCGGGCTTCTGCTTGTCCAATCGGATCCGGGGATGGGACATCCTCAGGGCCAGCTCAGTAACCTGCAGTCCTCGTCCTACTTCCCACTGCCCACCTTCCCTTCTAGAAGGCTCCTCAGCAGTGGGCACCCTGGGATTTAGCCCAGCCAGCCTGACAGAGGCGGGGTCAGGAACAAAGTCAGGTGGGGAGAACCCTGGTAAGTGTCCCCCGGGGGATAAGGCGCAGTGGCACCACCTCCACCTGCCAGCTGCTGACTCCATATTGGAAAGGTCTGTTTATTGCTGATGTTGTGACTCGGGAGGAAGCGGTGATTCTGTGAGTTTAAGTGACTGGACCACGGTTGCACAGACAGTCAGCAGGCTGCTAGAGACGGTGCAATTCCAGGCCCAGACCCCAGAGTAACACAACTGTTACAGCATCTTCCATACCCCCAAATACACCCTTGACCTTCACTCAGGCAGGGCAAAAGCATATGTATGATTGTATACTTCTTTTTTAAAGGCATTTGACACATTTGCACTGAGACGGGCTGGGAGTGTAAAATACATACGCACTGGATTTCAAAGATTTCAAAAAGGAAAACGAAGGTAGACATTTCATTCATAATTTTTATATCGATAACATGGACATGATGATCTTTGACCATAAAATATGTATGTGCAAGTTAATTTCACCCATTTCTCTTTACTTCTTTAATGTGGGCCTTTGGATATCTAAAATGGTGTCTATGATTGTGTTTGTGACTCAGCTCACATTTCATGGGGGTGGTGCCATGCTTAGAAGGTGGCCCAGATAATAAGGGGTGCTGAGACGGGGGAGCCCAGAGGAGACAGGACAGCTCTCTGGGCAGATGTGCTAGACTTCCCAGATGTGCTTTCCAGGCAGACTGTGTGGCTAGGGCTGTGTGCTGGCCGGACTCACCGCCAAGGCGTTCAAGTAGAAGGTCAAGGTCAAGGGCGGGGCCTAGGCTCTGCAGCAGAACAGGCCGATCTCCACAGCACCACTGCAGGGCCCTGGTCCAGGTACTCAGCCCTGAGCTTCAGTTCCTCATCTGTAAAGTGGGACTAGCGCACAGAGACTGGCTGAGGGTCCTCAAGAAGATTAAATAGACGAAGTATAAACAATCGACCCTCGCTATCCATAGGTTCTATGTGTGTGGAGTCAACCAACTTCAGATAAAAAATATTTGAAAAATAGGCATCTGCTCTGAACGTGTACAGATTTTTCTTGTCACTATTCCCTGAACAATGCACTATAACAATTGTTTACACAGCACTTACATCTCATTAGGTGTAAGCAACCAGAGGTGACTTAAAGTATATGGCAGGATATGCATACATTATATGTAAATGTTACATCATTTTGTATCAGGGACTTGAGCTTCTGCAGATGTGGGCTCCCATGGCGGGGTGCCGGAGCCAGCCCCCCTCTGCTGCCTAGGGACAGCTGCATAACAGGTACAGCGATAATTGGCACTGTGAGAGCACAATGATAACAAATGTAAATCATTATGGTATTAAGAGGCCTCCTAGAGCCCAGGGTGACTTTGTTTGGGAGGAACGGCATTGGGATCTGCAGTGTATGGATGCCCCGGATGGCTCCGTTCCTCTTAGCAGCCTCGCCTCACTCACCTGGTCCATGGGTAGAAATGGGCAGGTTGCTGGTTGACACGGGTCGCCACAGGAGCCTCAGCTGGGCCGCGAGTCTTGTCCATCAGGCTCTGCTCGATGGCCATCTGGACCAGCTCCTCCTCGCTCAGGCTGCTATACAGGCTGTACTCCTCGTGCCCAATGGCACGCTGTCTGCCCTGCGTGCTGATCTCTGTCGCCATCTCTTCTACCTCTCACCCTGGCCTCCAGAAGAGACACTCAGCAGGGGAGGGAACCACAAATCAGGAATCCCTGTGAGGAGAGGAGACCATCCTGCTCACCAAGTGCTTCAGGAGAGCCGTGTCCACCCACAGGGACGGCTGTGCTTTTCCCTGGCAATTGCGTATTCAATTTTATTAATTTATTTGGCCATATGATCCAGCCAAGCACCTGTCCATCTTCATATCCATCCCTCCACTCGTTCATTCACGAATTTCATCCATCCTTCCACTTATTTATTCATCCTTTCAAACATCTACTTGCTTATATATCCAACCATCCACCCATCCATCCATCTATGTAGCCAACCGTCCATCCATCCATCCATGTAGCCAACTGTCCATCCATCCATCCATCCATCCATCCATCCATCCATCCATCCCCCATCCACCCTTCCATCCATCCACCCATCCATCCATCCATGTAGCCAACCATCCATCCATCCATCCCCCATCCTCCCATCCATTCATCCATGTAGCCAACCGTCCATCCATCCATCCACCCATCCATCCATCCATCCATCCATCCATCCATCCATCCACACACCCATCCATCCATGTAGCCATCCAACCATCCGTCCATCCATCCATTCACCCATCCTCCCATCCCCCCATCCATTCATCCCCCCATCCTCCCATCCATCCATCCATGTAGCCATCCGTCTATCCATCCATCTCCCCATCCATCCATCCCCCATCCATCCAACCATCCATCTGTCCATCCTTATGCCCATCTGTCTGTTTACCCACCCACCCATTTACCCATTTACCCTCCCATCCATCTCTACTTTCCTATTTATTCAACCTTTCAATCATCCCTCCATCCACCCCCCCATCCACTCATCCCTCCATTCTCCATCCTTCCTCTATCCACCTATACATCTATCTATCCAAATGCCCACCCTTCCTCCATTTACTTTTCCATTCCAGATAGTCTGACTATACAGGTATGCACGCATACATCGGCTGCAAGGTCACTTTTCATTCAGCCTGTCTGTGTCAGGCCCTCTTCTGCAGGCCCAGTCTGTGTGCAAAGCCATGATCCCAACAGCCCCAAATTCCGCCCCGAGCGACTTGCAAAGCGATGCGTACATTCCTGCCTTCCAGTTACCAGCCACATCCTCTCCTGGCATTTCTCCATTTCTCTGCACCATGGGAGGGCGGAGAATACTAGAGATGACTCAGACACAGCCTGGCTAGATTGTGAGTTTACACAACCTAGTTAACATCAATCATTGAAATAGTTTGCAGTGTTAATTATGGGGACCCTCTTCTAAACACAGAGAGAGAGAGAGAGAGAGAGAGAGAGAGAGAGAGAGAGAGAGAGAGAGAGAGGGAACTTGTTGAATCAACTGCTTTCAGAAAATAAAATAAGCCTGATTTTTTTTTTTGAACAGCTGATTTTCAGTACGACTGAGGGTCAGTGGTTTTTAGCCCTGGCTGGAAATTGGAATCACATGAGGCCCTTAAAGAAATACCCCAAATCCCAGTGCTATACTTTGGTTTGTTCAGCAAATGTGCACTCCCCTCTGCTGGGAGGCAGCTCTCCCTTCCCCTCCCCATAGATCCTGGGCCCACGTCCACATGATTGCTCTGGCCAGTGAACATCAGTGGACACAGAGACAGGAGGCAGGTGACCAGTGCTGCTGCAGTGACCAGGCTTTGCTCCTGGTCTCCCGCCATCGCCAGGAGAAGGGAGAGAGGCCCACTGCAGCTGCTGCCTTTGAGCCTGAGCCCTAAAGCACACCCTCTGGGGGCCCCTGAGCCCACTGTGCCCCGGGACCCCAGCCCACAGGGCCTGCAGCCTGCCGCCGGGTCTCCCAGGCTCAGCCAGCCCTGCTCAGCCAGTCTTTGGGTGCTCAGATCCCAAGCACAGCCACCGGTGCTTACTTGGGGTGTTTTGCTATGCAGGATTCTGGGGCTCTAGTTAACTGATTCTCCAAAGACCAGGTCAGGCACTTCACAAGAACCCTCCAGATGGCTCAAACTCAAAAGTAAAGGTGCTGGACTTTATCAGTGTTGGGGAAATTCAAGTAAAGCCCCAATGCAATACCACTGTACACCCACCAGAGTGGCTCAAAGAAAGAGACAGAAATGCTGAGGGCCAGGAGGGGCGTGCAATAACCAGAATTCTCCCCAACACAAGTAGGAGTGGAAAATGGGTGGTGTTTGCTAAAGCTGAACATGCTCATGTCCTGTGACCTAAGAATTCCTCTCCTGGCTACACCACCATAAAGAATTATGGGCATACGTTTACCAACAGACAAGGTCAAGAATCTGCATAGCAACACTACTTACGATAAAACCACTGGAAATGACCCAAATGTCCATCAACGTTTGAATGAATTAACACCTTGTGGTGTATTAATGTGCTGGACAGTATATACTCATGAAAAGGAACAAACTAGCTCTATATAGGACAAGGATAAATCTTACAAATAATATTGTTTTAAGTCAGATAAAAACAAACGTGTATATATGATTCAATTTTTATAAGGTTCAAGGATAGACCAAATTACGAATAAATAAAGTCAGAAAAGTGGTTTCCACTGGGAGGGTACTAAGGGGCAGGGTGTGCAGAGGCCTAGGGGCTCCTAACCTCGAGTTCCTCCACCCGAGTGGTCGTGTGGTGTGGTTCTCAGTAGGACTCCCTGGAGCTGTTTATGTATGATTCTACAGGAGTATATCATACTGCAGTAACCAATCTACTTAAAGAATGTATAAGCCGAGCCTGGTGGCGCACACCTGTAACCTCAGTACTTGGGAGGCTGAGACAGGAGGATCACAGGTTCAAAGACAGCCTCAGCAACTTAGCAGGATCCTCAGCAACCTAGTGAGATCCTGTTTCAAAACAAAAAATAGAAAGGGCTAGGGGTATAGCTCAGAGGTAGAATGTCCCTGGATTCAATCTCCAGTGAGAGAGAGAGAGAGAGAGAGAGAGAGAGAGAGAGAGAGAGAGAGAGAGAAAATACGTATGGGGAAGCACCAGGGCTTGGTGCTCACCTCGAGCCGATGAAGTCAGCCGCCCCTGCCCAGGTGTTGGTCTCATTCGGAGAGCAGCCCAGGTGACTTTGAAGAATGAGCATTCAGAAGGCACAGGCGGAGGTGAGGCCCCCATTGAGGGAGCCTGAGGGATGAAGGGGAACCCCCCTCCACCCCCGCAGAGTGATTCTTTTGATTGATCCTGTAACAGCCCTAAGAATAGTGCCAGTTGCTCTGCGAAGCCGTAGTGAGGGAGAGTTATCACCGACACATCTGGACCCTCCTGGACACAGCTGGAGAAGGCTGTGCACCTGACCCCAGCAGAAGCTGATGGACACTGACTCTGTCCTTGGGCCTTCCTGCTTCTTCCTCCTGCGGCTGCCTCTCTCCGCCCTGCCCGGCCTCCGAAGATGCCCCATGGCGTCCTCCCTGGCCCAGGCCTCCCTGCCCGCACCCAGAGCTCACCAAGGCCCTCCTCTGCCCAACAGAAGAAAGCTTGCCTGCGCTCCTGCCTGGGCTTTCTGCCCTTCAAAATCTGGTCCTCATGCCCCTTGCCCTCCTCTGCACACCTGACCTTCCAGCATTGCCTCTCTCCTCCCTGTACTCGTAAAACTCCTCTTCAATCCTCAAGGCCCAGAGCTAGTTCCCCTCCTCTGGGAAGCCAACCGGGATTCTTGTGCAAAGCAGAACTGTTCTCCTTCTGAGCTGCAGTCAGTGATTGATTAAGGACTTGGCCTTGGACCCTCTTTCCAAACCAGTATCTTATGTGAGGAAGTTAAAGCTGGGAGAATGTCTCCATTATCATAGACTTTGGCGGGTCCCACCAATGACCCAGCCAGTTCCTCCCAAGTTCCCTGACAGCAGATCCTGTCCCATGAGTGAATCATGGTTGTTCTGAGACAACTAGAGTAGTCCTGCCCTCTTGACCAGTGACTAGTCTAAAAGTGGGCATGTAGCCTTGTTTTATTCAAAGAGATATACAGAAATTCTACTGAGATGTTCCTAATAAGGACTTTTTTTCATCCCCCCCTAATAAAAGAGACAGCCATGAATCTGATGACTCCCTGCTTTGTGGTTGGAGAACTTGATGCTTGAGTAGTAGCAGCCATGTTGTGATTATGAGTTTGACAGAATGAATGATACAGTAAGTTGACTAGAACGAATGATGTGTTACTGTGTCATTCAGCTGCTGGACCGGTGCGGGGTCTGCCCGCCCTAGCTATTGCTTACGTGACAACTAGAGAACCTGGAGGTTCACGCCAGCATTAGTTGGGTTTTGTGCTATCCACAGTCAAAAGCACCCCAGCAGATGGTTCTCAGGCCTGGCTCGGAGTCTGAGAATGTACCGAGGCCCTGGTCCTGCCCCACAGCAGCGAGCCAAAGCCCCGGGTGGGCCCAGGCCTGCTGGCTGTGGGGAGGGTCGTCTGAGAGTTCTGCCAGGCCACTGTCCTGCTGCCCGCTCAGGGAGGGCAAGGGGCATCCTGACCTTGGCAGCACCTGTACCCGAGGCTTGGGGCCTGGCTTTTTAATGGGTTCATGTCTCACCTTGGTCGAAAGCGCCTCCCCTCCTCTCTTGGGTCCTCGTTTTCTTTCATCTGTTAAATGGCGGGGTGGACGGGAGCCTGCCCCTCGTCCCTCCCATCCCTGCCCCAGCAGCCGGGTAACCCCAGTTTGGCTTCTCCCCGCTCCTCCACCTCTGTGAGGCTGAGATCCCACCAGGTCTGCCTTCAGTGGGGTGTGGGGGAGCTCTATCCTGTGACAGGAGTGACCCCTGACCTCCCCAGAGCTGGGTTCAGCTTGACCCTTGTGCAAGGCAGGGCCTTGGTCCACATAGCACTAGCCTGGCCGGAAGTGCCGGTGCCCGTGTGCCTGGCCTGGCGGCATCGTGGGGCCCCACCTGAGGGTGTCTGCTCAGAGCCAGGGGACAGTAAGGAAGGACGCTGGACCGAGTGTCAGAGACGTGCGCTATCATCCCCATGCAGCTAGCAGAGTGCTGTGTGACCGGGGCTAACTTCCTTTCCCTTTCTGGGCCTCAGCTTTCCCATTGCAAAAGGAGGAGTTGAGGCTGGAAGATTTCCCAGGGCTCCTTCAGTTCTAAAGAGCCTGTAACTCAGAGAGACATTTGCTTTAGCTCTGTGCTATTGAACCCCAAGCCCCTGTCCCTGGGGAGTCCCTAAAGTCACTGCAACTCGTCCCCCATATATAAAGCACTTAGCGGTGGCCACCAGGAAACAGGGAACTAAATGAGAGTGGACGGATCTCAGGTCTAGAGAGCAGAAGCCCAAGTCTAGTTTCGGTTCTGCAGATTACTAGCTGTGTTACCTTGGACCCATCACTTCCCCTTTCTGGGCCCCAGTGTCTTTATCAGTGAAAACGGGAAAGAGATGAGCTACGCCACAGTGCCGGGGAGCCGTGTGTGTGCTGAGGGGCGTGCAGGCAGCTGATCCAGGTGCTCCCACGGCCCCTCATCCACAGGCAGCTGCCGCCCTGAAGCCTGGCATGGGCAGAGGCCCGTGGGCAGTACCAGCTGCAGAGCTCCTCCCTGGACACCCGCCTTCCCCGACTCCACGATCCGCCACTCGTGCTAGATCCCTGGGCCCTTGCCCAGCTCTCCCCAGGGAGGGGCCCTGTGGAGACACTTTACGTTTGTCAGCGACATCACACAGTTGTCCTCACAATAACTCTGCAAGGTTAGGAAGCTGTTCCATGGAATGACTTAACTCTACACCCGGCTCCTTCCAAAAGGAACTCGAGGTGGGGTAGCTCAGCGGTAGAGCGCTCGCCTGGCACCCATAGGGTGCTGAGTTCTTCCCCAGCACGGCCCAAAGGAGAAAGGAACTCGATGTGCCCAGTTATCAGTCCCATTTTACAGATGAGGCTGGAGCGGCTGGGAGCGGGAGGGGAAGGGTTTGCCTGAGGACAGACAGCTGGAAAATTGGCCTCCGAAGCTTGATCCAATCTCGAATCCAAAGTGGCTTCTGGCAGTTCCAGGACACTGATCTGCTGTCCCTGCAGCCAGCTCTCTCCCTGGCCACCCAGCAGCACCCCCTGGCCTGCGGCTGTGCCCTGGCACTGCGCCAAGCCCCACCCCACCCCCTAGGAAGGGACACACAGACAAGGACCCGGGCTTGACCTTGACAGGACCTTGAGCGAGAGCGGGCTCTGCCTTTGGGCGGCACATTCCCTACCCCACTGTGCTGTGGGCCCAGCGACCTCTTGCTTTTCCTGCTGGGGTCAGTCACCCAGCTTTGGTGTCCTCGGGTACAAAATGGAGACTTCCATAACTATTACTAGGGCGTTGGAGGTGAAATTAAAAGCGCTCCACATGTGCACAGGCTTAGCTGAAGCAGGAAGGGAAACTTCCCCGGGAAGCAATGCCATCGGGGCTGGTGGCATCTGCCAGGGACACCGTGAGGGGGTCACCCTGGCGCCAGCTGGAGCTGCTCTGCCCCAGCACAAGGAAGGTCTGAAGCAGCCTACAGAGTCCGCCAGACCCAGTTCAATTCAAATCCTGGCCTTGACAGGCACTAGCTGTGGGCCTGTTGGAATCGCAATTGCTCCATCTGGAAAACGGGCATCAAAAGAGCAGACTTTGGTACTCTGCCTCTCTTTTGGCTTCAGTTTCCCCTCATCTTTATACTGCCCAGCTCTATTTCTCCTTCCCCTTCCTTCCTTCGTTCGTTCGTTCCTTCCTTCCTTCCATTGTTGTACTGAGGATTGAACCCAAGGGCATTCTACCTCTGAGCTATATTCCCAGTTATCTTTATTTTGAAATAGGCTCTCCCTAAGCTGCTGAGGCCAGTCTCAAACCTGCGATCCTCCTGTCTCAGCCTCCCAAGTACTGGAATTACAGGTGTGCCCCACCACACCCGGCCTGCCCAGCTCTATTTCTGAGGCCTCTGCCTGAGGGTCAGGCGCCTTCCCGGCCAGAGTCCTGGAGGGAGGCCAGCAGCCCCAGGGGGCCCTCTGGGAGGCTGACTGGGATAAAAAATAGCTCTTTCCCAGGGAAAGCAGGAGTATGGGCCTCGCCCAGCCCACAGAGGGGTGCTCAAGGGCCGGCCCGCTCCACAGCCAACACGAAGCAGGGGAGACTGGGCTTTCCTGGGCCTCGGGGAGTTCCTCCTCACCCTCCTTGAAGCACCCCAACACTGGCCTGAGGGGAGCCCCCACCTTTTCCAGGCGGCATCTGTAAAGTGGAAAGGGTTACTCGAATTTACACATGCAAAGCACTCGGAAAGCGCCTGGCCACCCACAGCCAGTGCGCTGCTGGGCGGGGCCTTGGCTGCTTCTACAGCTGTGAAATGGGCAGGGTGAGGGTTAAGGAGCCGCACTGGAAGGTCCGTCCTCCTTTCCCTCTCCGCAGCTGCAGGCCTGCTCACAGCCAGGCTCTGCCTGTGCACCAGCAGTGGGGCAGGCTCCCCCCGCAGCCCATGGCCCCTTCAGCCAGCACCTGGCTCCGGAGCGTGAGGGACCAGCTCTGTCTATTCTGTCTCTGGGGTCACAAATGCCACTTTCCAACCCACTTCGTCCTGCAGGCCCTTTCAGACACCTCCTGCAGGAACACAGGGAGGCCTGGAGGTCCAGAGGTAGGGAGGAAAGGAGACAGGGAGGCCCTGAGGAGGTGGGGAGGCTCCTGGTGGCTGAGGCATCCCAAGTTACCTGCTGGGTACCTCACATTCCACTGCTCCAACCCACCGCCTGCCTGTGGACCTGCCTCCTTCCAGAGTCCAGAGACTTCGCAAGAGCAAGACTGTGTGTCCTAACTCTGTGACCTAACTCAAGACCAGGTACACAGTAGGTGTTTAATAAGTGCTGAATGAACAAAGTGGTCACAATAAGGCTTCAACTGCTTGGAAGCTCAGCTGTTCCTTGCACAGGGGAAGGCACAGTGACGCCTTGGTACGCCATTGCCTGGATTCAGTCCCAGATCTGCCACCTACTGACGGCCTGGGGACTCACTTCGCCCATCTGGGAGGTAGAATGGTAACCGCATCGATCCCACCTGCAGAGTGTAGTCAGAAGAAATGAAGTGCAAAACACAGGTGCAAACGTGCACGATCCAGCATGCGCCCAGTGGTTCATCAAAGCCTGCCAGAGGATCACAGGTTCGAGACCAGCCTCAGCAATTTAGGGAGACCCTGTTTCCAAATAAAAACATAAAATAGGGCTGGAGGCGTGGCTCAGAGAGACTATGCCTCTGGGTTTCTCAGCACCACAAAATAATAATAATAGATAATAAATAAAAATAAAAAATCTCTAATGCTATTCTATGGCTCCCAAGATGCTGTGACTCTGCTCTGACCCCCATATTGCAGATGGGACAGCTCGGCTTGTTCCTGCCTGAGGCTCCACGCCGGGGCCTTGTTTGCACCTGGCTACCTCTGAGCTACACCCCAGGCCTACTTTATTTTTTACTTTGAATCAATATCTCACTCAGTTGCTGAGGCTGGCCTAGAACCTGCGCTCCTCCTATCCCAGCCTCCCAAGTACTGGAATTACTACCACACCCAACTGACATTATGCTAATTCTATAAGAGACTTGGGCATCCTCAGACTTTGGTATCCATAGAAGGTCCTGGAACCAACCCCCAACAGACATGGGAGGACTACCATATATCTGATACACATGCATATCCATCAACTAATGTGTGTTAATCTAATACACATACTACCTAATGTGTTATATAATGTATCTAATGTAATACTATCTATGTATTAACCTACTATACATACTACCTATTGATTAATTCCAAAAGTTTCAGAATCTTGGCAGTGTCACCTGACCCTTAGCCTGAGACAGTCCTGAAAGAGGGCATCTTGGGCTAGCTTGGGGACCCGGGAAGAACCATAGGCTGTTCTTGGCCCCCAGAACTCTAAGCTTCATTCTTTGCGAGATCTTCTCCTTCTGTCTTCCTGACACCCCATTCCCCATTCCCCCAGGATCCAGAGGGGTCCTAGGAAGCCGGAGGAAGGACTTCCACAAGGGGCTCTGGTGGGATGCTTAGGTGTGCTTGCCCCTCCCTGGGTCCTGTTGCTTCAAAGTCTAAACTATAAAGTTAAACTGGCGCTCGTGGGTTCCTGGCCTGCGTCTTAGCCGTGACGGGCCGCATCCTTTGAGCTTTTCCATTCCCCGGGGGAGTGTTAGATCCAGGCTCATAAAGTAACTGGCAGAGGAGCTGCGACTGTGTCTGTCTGTCCCCTCTCTTCATCAGCCCCCGGACCCTGAATGTTGAGGGTGATGGCGAGGGGTTAGTTACTCTGTGACCCCTGAACCTAGCTCTTTCTGCCTTGGCCTCTGAGGGGGAGGGGATGGAATCCAGGCCCTTTGCCCTTGGCTCCCAGGAACCCCCTACCCCAGCAAAGCCCTGGGGTAGCCCTTAGCCCTCTGGGGTCCAGGCCCAGACAGCTGCTGGGAGTCGATTCCTCTGTCCAGATTCTAAAGATTCTACCCCCTTCCCCGGCCCAGCCAGCTAAGCTCAGATGCTTTGAGGCTGGCTTTGCATGGGGGCTTCTGAGGCGGGGCCACCGTTGCTGGAGGTGCCCCAGGAGATCTGCGCAGGGCTGCGGACCTCAGCTGACCCTGCCACACGGGGCTCCTCTGCCCTTTACGTAGAGAGGAATCTGAGGTGCAGACAGGGGTCACACCTGCCCCGAGGCCATCTAATGGCCTGTCCAAAGCCAGCTCCACTCCCACGCCACCAGGCCCCAGACCCTGTGCCCATATTATGGAGGAGAGACTGAGGCTCCACCCGAAACGGAGGGCCCCTTGCTTCCCCTTGCTGACCCAAATCTGGGTGAATCTCTCCTGAGTGGCCTGGGACCCCTAAGAATATGACTTGGTAGTTTACTTCTTTCTTGTGTACTTGAGGAAGTCACCCACAAGGAGCAAGAAAGAAATTAAGAGAAGGGGAAGAAAGAAAAACTGGAGGAAAACACACACACACACACACACACACACACACACACTACAACAACACAAACAAACAGAAACCCCTCTCTTTTGGTGACAAATACTCCATTCTGAGGAGGAGCATAAATTCCACACAGACCCAAAGGCTGCAGCCCAAGATGGCGTCCCGAGCAGCAGCAAAGAAACGCCAAGTTTCTGTCATATTTCTTCAGGTCCTTAAGCTCTTGAGCAACAGGCCCATGGGTCACCTTTCTCTCAGCCTCCTGGGCCCTTCCCCTGCCTCCTGGCCCTGCAGGGACTGGCCCCGGTCCCAGCCCTGCCCTCTCGCTCAGCCAGACACGTCCGTGTGTCTCAGCCACAGACAGTGCTGGACACGGATTCCAGGCCCCTGACCCAGTTTCTGCGGGGGCTCAAGGAATGCCAGGAGCCGCCCTCTGTGCCAGCAGGCTGGGGTGGCAGTGATGGGTGGGCAGGGCTGGCCAGTCACCTCTGAGCTGCCAATGGCCGTCCCCACCCCGCCCCCACCCAGTGCCCCAGCCCAAGTGCAGCCCAGTCTCGTTCTGCCCCATGGCCCCCCAGGCCCTGGACCCTCACCTTGATCCCTGGATGGCGGGACACCAAGGCAAGCCCTAACTCCAGGCAGCAGAATGGGAAGGCTCAGGAGGGGAGAGGTGCTCTCCCAGCACCCCAACTGGGGCTTGGCTGAGAATCTTTCGAGCTAGATCCCGCCCAGACCAGCAGGGACCTCTGCCTTTCTTTACTCTCCCTCTCTCTGGGCTCCTTTCCCTTTCCTGCCCATTTAAAATCTTTTTCTTCTCCTCTCTCTGCTTTCTCTCTTTCCATTCTTTTTTTTTTAATATATATACTTTTCTAAGTTCATTTCTCTAAAACAAACAGACAGATAGACAAACTAGCAAGTTAGGAATCTATTTACCACCACCCCCTCCCCCAAGTATCCCTCTTAACCCCAAAACTCTTGACCACTTCATTTATATTCTTGAGTGGGACTGGGAAAAGATTACTCCAAAAGATGGCGTGGAGAAAAATGAACTAGAGACACAGGCACTCTGGCAGCAGACGCCTCCTCTCGGCAGCCTGCCGGGGAAGGCCAACGGGGCAGGCCCACAGATATTTTTGTGCCTCCTTCTGGAAGATTCTTTTGGAGCTAGGATTTGCACAATATATGGGCACCTTATGCGCTTTGACAGTGCCAGGGACATTTCTGCTGGGTGCATGAAGGTACTGATTACTGCCGTCCCTGTCCCCAGAGGATACAGGAGGTGATGGGTGGCTTTGAATGTGAGCCCTGGGGGTCCCGAGGCCAGGGTGTGATTCCTGACTCCAAGACCCTTAGCTCTCCTAACCTGTTTCCAAATCTGAAAAATGGCAGTAATGCTCACCTCTAACTCATGGCAGCCTTGAGGAGCGCCAACGAGAGGGATGGAGAGATCACCCGGAGCAGCTGGGCCAGCCCCCTGCTCAGCGTGCGCTCAGTGAAGGCTGGTATCACTGGTGTCCTTCACTGTAAGGTCACCGAGGGAGGGTTGTCCCCAGGGAGGGAGGCACTTGCCACCTGGCCTGCTTGTGCAAGAACAGGTGAAGCTGCCGGGCGTGGTGGCGCACGCTTGTAATCCCAGCATTCGGGAGGCTGAGACCAGAGGATCCGGGTTCGCGACCAGCCTCAGCTACCTAGTGAGGCACTCCGCAACTTAGTGAGACTCGGTTTCAAAATAAAGAATAAAAAATAGGGCTTGGGGTATAGCCCAGAGGTAGAACGACCCTGAGTTCAATCCCCAATACCGCAAAAAAAAAAAAAAAAAAGAACAGGTGAAGCAAACCTGATGGCACTGGGGAGGTCACTGCTGGCCCCCAGAGGAGGCTGTGGGGCACCCGGGCCTGGCCCTGCTGCGGGGACCCATCTGCTATTTGGAGGCGGCTGGGGCATCTGCCAAGGCCACTCACTGTTCTCTAGACCCGGACCTCTGGGGGCAGAGGTCAGGGCTGCAGTGGGGGAGCTGGTCCCCGGGGCCTGGGCTCCTTTAAACTTCCTGAAGTCTCCAGGACAGCGAGGAGAGCTCTCCCGCCCTGCGCAGGGGCTGAACCTCTGCCCTGCTGCTGGCCTTCGTCTTTTATCTGCCCAGCCTCAGCCTCATAGCCTCCCTGCCTCTTCATTCCCATCCATCTCGTGCTCTCCTAAGGAGTTACCTGAAGCAAATCTCATCTGCTCCTCTTCTGCTCAAAAGCTTCCGTCTCCTTGGCCAGGAATGAGCCCCACCTGTCACAGGCTTCACCTGTCACTCTCATGACACTTGTCCCAGCGGCCACATTGCTCTTCCTGACATTGCCCTAGCTGCTCCTCCAGCTGGAGGCCCCTTGCCCCATCTGGTGACATTCCTGGTGCTGTCCTTTTGAAGGCCATCGCCTCCTTGAATGTTTCCTTGCTTGCACACACACACACACACACACACACACACACACACACACGTACGAGGTGTCCTCCATCCCCGAGTCCCACAGCTTTGCTAGATCCCACATTAATAATGTTTCTCACGCCATTTCCTCTCCTAAGCCCCTAGAAGTTGCAGGTGGAGCCCGTAGCACCTTGGTTGCATCAGACCCCGCCATCCCGTGCACCCCGTGCACCCACAGGCCCCCGGCATGCCACCTGACCTTGACTCCCTGAGCATGGAAACATTTATTTGTCCGCCTGACCAGAACGCATTCCTAAAAACCATTTGTTTCACACAGACATTGCCCAAGACCTGCAGACCCAACAATAGCATCATTGATAGCTGCTTTTGCATTTCCATTTCTAGAAGTGCACTGCAGAGTGATATTTTAAGCCAGAGTTCTCCTGAAGAAGGGTTAATAAGTGCATGCAAATTGCTGATTCTCTCTCCCCTAGACCCCAAACAAAAGTCACCAGCGGGCTGCAGGACCCAAGAGAATGGGGGTGGGGGGAGAGGAAGAGGCAAGAACACAGTTTCACTGCAAGGGTAAGTCCCGCAGCCGAGAGCTGCAGGCAGAGGACACTCCTGCAAAGGCCGGATAGGAAAGTCAAAAGCATGCATTACCTGTTAGGCTCTGCCTCGGGGGTGCCACAGGGGGCTACGCAAAGTGTTTCCTCGGGAGCCTCTGAATTCAGAGCATGCTCCCCGACGCTGCCTTCTGCCCTGGCCCTGAGCTCCCGCTGCTGCGCCAGGCAGTTTTGAAACGCTGTCCTTTGAAGCAGGGAGTTTATTTCGGGCCCACCGCATGACCACTGATGGCAAGCCAAACTATAAGATGTTGTGCATCTCACATTTCCTGTTTGAAGATCGCCCCGAGGAAGCGGGGCTCCTGCCTCCCGGCCCTCCCGGGGCAACTCACTCCCGAGAGCATCTTGGAGCTTGGGCCCTCACGTGATGTCATCATCTGTGATCCCTGACATGGAGGCCATATATGGGTATGTTTCTGGAACTACCCAGGAAGGAGCGGGAGAGGAGAGAGAGGCAGAGGGTGAGACACAGGGAAACCCAGAGAAGGGGAATGGAGAGACACAGGACGGGGGAGAGAAAGAGTGAGGAGTGAGGGAGAGAGAAAGGGGAGACGGGGGAAGGAGAGACGGAGAGGAGGGAGGCAGGAAGGAAGATGGACAGAATGCACGAGAAGGGAAGGGTGGGGTGGGGGAGAAAGGATTCAGCGTAAAGGCCCGTGGGGGAAATCAAGGCTCAGAGCCTTGACAGAGCCTGACATTTGCAGACACCAGGTGTGCAGCTGCTGGGTGTGCGGGGGGGGGGTGGGGCACAGTCTACCCAAGCAGGGCACACGAAAAGCACGTGGGCCGATGGAAGGGGCCTGGGGAAGAGCATCCATGTTTCTGGCATAGATAGAATTGCAAAGACAGCACACACAGCCACACTCACCAAGCCTCCAGGACCTGCCCAGGCACTGCCAGGCTCCCCCCATGGCGCACGCCTGTGTCAGATCTCGGGCCCCAGAGTTGGGGGCCAGGAAATGTCCACTCGGCTTGCCTCTCTACAGGGAAAATAACGAAGGGCGCATTCCCCTTTGGGGGATGTTTGATTTCTGACAGCCCTGTATGATTTCCCCTCCACTCAAATGCAGGAGAACTTCTGGGGGACCTTGCTGCTCACCCCCAAAGTTCCATGAGGAAGCGGACCTCAGGGGGTGCCAGGTGTCCCAGGGTGGGGTCGAGGTTCCGAAGGTTGGGCTGGGGCTGAGGATGGGGGGGCCATCATTGGTTCCCAGGCCAACTTCCAGCTACCTGGCATCTGTGCGTCACCCCCGTTGGGATAGTCTCCCCAGGTCCCTGTGGCTGGGTGGCCCCCTGGGCGCATGTGCCATGGTGGGGGTGTGGGAGAAGGGTGGGCAGGGGCTGCCCAATTCTCTGCCGAGGAGAGTTTGGAAACTCTCCTCAGCAGTCTAACAGATGGGGAGACATCTCCCTGGGATCCTTGCTGCAGGTGAGACGCAGGCTCCTCCGCTTACGATTCTGCAGATTTGGCCTGGGAAGGGGCAGGGCAGAGTGGGCACCACACCCTTCTGAGGCTGCCCCTGGCTCTGGCCTCTCAGTCTGGATGGGCCTCTGCAGTCAAGAGAGCTGAAGGAACTCCGTCTTCAAATCCTGCTGTCTTGTGCCTAAAGTCAGCATTCAACAATCAAGAGCCCAAATTGCGGGCAGAGAGTCCCAGGGACCAGCAGGTTCCTCGGGTGGACAGCGGGTCGGGGGGCTGGCTGGGCACACTTTGTTCAGCAGATGAAAATGTCCTCCTGATGTACCCTCAACAGGCAGGGCCTGTCATCACCCCCCCCCCCCATTTCACAGATGAGGAAGCCGAGGCTTAGAGGCGGCTTGTCCACAATCCCACAGCTGACAATGAGGCTTTAGCATGCTGAATGAGTTATACCTGACATAAAAGCTGCTGTTTTTAGCCTCCACACCCCATGTCATGGGGAATGTAAATATTGGGCAGAAGGAAGATCCCTTCAAGGCGATATGGAAAAATGCTAAGTTATATTAGTGTGGTTCCTTTGGAAGAAGAATGCCCTACACGCATTCTTTTTTTTTTTTTTTTTTTTTTTTTTTTTTTTTTTTTTTTTTTTTTTTTTTTTTTTTTTTTTTTTTTTTTGCGGTACTGGGGATTGAACTTAGGGGCATTCTACCTCCGAGCTACACCCCCAGCCCTATTTTTTTATTCTTTATTTTGAAACCGAGTCTCACTAAGTTGCGGAGTGCCTCACTAGGCAGCTGAGGCTGGCCGCGAACCCGGATCCTCTGGTCTCAGCCTCTTGAATGCTGGGATTACAAGCGTGCGCCACCACGCCCGGCTCCTACACGCATTCTTCCCAGACTGGCAGACAGTGCTTCCTCTGGATGAGGGTGCCCTCTGCCTCTGCCCCACACCAAGGAGTCTATGACCCTCCTGGCACCCACCCTGCTCACCATACACTAGGGACTGCAGGTCCCTGACCCCAGCCCCGCCTCCCTTGCTGTCCTCTGCCCCACCCCAGCCCTTCCACAGGCCCCCAGAGCTGTTGGAAGAGCACAGAGATTCACCCCCGGCCCCTGGCCTGAACCACCCAAGACCCAAGACCCCAAGTCCACTCCAGTATGAAAGAACATGGCTTCTCCAAACCCCTGGGGGAGTCAGAGCTATACCCCAAACAACATGTGGACTTCCTAAAGTGATTGGAACAAAATCCAAGGGGAAAGAGAAGGATTTATCAAAGTAAAATGCAATGCTCAGGGCAACACTCACCATGTGTTAAGTGGAAAAAATACAAATCTTCTCTCTTTTTGAATAGTTGTGCATAGAAAAAAATGTCTAGAAGGAAATGTAGCACATTCAACAGAGTTATCTCTGTGCTTTCTAATTTTTTTCAACAAACACAATGCAGAAAAAGCAATTTAAGGAGTAGATTGGATCTTAGTTACCGGCTGGGCAGGAGGGCCCTGCTCTTACTCATTGCAAACCCCATCACAAGCGTGTCTGCCTAGGGTCTATTTCAATAATTCTCTGTGTGGTGCAGACAGACAGACCAGCGCTGTCTTGGTCTCCGGCTTTGTGGGCCTTAACGGCAGCAACAAGCTTCCTAAGACGAGCAGGTTAAGGACGGGTAGCTTACCTGCAAGAGGGCTGCCAGCCACACGCACACACTGTACCCCAACCACAGGGTGGGTCTCTTCCTTCTTTCCCCTTGATTTGGGCTGGCTTTAGGGATTTGTTTGACAGCAGAATGCAGTGGAAATGGCATTCGGAGACCTCCAAGGCTGGGTCATAGGGCACCTGTCGCTATCTGTGATGATGTGACCAAGCCTGTCATGGTTTAGATCTGGGATGTCCCCCCAAAAACTCAGATCCCAAAGCAGCCGGGTTCAGAGGTGGGTCATTGGGGGTGTGGCCGGAGGGACTGTATCCATCCCTCCTCCGCTCTGCTTCCCAACTGCTGTGAGCAGCAAGTGTTCAGGAGTACCAAGCCTGACCTGAGTGGAGACCTATCTTGGGAAGTGGATCCCCCACCGGCGGCTGCCCCAGCTGACGCCATGCCGGCCAGAGAAAACCCACTGAGCAGGGCCCACGGAGTCATGAGGCGTAATACAGTGGCTGTTTTATGCCACTGGGAACCGGGGCTGAGGTGCAGGAATAGGCAACCAGAACCTGCGTCAAACACTTCCTCAGAAATAAGCACTGGGTCCTGAGCTCTTCCCAAACTGCTCTCCCGAGAGGGAATGCAGCGTTCCAGAACACGGGCTTTTCCCAACAGTCCACTGGCCTTTAGTCACATCAGGGAAAAAGCAAAAAGAAAGAAAAGAAAAGGAAAAAAAATCTCAATCTACGTATTTGTTTTGCTTGTTTACAGAAGCACGTAGTCCTAAACCATTTCCCAGTTCCTGAGTCTCTCACACGTAGCTCCTTAGGTTGAGACTATGTCTTGGGGGGGTGTTGGGACCCCTCCAACTGGAGAATCCTGGCCTCCAGAGCCCTCATTTCCCAGTTGTGGGGCCCAGAGAAGGGCTGCGACATGTGCCCAGCAAGATAAGGGACAGAATAACTCCCACATTGAAAAATACGCTGGGGGAGCGATGGCCCAGGGGATCGGAGGCCAGTGTTCTCGAGACACTTCTCTGACATGGTCAGGGACAGCTTTGGGGCACCCGACTCAGTGTGGAGGAAGACAGCGCGGTCCCGGGAAGGAGCTGTGCTGGGAGCCGGCTCTGGGCCGCAGTGTGCCCTGCTCTCCTCCAGCCTGTCACCCCCACCCCCCGCCCCCAGGCTCAGTGGCTCACCTCCAAAATAAGCAGGTCAGACTAACTCGGTGAGTGCCAGCCCCTCGTGCACTTTAGAATCTTGTTAAACTTGCCTGCCCCAGCCCAGAGATTCTAACTTAATTCTTCTACATCAAAACCTGAGCAGCACTGATTTTTAAAAACATTTTTATTGAAGTTTAAGATGCCCACAGAAAAGTATGCCTTTTGTAAGTATACTGCTCAGTATATTTTCACAAACTAGACACACCCACACACCTATCATCTGAATCAAGAAGAGAATATTTCTTTTTTTTTTTTCAGTATTGGGGATTGAACCCAGGGGCATCTACCTCCAAGCTGCAACCCCAGCCCTATTTTTTATTCTTTATTTTGAAACAGGGTCTCACTAAGTTGTGGAGAGCCTCACTAAGTAGCTGAGGCTGGCTACGAATCTGTATCCTCCAGTCTCAGCCTCCCAAGTACTGGGACTACAAGCGTGTGCCACCACACCCGGCTAAAAGAGAATATTTCTTTTTTCTTTTTTTTGCAGTACTGGGGATTGAACTCAGGGGCATTCTACCTCCGAGCTCTACCCCCAGCCCTCTTTTTTATTCTTTATTTTGAAACAGGGTCTCACTAAGTTCCAGAGGGCCTCACTAGGTAGCTGAGGCTGGCCGTGAACCCGGATCCTCCAGTCTCAGCCTCCCAAATGCTGGGATTACAAGCGTGCACCACCACACCAGGCTAAAAGAGAATATTTCGATCACCCCAGTAACTTCCCTTTTTGCCTGCCTCCTAGTGCACACCACCTCTGCCACCCCCTGCCAAGCATGCTCCTGACCCCTAGCCGCTTAGGTTGCTTCAAACTCACACAAATGGAATCCTGGCCTCTTCTTTCATTCAACACTACACTGTCAGATTCACCCATATAGTTCCATGTAGTTATAGATGGCTCGTTTTCATGGCTGTGTAGTATTTCACATTATGACTAGATCACAACTTATCCATCCTACTGTTGGTGGATATTTGAGTAGTTCCCAGTTTGGGGCAATGATGTGGAGCGAAGCTAGGAGCGTTCATCCTGGTATATGTCTTTTGGTGATGAACTGTGCCACTACTGTAGGGTCAACACCTCGGATGGAATGGCTGGGTCAGCACTTAGGCATAAGTTCGGCTTGGCAGATCAGTAAACAGGCGAACGGTTTTCCAAAGTTGTGCCCATTTGCATTCTGTCAGCCAAGTGCAGAGTTTCGGTTGCTCCATACCCTCACCAACACTTGATACTGTCCATCTTTTTTGAATTATCCATTGTGATAGGTATTAGTGGTATCTTGTTGCAGGCTTTTTTCTCTTTCTTTTTTTTTTTTTTTTTTTGATACTGGGAATTAAACCCAGAGGCATTCCATCTCTGAGCTACACCCCCAGCCCTTTTTAAAAATTATTTTTTATTTTAATGTTTGTAGTACTAGGGATTGAACCCAGGGGCATTGTACCTCCAAGCTACACCCTCAGCCCTATTTTTTTATTTGTTTGTTTATTTATTTATTTGTTCATTTACTTATTTTGGAAACAGGATCTCACTAAGTGGCAGAGGGCCTCACTAAGTTGCTGAGGCTGGCCACGAACCTGTGATCCTCCTGCCTCAGCCTCCCAAGTACTGGGATTACAGGTGTGCACTACAGTTGCGGGCTCTCTTGCTGCACTTTTAATGTGCATGTCCCTGGTGACAATTTCCAGTGAACATCTGAGAAGTCCTGACCTAAGTGATCTCTGGAGCTTTTCCATGATCCCAAGCTTTGCACAGACACAGAGGTGGTCCTAGGAAAAGTCCTGGGGTGGGGGTGGGGGGTCATGAGGGCAGAAAGGACTAGGATGGGGAGAGAGACGCAGTGTCAGAAACCGGAAAGGTGTAGCCACCAATGGAAGGCCCCAGGAAGCACGCATGGCACCAGCAGGGCACTCAGGACCTGCCCTCTGTACCTGCTCTATTTTTCTCCATGGCGGTCCTACCTCGCCCCCCCTTGCCTCTTATATACTCCTTTATTTTTTATTTATTTATTTGTTT
The DNA here is from genome assembly GCA_004027655.1 of Graphiurus murinus. Lineage (NCBI taxonomy): Eukaryota > Metazoa > Chordata > Mammalia > Rodentia > Gliridae > Graphiurus > Graphiurus murinus. The sequence continues at coordinate 218,307 of PVLC010000158.1, forward strand.
ATCTATTTTTTGCAGAACTGGGCATGGAACCCAGGGGCCTTCTACTTCTGGGCTACACCCCCAGACCTATTTTATTTTTTTTTACTTGGAAACAGGGTCTCTCTAGGTTGATGAGTCTCACTACTTGCTGAGGCTGTCCTCAAACCTGCGATCCTCCTGTCTCAGCCTCCCAAGTACTGGGATTAAAAGCATGCACCCCCGAACCCCAGCCCTGAGCAGGAGGGAAGGGACATACGTGTGCCTCACCACTGTCCTCACCCAGATGTGGGGACCTGCTGAGGCCAAGGCTTTGTCACCCAGCCGCTGCTGTGTGGTCAGCTCTGGTGGCCTCGGGGCCTCCCCTCCTGCACTTTCTGCTGTTCCCGGAGCCCATCACCTGCCTGCCCAACCACGGCCATCCTCTCAACACCCCAGGTGTGTGCGAAAGGGGACCCTGGGATCTGGCCGGGGTCCCTGTCGAGATGAGCAGGTCGGAGGAGCAAACCCAGCCATGGCGCCCTGGGCTGTTCTTCTCTGCAGGACAGAGGATGTAGTTGGGGTCCCCCATCACTGGGTCTGGGCAGGTCCACTGGTGTCGCATGACACCTCCCTCCCCAGGTGGCGAGGTCAGGCAGCAGGAGGGCGCTATTCAACAGGAACAACCCCCCCCCACCTGCAGGACTCAAGGAAGAGTCCGCCCTCCTCAGCACATCAGGACCCTGGGCCACGCCCTGTGTTCCAGCCACACTCACACCGGGGCCCCTGCCCCTCAGTGGCGTAGCCAGACCTCCTTGGAGCGCCAGGTCTGGCTGATGCTCTGGGACACCGCGTCACTGGCTGCTTTGGATTCCCTGAGGAGACAGCCAAGGGTGACGCCACTGCAGCCTGAGAGCAGTTGTCCTTCCCCCTGCAGAGTGCAGGAGGGTGGCAGGAGGAAGACAGAGCTGAAAGGAAGGCCTGCCACTCCTGAACTGTCCTTTCCTAAGGAGGGGGAAGCTGAGTCTGGAGAAGCTTGTACCCTAATAGGAGGTCTGGTTTCCTGCATCTTTGCGGTGCTGCTCATGGCTCTGTCCCATCGACAGCGTGATCAAAGTGGCTGAAAATCACATCACCACATAGACCCCGAAGCCCAAGTTGGGCAAATGGGCAGAAGCCTCACCACGTCAGAAGGGACCGGCCCAGCAGGCGGGCTGGACTTCCACACCCCAGACTCCTGCTACCCTGGAGACTCCAGATGCCTGGGCTGGAAGGTCCTGCTTGCTACTGACCACAAGCTCCAGTGAGAGGCTGGAGCCGTTAAGACCAGCCTCAATATTCCTACCCACAGGAGGCCAGGCTGGGGGCCACACCCGCACAGAATCCCTCGGAAGGTGACTGTCCCTGATCTCCCTGTGGAGCCCAGGCTCTGGAATTATCCCCCAGGTTGACCACTTGCTCGTGTGTGACTGTGGACAACTTAACCTCTCTGAGCCTTGGATTTCTGATCTATAAAATAGGGAAAAAATAATAATACCCAAATATCTATAGTTCGTAGGAAGGTAGGAAGGTTGCAAGGGTTAAATTATGCTTATGCACACACACACACTCTCTCTCTCTCTCTCTCTCTCTCTCTCTCTCTCTCTCTCTCTCTCCCTTAGAAAACACAGCCAGGTGTGGTGGTGCATACCTATAATCTCAGAACTTGGGAGTCTAAAACAGGAGGATCACAGGTTGGAGGCCAGCCTCAGCAATTTAGTGAGACCCTGTTGCAAAGTAAATAATGAAAAAGGATAGGAGTGTAGCTCAGAGGTAGAACACCCCTGGGTTCAATCCTCAGTGTCCCCCCAATAAAACACAATGTAAGAGGTTTTATTAGCTTAAACTCTCCAAAGGCACAGAGGGATGCTGGTTGGTTGGAGACTGGTTCTTTCCTGGGACAGTTTTGCCTAGGGGACATTTTACAATTCTGGAGACAGTTGTAGTTGCCACAATTGAGGGAGTAGGGCAAGGTGCACATCTGGGGCAGAGGCCAAGGATGCTGCTAAAATCCTGCCCTTGCACCCGACATCCCCTCCCCAGCATGGGCTCGTGGACGGGGGAGCTTGGCCTAGTGGGGAGGGAGCTGGCAGAGGAGCAGGGCTGGGGAAGAGTCTGTACCGAGCTGAGGGGAGCAGCAGGGCCTGTCCCTCACTCACTGAGGGTGGCTTTGGGTTTCAGGAATCGCTGCCAACAGGAAGGCAGAGTGTTTGCTTTTTGGATGCTCTGGAACTATTAGGTAACGGGGTGGCTCTCTGACCCCGCTCCTCCAGGAGGGAGATGGGTCACTGCAGGGGAAATGCTGCCCTGGTCAGAGCAACCCAGAAGGACGGCTACAGGGGTTCCCATGAAGGGCGGGATTCTCCTGTAAGCAGAAAAGGGAGCTCCTGGAAGCTCTCCCTGCTGGGTCTGGTGGGCCAGGGTGCCCGGCTGACACACCTCACCCGCAGAGCGAGCAGGAAGGGGCTTGCAGCCACCGCTGATAGAAGGGTGGGCAACTGAACTTGTCTAATCCAGACTCATTTTTTCTAAATACATTGCTCCCCACCCAGGACTTGGTGCTCATGTTTTCATGTGGGGGGCACCGGCGTACTCACACGTACACACCTGGGATGCGTGAACTCACAACTACACAGGCACAAGAGGCACCTGACATGCTGGGTAAGACTCAGCCTGGCCCCGTGAGCTGGTCTCAGCCCTTCTGGAAAGTTCTGTGTGGCCCTCTGCAAATCTTTCACCTCTCTGGATCCCTGAGAAATGGAGGTCGGGGTCACACTGTGCAGGTGTTAAGACTATAGAATAAGGCAGGTGTGGTGGCTCACACCTGCAACCCCAATACTTGGGAGACTAACAGGAAGTTAGAAGGTTCAAGGTCAACCTCAACAACTTAGTGAGACCCCGTTTCCAAATAAAAAAAATAAAATAGGGCTGGGGGTGTAGCTCACAGGTAGAATGCCCCTGGACTCAATCCCCAGTACCACACACACACACACACACACACACACACACACACACACACACACAAATGAATATAGAATCTACTCCAAACTCCGAGCGCCTCTGAGTCCAACAGGGCCACTGTCAGTTTCTGTGCTCTCAAAGCCTCGTTCTCTGGGAATACAAACTCGAGTGCTAAGTCAGTTGGCACTCAAATCGAGCCAGCCTAAATATTTGCAAACACAAACACAAACCCGGGTAGTTATTTTGGACGAGTCTGAATCCTGGGATCCAAACCCCATCACACAGAATTTCGAAATCACAGGCAGGCACATCAGCCGCTGCCGGGTGTGCACAAAGGCACTCCCGTACACAAACCCTTGCACACACGTAGTCCTGGACACGCTCCGGGGAGGCCCAGCCTCCAGGAGGCTCAGGGATGGTGCTGTGAGTTGCCCTGGGGGAGGAGGGGGAGGCCTGTCACTGTCCCGGGCTCGGGGTCTGTGTTTCGATTCGCAGCTATGGAGCTAGAGACACAGACTTGGAAACGCAGTTGTAGTTTACTCAGTTCAACAGGGTCTGGCTTTTTGACACATCTTTCTCTTTCTCCAGCCTTCCCTCTCCTCCCTGACTTCTCAGCTTTCTTGGTACTGTGGCCGGCCAGTCCCCTCCAAACTGCACTGTCATAGCTCCTGGCCTGGCCCTGAGGAGCGTGTGACCCGGCGCAGGGGCCTGGTGCCTGCCACAGTGGGGCGTGCTCTGCAGTGGATGTCCTGTCTGGGAGGCACCGCCAGCCGGGCTCCGGGGCCAGTTCGGGGCCCTCCTGGCTGGCCAGCTGGCCCCTCAGCCTTTGCCCTGTTCTCGGGGCCTCTGGCCCTATATTTAGCGTCACTTGTGGCCCAACAGGATCAAATGTCTGTTGCGCCACATGCCCCAGTGTTATGTCCAGGCCCTCGTGCCCAGTGGCCCTGCTTCTGACCCAGGTGCCTGGCAGACCCAAGACCCGAGGGAGAGGGGCATCTTAGGAAAACAAACAGCTCCAGACCAGACCACAGTATCCCCCACTCTCCCTGATGGAGTCACCTAATCCCGGAACCCGCCCAGTGTGCTGAATCAAGTATTTGGGACAAGTCTTTGGGAAGAAGGGAAAAGAAGTTTATTGATTTGCTAGCAAATCAGAGAAACCAGGGAACTTAAGCGTTCAGGAGCAAACCCTGGGTTCTCCCCGAACAAAGGAATTAAGTCTCTTTTAAGAATTAGCTCTTAGCCAGGCATGGTGGCGCACGCTTGTAATTCCAGTACTCTTGAAGCTGAGACAGGAGGATCTGGGTTCACGGCCAGCCTCAGCTACTTAGGGAGGCACTCTGCAACTTAGTGAGACCCTGTTTCAAAATAAAGAATAAAAACTAAGGCTGGAGGTGCCAGAGTTCCTGGGTTCCTGGGTTCCTGGGTTCCTGGGTTCCATCCCCAGTACCGCAAAAAAAAAAAGAGCTCTTCAGGGACGTGCTGGTGTCTTATCAGAAGGGACACAATTCTTGTTTCCGTCTTCTTATTCTGACCCACAGGTCCCCTTCCAACAGTAAGTGGATACGAACATGTTATTTGTTATCGGGGTGAAGGAAAGGGGGAGGACGAAGGAGGAGAAATGTCAGCTTAGGAACAGGCCATCTGGGAGCCGCCAGGGTCAGAGCGGCCTGGGCCCAGCCTGGTTTCTCCTGTCCCTCGCCCCACCTGCTGTCCCCGTTGCTGGCGGCCTTTTGGACCTGGCGGGCTCTGCTCTCCTGGCTGGCCTGGCAGGCGCTGGAGCACTGGCTGTGTGGGGCCATGGTGGGGTGCAGGCCTGGTGGGGTGCAGGAAGTGGTGGGGTACAGGCCTGGTGGGGTGCAGTATCTGGTGGGGTGCAGGATCTGGTGGAATGCAGGGCCTGGTGGGGTGCAGGAAGGAGGGTTGGGGTGAGGGGTGAGGAATGGGAGGAGGCAGAGGCGTCAGGGAGGAGTAAGGACTGAGAGTCATGGAGGAAGGGAGCGTGATGCAGACAGAGTGGGGGGGTGGAGGTGTGGGGGAGTCACAGAGGAGGAGGGGGATAGGGAGACCTTCATAAAGGCAGTGAGGCTGCCAGTGGCACCCCAGGCCCTGTAGTGAGGAGTGAGGCCTGGCCGGAGAGCAGGGAGCCCGGGAGGGCGACCGTGGGGCAGGACGAGCTGGCGGCACTGCCGAGGGCTGGAACTGGATCCTAGGGGAGGCCCTGGAGCGGCTTCTAAGCTGTGCGGAATTGACAGCCGCCCTTCTTCCATTTCTACAGCCCGGTGCAAGGTGCCAGGCGGGGGCAGAGGGCAACCTACTGGGAAATGGTGGATAACTTTGGAAGCCATGTTTGGGGGCAGTTCTGGAGCGGGGGGTTTGGTGGTAGCCTGGTTGGGGAAGACAGACCCTGGGAGTCGTAGAAATCTTGGGAGAAGTTTTGGATACTGAAGGGCCAGAGACCCTGGTGAGCTTACAGCCAATTAGAGTAAGGCCGTGAAGGGCGAGAGGCCCTGTCTGACCTGGCCACGCCTGCGGCCTCCACTGGGTGCCTCTTGCTAAGCCTGTAGGTGGCACCTGGGTCTTGGCCCTGACCCCGCTGTCTGCACCTGGCCTAGCAGGGAATGGCGTCTGGAAGCGTCATCAAGGGAACCCAGCCCAAGGGGGATTAGGAGAGCCTGGCTTCCTTTTCCAGCCAGCATGGCCACCCAGGAGCTGCCAGCCCTGGCTCTGACCCCTGAGCCCAGTGGGGTTGGAGGGCAGGGCCAGGCTCCCTTGTCTCCGCCCCCACTGGGTTCAGCCAATGGGAGGCTCTGGTGGGCGGGATGGGAGGCGGGTTAGGGGGTTTCTCCAGCAACTCTGCTTTGGGCCAGTGTTCTGATGGCTCCTGCCTGGCTGCAGCCCCAGGAGGGCGGCTCCTCCCTGTGCCCCTTTGGCTCTAGGGTGCTAACACATGCTCTCCAGACTCCTGACCCTGCCCATACCTCTGTCCCTTTATGCACTTCTCTTTGGTCAACACTTTTTCATGTAACCGCTGTGTCTGACAGGTAGGATCATCAGATAAAATGCAGAATGCCTGATTAAATTTGAATTTCACATATACAATAAATACTAGAGTACAAGTATGTTCCAAATATTGCATGGGATATACTTATACTAAATAATTGCTTGTTACTTATCTGAAATTCAAATCTAACTGGGTGTCCTATGTGTAAATTTCTTCCTTCCTTCCTTCCTTCCTTCCTTCCTTTCTTCCTTCCTTCTTTCCTTCCTTTCCTTCTTGAAATATCTACCCACAGCTAGGGTCTCTGCTTGGCAGTGGCTCTGCTTTCAGTGATTCGGGGCCCAGGCCGCCTCTGTGACTCTGCCCATCTAGCGTGTGTGCCTTCCAAGGTCATCTTCCAAGTGTTCATCTGGGTTAAGTTGGAAGAGGCACGAGCGTGCAGAATGGTACATGGAAAATTCCCATCACCTGGCCTGGAGGTGGTGGGTATTACTAACCCTCACGTCACACTGGCTGGAACTTGTCACCAGCCACTTCTCACTTCAGATAGGCTGGGAAAGGTTGTCAAGCTCTGTTCCCAGGAAGGAGAGGAAGTGGGTAGGTGACAGCCAGTAGACTCACCCATGCTCCCTTCCCCAGGAACTGACACTGCGAACATGTCCCCCAGGGATGTGTGCAAAGAGCCCTAACAGGAGGACATTCCTGGTGGACCCCCAATGGGGCCAAAATGGTAAAATGTAGGCAGTGTCTTGGTGCAAGTGGCTCTGATAGAAGAATCTGAATCTCATTAGGTATCCAGGAAGACATCTGTATCATTCTGTTTTCCATTGCTATAACAGAATACCTGAGGCTGGGTAATTTATAAAGCAAAGGTTATTTAGCTCACAGTTTCATAGGCTGAAAGTCCAAGGCTGGGGAACTCCACAGGCTGAATTCTGGGTGGGGGGCCCCCTTGGGTGAGCCACATCATAATGTGAGCGCATACAGGAGAGATCGCATTGTGAGATAAAAAGCCAGATTCCAGGATCAGCCTTGCTCGGTTATTGCACCAAACTCTCAAAGAATCTAACTATATGCATCCCTTCCAAGAGCAGCACCCTACTGACCTAACTACCTCCTGCTAAACCCCACCTCTTAAAGGTCCCACACCTCAACACTGCCACCCTGAGGCCCCAGTCTGTGACATACGAACCCTTGAGGGAAGAGCCATAGCAGGATCCCACAAAACATGGTGGAGGAGGAGAGGAGTGAGACAGGAGGGGCGTTAGTGAACAGGAGCCAGCTCTCCCTGGGCGCAGCGGACGCTCATGGCTGCTGGGAAGCCTCACGTCCCTAAGCCAGGTCTCAGACTAGTCTGTTAAAGGAGGGGGGCTGGGGGCTGTAGGTGAGGGCTGCACTTAGGAAGGTTTACTCTCCACACTAACGGCCTCTCTCGGAGTCGAAGGAGGTGAAGAAGGCTCAGGCAAGGTGAGCATCAACCCCAGCCTGTGACTCTGTTTGTCACATGCGTCCTGGTCCGATGGCTCCCAGAAGCAGGTTGCAGAGCCGGAGGGCACGGTGTGGCCAAAGGTGAGCACCTGACTTGGAGTCCACTAACCTGAGTTGGAGCCCAGGTCTGCTTCTTAGTGGCTCAAGACCTTGGCCAAGTCATTTCTTCTCCCCGAGGTCCATTTTTGGTTCATTGATTGACCCTCACTGAGCACCACTGGATCTGTGGCTTTGTACTCTGGAACTGCCTAGGCCTGGAGTCCCGAAGGCTGGACGGGACACAGGACACATGCAGGCAGTCACGGCCCTGTGCCATGCCTGCTTTGCAGAAGCCAGCTGGGCTGGGGGAGTCTACAAAAACCCCCAGTGCAGCCCTGGGGCTGAATTCAGATGTTGGGAAGGAGTATTTCCTGAGCATTGCAGGGTCCCATGCCTGCTCCCTGACTTGGAGGTGCTCCCAGGTTCCTGTCTAGAATGTGTGTGCATTGGCTTCTATTCCCTCCTACTGAGACTCTGGCGAGAAGGAGGTGAGGCCAGGGCTGCTGCCCCATCATTTGCCGGGCCTGGGGCAAGATGGAAACGCAGTCCAGCAAGTGCATTCTGGCGAGAAGGAGGTGAGGTCAGGGCTGCTGCCCCATCATTTGCCGGGCCTGGTGCAAGATGGAAACGCAGTCCAGCAAGTGCATTAAGCCGAGTGCTTTTGCACGCAGGACTCTGTGCACCTGCACGCCCACGGGATCCCAGTGCAAAAACTTTTTGCAAACTGTCACGTCCAGGGCCACGTGAGAGACGGTGGGAACTGAGGCCGAGTCACGTGAGCGCACAGCCGCTGGTGCCATTGTGTGCAGCCAGGCCCTGTCCTCAGCCAGGGTCATGGGGACGTTTGTCGTCCAAGGGGCAGCCGGGCCCTGGACCTTGGCTGAGGCCCAGCACCCTGCTCACAGGCAGGAGGCACTGGCAGGGACAAAGGATGGGAACTGAGGACTGCTGGGTGACACACAGTGACCGGCTCTGGGAAGTCTGTCGGGGCAGAGCTCGGTGCCCAGCGTACCCGGCGCTGGGTCCCAAGCCTCTCCCCGGGGCGAACGCTGCTCAGAGCGAGGGGCCTGGTATGCCCGGCTGGGCGTGTGGGCGGCCCTCCTCCTGCCCCATGTCCCTCTGCAGAAGCCCTCAGCATCTCATCCAGGTACAAATGTTCTCCCACTTAGAATTAAGACAGGACATCGATGGCCTTGTAACTCGCCTTGACCTTGCTCCTCGTGCAACTGGGGCCCCGGCGCCCCCACGATGTAGCCTTGGATTCTTAGTGCACCTCATGGGATCTTTCCTGGGCCAGCTCAGATGTGCGGTAGGTCAGGAATCTGGGTTCATTACACCAAAGTCAAGGTCCTGGCTGTTATCTGGAGGCTCAGGGGAGCCTCCACCTCCCGGCTCTCTCTGGTTGTTGGCAGGGCTCAGCTCCTTGCAGCCATAGAACCGAGGTCTTTGGTTTTTTGCTGTTGGCCAGGGACTGTTGTCAGCTCCAATGGCTCCTCTGGTCTCTGCATCGTGGATGGCCATCCTCTGTCCCCACCGAATCCCTCTCTCACCTCAGATCCCTCAGACTGAATCTTCTGCTCCCAGCCAGAGAAAATACTCAGACTTCAAAGGGGCCTTGTGGTTAGATCAGAATCTAACCCCCAGTCATCTCAAGGTCATTTGACTTGTAACCCAAATAGTGCCTGCAGAACCCCTGCCACCATGAAAGGCAGATGCTCACAGGTGTGAACCTTCAATGCATTCACCAAGGGTGCAGGGGGCAGCACAGGACATCGCAGACCTGGCCGGCTTCCTCTCCACACTCCTACTCTGTTCCTTTCCTGCCCTCCTCCGCCCCTACCATCAGCATTTTTTAAGAACATTGAGATCCTTTAAAAAAATGAGAATAAGAAAGAGGACTGGGCCCAGGCCACCCAGGGAGCTGGCGGAAGCCACCCCTGAAGGCAATTTCACCACCGCAACGGCTCCAGGCAGATCATTTCCTCCAAACCTGGCGGATAGAGCCGCCTTCCTGGATCAGGTGTTCTCTGGGAGGTTTTGGAAAGCACCGAGTTGCCCCCTGTGGACCAAGAGGAGGCAGCTCTGGAGCACCGGGGAGAAGCCAGGGTGAGGGACCAGGACCAACTGGCCCTTTTCCCAGCTTAGCTGCAGAGCACCCAGAAAGGGCCCAGCCTTTACCAGAAATGGCCGTGGACCAGAGAATGACCACAAGTGCTGGATGTGGGACAGCTCTGCGCCAGGCCGAATGACAGCCTTAACAGTGACTGCTACTGCTTTACGTGTATCAGCTAATTTGCTCTACACAACGGCTCTGTGAGGTAGATACCACCTGTCTACAGTTTCACTCCCCATGATTTCAGTTACCTGTGGTCCACCAAGATCCAGAAATATTAAATGGGAAATTCCGGAAGTAAACTAATTTGTACGTTTTAAATTGCATGCTGTTCTTTTGAGTAGCATGATGAAATTTGGTATCCTCCCACTCCTTCCAGCCTGGGATGTGGGTCATCCCGTTCTTCAGCGTGTCCATGCTGTATATTCGACCTGCCTGTTAGTTACTTAATAGCCATCTCGTCTTACCTGATTGACTACCATGGTTCAAGTAACTCTTCTCTTACTTACTAATGACCCCGAAGTAAGAGTAGCAATTCTGGCTGAGTGCAGTGGCACATGTCTGTAATCCCAGTACTTGGGAGGCTGAGACAAGAGGATCACAGGTTCAAGGACAGCCTCAGCAACGTAGCAAGGCTCTCAGCAAATTACCAAGACTCTATTTCAAATTAAAAAGGGCTGAGAGTTTAGCTAAGAGATAGAATGTCCCCTAAGTTCCATCCCCAGTAGCAAAAAAAAGTAATAATGCTGGGACTTTTATTATAGCGTATTATTATAATTCTTCTATTTCATTGTTAGTTATTATTAACTGTCTAATTTTTAAGTCAGCCTACATATTAGAGTATAACATGCAGTTTTAGGCATCCACTGGGTCTTTTACAATGCATCTTCCATGGATAAGAAAGGGTTACTGATTGCCAATCTCTTTTACTTTTTTATTTTTGCTACTAGAGATTGAACCTCATTGTACCTCTGAGCTATACCCTCAAACTTTTATTATTATTTATTTATTTATTTATTTATTTATTTATTTATTTGCGGTACTGGGGATTGAACTCAGGGGCATTCTACCTCCGAGCTACACCCCCAGCCCTATTTTTTTTATTCTTTATTTGGAAACAGGGTCTCACTAAGTTGCAGAGTGCCTCACTAAATAGCTGAGCCTGCCTGTGAACCCCGATCCTCCAGTCTCAGCCTCCCAAATGCTGGGATTACAAGCGTGCGCCACCAAGATGCACGGCTTTTTAAAAATTATTGTTATTTTTAAATAGGATCTTGATAAGTGGGTGAGGCCAGCCTTGAACCTGTGATCCTCCTTTAACAGAGGAAGAAGCTGAGGTTTGGCAAGGTTACAACTCACCTGAAGTCAGACCGCTTCTGATTAGAGGCCTTGCTGAAGACAAACCTGCCCTTAGGTTCCTCCTGTGGTGAAATTTACAGCTCTGTTAACACTACAGTTTGGATCTGGAAAGTTCCCTAAAGGTCTGTGTGTTAAAGCCTTGGTCCTCAACTCGGCACTAATTGAGAAGTGGAATCAGGAAGAGGGAGGTCTTCAGGTCACTGAGGTGTGGCCTCAAAGGGGGTCATGGGATCCAATCTCCTTTTCTCTTTCACATCCTAATCATGAGGTGAGCAACTTTGCTCCACCACATGCTGCGGCCATGAGGGACCTAAAAGCAACATGTCTGCAGATCATAGGACCTCCAAAACCACAAGCCAAAATAAACCTTTTGTCTTTATAAGCTGATTACCTCGAATATTTTTGCTACAGCCATGGAAAGCTGACACAAGCAACCTATGTCCCAACATGAACAAAGTTTTGGTGTCACAAGACTTTCTGCATGGGGAAGCAGGTGGCCCCCAGGAGGCACACTACATGAGATGATTTTGGGCTCAACACAAGAAAGGGCAGATGTTCCAGTGGTCCGTGTGGCTGAGAGGCAGGTGAGGCCACCTCGGGAGGGAGGGGAGGCCTGTCGCTGGATGTGTGCCAGTGAAGAGACATTCTTCTTCCTTGGTGAGGCTCTGATAGTGACGGGCGCTGTTCCCTGCACCGCCCCTATGTCATTGCTAGGTCCTCACAGCTCCATCTCATGATCACGGTTGCTGTTCCCAAGTTACAGGCAAGCAAACTGAGGCTCAGAGAGACTAGGTGACTCTACGGCTGGTTAGTGTGTGGGTCGGGGAAACGGGACTCCAACCAAAGCTGCGTCCCTGCAAAGCTCTGTTTAGAACCACACATCTACTGAGCACCTGCTGTGTGCGATAGTGTTCCAGCCACCCGGACTCCAGCAGGGACCTTCAGGCCCAGTCCCTGCCCTCATGGAGACCACATTCCAGCAAGGAGGGAGACACCCAGTGTAAGGGATACTAAAAGCCAGGCGCAGTGGTGCACACCTATTATCCTAGTACTTGGGAGGCTGAGACAAGAGGTCAGCCTTAGCAATTTAGGGAGACCCTCTTTCAAAATAAGAAATAACCCAGGTGTAGTGGTGCATGCTTGTAATCCCAGTACTTGGGAGGCTAAGACAAGAGGATCTCAGGTTCAAGGACAGCCTCAGCTACTTAGTGAGGCCCTTCATAACTTACTGAAACCCCATTTCAAAATAAAGAAATAGGGCTGGGAGTGTACCTCGGAGGTAGAATGCCCCTGGGTTCAATCCCTAGTACCAAAAATATATACAGGGGGCAGGAGGGGGGTAGAATACACTGAGGGGGCGTTAGGATCAAGGGTAACCTGGGCTGGAGACCCAAGGTGGTCGGAGCACCACTTGAGGAGGTGGCTTCTGAGCTGAGATCCAAAAAGCAAGAGGGACCACGGGTGCAGAGGCCGTGTGGTAGGGAAGGGGAACAGAAAAGCCAAGGTGACGGGGACGGCCTCGGCGGGTCTGGATCTCTCAGGGCCCCATCGGCCAGGATCTGAGCTTCATTTGTGATTGAAGCTGTGGCATGCTGCAGCCAACTCCTGCCCACCCCTGGGGCACACCTGTTAGACCTGCCGTGTTTTGCAAACAGCTTGTGAAATTATTAAGAGCTTGAAATCCACCATGGTGGGAGAATTTACACAGTGCAAATTGGCAAATGCCACAGACCATGGCTTCTCCCTCTGCCCCCCCCCCCCACACACACCCCAGCGGGTGGTTTTCAGCAGGGAACTGGGGAAATTTGATTTTCTTTAAGAAGTGCTCCCTCTTGTGGCTGGGAGGAGAATGGCCTGCAGGGGACAGAGCAGGAAGAGCAGTAGGAAGGCTGAAGGCAGCTGCTTTGGTCCAAGCTGGAGTGAGGGCATTGGGGACTGGGGGGTCAGCAGAGGGAAGTGCACGATTCTGCAGACTGCAGATCTTGGAGGCAAAATCCATGAACTTCCAGCCAGGAGGGGGTGCTCTGCCTTCTGGGTGGGCCTCGGCCGCCACCTGCCCAGCCTCCAGGGGGGACATGGTGGAGTCCAGCACCAGAAAGGCCTGGCTTTCACTCTCCCTGAGCCCCTTCTCTGCAGCCTCCGTTTGCTCAGAAGTAAGGTGGGCGCGGAGACTCCTCAGTCTGCTGGGTGGTGAGTGGTCAGGTCGAGCCCAGCACAGGTCTGAGCAGGAGACGCGCACAGGTGGCCCTGGGAAGGCTCTCGCGAGACCTGCAGGCCTCCATGCCACGTGCTTGCCTCTGGCCCAACAGGCAGAAGAAGCTGAAGAGAGAGGTGGAGAAGCACAAGCTCTTTGAAGACTACCTGAAGAAGGTCCTGGAGAAAATCCCCAGAGGTGCGTACCTTCCTGGGACAGCCGGCCACCTCCGCCGCGGGGGCCCTGCTGAGCCTCGAGCTGCTCATCAGCGGAACTGGTGCGTACAAAGGTGGGCAAGGCCGGGTCAGACTGCCTGCCTTGCTGCTGGCTGGCCTTGAGGCAGTTTTCAAAGTCTTGCTTTCTTTATCTATACAGGAGAACCATAGTTATGTGGGCCAAATAAACTGATTTGTGTAAGTGTGGAGCACAGTGCTGGGCATGTGGCTAGCACCCACAAATATTAGTCACACTGACTATCAGTCGGCCCTCCGTATCCCCTGGGTTCTTCAGCTGCAAAGACCAAACTCAGATCAAAAATATGCAAAGGTCAGGCGTGTGGTGCACACTTGTAATCCCAGTACTTGGGAGGCTGAGACAGGAGGATCACAGGTTCGAAGTCAGCCTCAGCAAGCAGTGAGACTCTCTTCAACCTAGCGAGACTCTGTTTCCAAATAAGAAATAAAATCACGCTGTGGGCATAGCTCAGAGGCAGAATGCCACTGGATTCAATCCTCAGTGCAAAAAAAAAAAAAAAACAAAAAACAGCCGAGTGTGGTGGCACACACTTGTATGTAATCCCAGTACTTGGTTGGGAGGCTGAGACTGGAGGATCTGAGTTCACAGCAAGCCTCAGCTAATTAGTGAGGCCCTCCGCAACTTAGTGAGACTCTGTTTCAAAATAAAGAATAAAAATAGGACTAGAGGTGTAACTCAGAGGTAGAATGCCCCTGGGCTCAATCCCCAGTACCACAAAAAAAAAAAAAAATGCAAAAAATCACATCTGTGCTAAACACATACAGACTTTTTTCCTCTCATTAGCCCCCAGTTAACACAGTGGGACAACTACTTACATGGCGTTCACATCGTGTCGGGTATTATACAGCACCTAGAGACAATTTAAAGCACATGGGAGGATGTACAGGGCTTCTCTGCAAATAGTACATCTTTTTATATAAGGGACTTGAGCATCCTCACATTTTAGGTGGGGGGGTCCTAGAACCAGGATACCGAAGGACAATTGGATTTTGTTTGTCTCTGGTTGCTTTGTTTTGTTTTGCTATTATTAACTGAGAGTGGGCATCCAAAATCTGAGTGGGTTTTAGTGTTTTGTTGTGTCTTACTATAATGTGCCAGAGTCCACTGTTACAGGTGCTGGAAGCTTGTGAGAAAAGGGAAGAGAGCCGGGTGCGATGGCGCATGCTTGTAATCCCAGTACCTGGCAGGCTGAGACAGGAGAATCACAGGTTCATGGCCAGCCTCAGCAGTTTAGTGAGGCCCTCTGCAACTTAGTGAGACCCTGTTTGAAAATAAAAGAATAAAATTGGGCTGGGGTGTACCTCAGAAGTAGAATGCCCCTGGGTTTCACTCCCAGTACCACTAAATAAATAAATAAATAAATAAATAAATAAATAAATAAATAAATAATAAATAATAAATTAATAAATAAAAAGGAAGGAAAAAAAGAAAAAGGAAGAGTAAGCCAACCATGGTTGTGCATGCCCCTGTAATCCCAGAATTTGGGAGGCTGATGCAGGAGGATCACAGGTTTGCGGCCAGCCTCAGCAACTTAGAGAGGCCCTTTGCAACTTAGATGAGACCCTGTTTCAAAATTTAAAAATAAAATAAAATAGGGCTGGGAGTGTAGCTCACAGGTAGAATGCCCCTGGGTCAACACCCAGAACAGAGAGAGAGAGAGAGAGAGAAAGAGAGAATGAAAAGGAGATAAAAATACATATTCATTATTCATTATCATAACTATCATTTTAAGATCATCCAAAATAATTTTTACCGTGTATTAAGTAATTACTCTGTTCTAAGCTCTTTAGCAAATCTTTTTTTGTATGTGGTACTGGGGATTGGACCCAGGGGCATTCTATCTCTGAGCTATATCCAGCCCTATATTATCTTTTATTTTGAAACTATGTCTCACTAAGTTGCTGAGGGCCTAGGTAAATTGTCCAGGCTGGCCTGGAACCCGTGATCCTTCTGTCTCAGCCTCCCAAATACTGCAATTACAGGTGGCATGCACCACCATACCCGGCTAGCAAATCTTTCTTACACCTCTTTATGAACTTGTGTTACCCAGACTCAGAGAGGGTAAGGAGCTTGTCCAAGGTGGTCCAGCCAGGAAGTGGCGGGCTGGGGCCCTGGTCTACCTGCCTGTATAACCGCAATGCTCGGTGCCATAATGAAGGTGCTGGTGAGGGGCTGGGGAAGCCCCAACTCTTCCTGGGGGAGAGAAAAAGGTTCACAGAGGAGACGGCCTCTAGTGTTGCTCATGAGTCGGCAGGGGGAGGGCACGCGGTGGGCAGGTTTGGGACTAGGAGCTCCAGGAGCAGGGGCTGGTGGAGTGCTGGAAGCGGAGGCTAGGGACCCGGCCTCGAGTGCCGAGCCAGGGCAGGGTATAGGGCTTGAGGCCGAGCCAGCACCGGTGCTGCTCTGAACAGCCTGCCGGTTTCCAGGCTTCTGAATTCAGCACTTCAATCCTACTCATCTTGCCCTGGACGAGTAACTGGCGAGCCAGAAGCCTGCTCGCTGAACATGGGGACAATTCCTCCACCCTTTCCTGTTTCTCCTGGGGAACAGTCTCCTGCCCCGCCTGGTCCAGCATCTGTGTCCTCAGCCTCTAGGCGACCGCTCCAATGCTGGGGGGGAGGGGAGCCCAGAGAGCTGCGGACCCAGTCCTGCTGCGGGGACCCCTACCCATCCCCCATGGCCTCTCTCCCCAGACCTCAGCCTTCCGGAGGAGCCAGAGATGGCCATGGTGGAGCACTATGGGAAGCTCTTCGCGGCCGTCCAGGACGCCCAGGTGAACCAGGCTGTCCACCAGAGCCTGAAGTCTCTAGAGGAGGGCCACAGGCCTCTTGCCCCAGTAAGTAGTACTACCTGGAGCCAGGACCTTTCTCCTCAGCCCAGAGAGCTGGGGTCCCTTTCCTCTGCACACTGTAGGGGCGGGGGGCTGGGGCAGAGGTTAGAGTCCGGGTGGGGGGTCCCTCCAGCCTCCTGCTCTGTACCCCCTTTCTCTCCCTCTGCATGGGCTGACTCGGGGTCACTCATGGCTCTGCTTATAAGGTCTTCTGCGTGGTAGAAAAGCCATGAGCTCTGGATTCCAACCCCAGCTCAGCCGACTAGCTGTGTGATGCGTTTGTACTCTCCAAGCCTCAGTTTCCCCATATGTCACACCCTAGCTGCTAGGGTTCTTGTGAGTCGGAAAACACAATAAGCGCTTGGACACAGAAAGACACAGACACACACACACACACACACACACACACACGCATGCACCCCCTCCTTTCCCTTTTTGCTTATCTCATAATAAACAGAACTTTGGAGGGGGCTTCCAGGGCAGGGGTCCACGCAGCAAGGGCGCAGCATGGTGACGTGCACTGCTTGGGGACAGGGAGACAGGAGGTGCAGTGCGTCCAGCTGGTTGATTGGTCCTAAAGGATCCTGTGATGTTCACAGAGCCTCTGCCCCCTAGTGGCAGCACCACAGAACTACACCACTTGGCATTTTTCCTTTGCACAATGGGGTCTCACAGGCTTGGTCTCATTAGCTTCACTGGAGCCCCCTGAGGTGGTGCTTGGTTTCCCAGGACCTGGACGGGGCAGCAGTGAGTGAGGACGGGGGAGCGGATCCTGTCCTGTCCTTACAACGTTGGTTGATGGTTTGTGCATCCTGCATCCCCCACCATCATTAACTTTAACAACTTAAGCAAACTGCATGAAAACATCACTTCTCTTAATGACTGAATTTGGAGCCCCCTTAACCTGTGCACCTGGGTCTCAGCCATGCTCTTCCCACTTCTGAGGCTAGGGAAGTGGGGCCGCTTGTGTTTGCCCTGTGTTGTCCCAGGTCAGGGTTCATGCCTGGGCAGGCAGTGCACCCTGAGACCTGGCAGCCCTCCGGCACATCCCGGCACCTCCCCACAGTCCCGGGCCTCACAGGCCTCCCGCATCTCCCGGGCCTGGTCCAGCCCACCCACGCAGAACCAGGCAGACGCGTGGAGTTTGTGGCCCCAGGATGACACGGCCTTCTTGCTGCAGAGTCTCAAGATCCGGCTGTGTCAGCTGCAGAATAAGTGTCACCGCAAGCAGTGGTGGCGGCTGGAGCATGGCGTCCCCTGCCAGAAAGACTCCGGACTTGACACGCACGCACACACTGGGATCTACAACGTGAGTCCCCTCTGCTGGCAGGGGACGGGGCGTGCACCTCCTCAACTAGATTCACCCAGACAGACAGACAGACACATGAAGACACAGACACACATATACACAGATGAACACATGTTCAGTGTTACACGGGCACAATCAGACACGCAGAGACAAACACAGATGCATGGACATACACAGACAGATACATGCATACCCACAGAGATAAATACAGATGCAACAGACACACACACACACACACACACACCACTTGCTTCTCTTCGGTGGTGTTTGCTCTCACCGGGCACACCTATGACAGGGCAGATGTTACTCTACAGATGGGGAAACCGAGGCCACAGACGACTGAGGGCAGAGCTCTGCGGAGAACCAGAGCTGGGAGCGCCTTCCTGTCCCCGGGCCTGGAATTGTGTTGGGCACTTGTCAGACCCTCTGTTAATAATGAAATAAGGAGATCTAATTGGTCTACCACGCACTGTCTTTGGTAATCCTGGTGTCTCTGATGATGGCCAGGTTGCACCCAGCACAAGGCCACAGCCCTTGGCCAGGGGCCAGGCTGTCTGGACTTGAGCCATGCACTGTCCCTTCTGCCTAGGAATGTGATTTGTTTGCCCCCAGAACTCCAAGATCTTCGTCACAGCCAGAGGCAGCAGCCTGCGCCTGTGTGGCCTCAGGGACCCTGGGGGCCCAGGCCCAGGACTAGGGGCTGTGCTGGCACCTCCTCTGGTAGGACACAGTCCCTGAGTGAGTGCAGGACCTTCTCAGGCCCAGACTGACCGGCCCTGTGGGAGCTGCGTGTGGGAGACAGGGCTGGGGTCTGGAGGCTGCCGGCTTCCCGTCTGGCTTAGCAGGGAGCTGCCCAGCTCAGTCTCTCTTCTTCCTCTTCAAGCTAACAGCAGGGCTGCCTCGGCTGACCTTGACACTGGAGGCCTGAGTTCAAATCCAGTTCAAAGTGCCTCCCAGCCTCCCGCCTGCCCATAGACCTAGGGCCTGTGAGTGGGGCACAGACCAGGATGAGGGGCTCTGGGACATTCCTGTCTCCTGAGCCATCGGGGGGCCGGGGTGGGGCTGCTGGGAGAGGGTCTGAGCCTTCATCCCCCCCAGGACCAGCTGCTCAACTACCTACAGCTGTCCATCGACATGGCCCAGCAGTGTGGCCTCTACACCCACGGCACGTCCAAGAGCATGGCCTCTGCTCCAAGCTTGATCTGATTAAGGTGAAGACAGACAGAGGGCCCGGGGCTCCCCACTGCCCCACCCCGCCCTGGCGGGGCGCCCACACTGGCCCTCCCTCCTTGGCTTCAGTGTCTCAGAAACCCACCAAGCCAGTGAGAAGCGCAGCCGGGTTCCCGATGCGCAGTCGCAGTAAGGTGCAGCCTGGCTCCCAGGGCGCAGTCGCAGTAAGGTGCAGCCTGGCTCCCAGCGCGCAGTCGCAGTAAGGTGCAGCCTGGCTCCCAGGGCACAGTCGCAGTAAGGTGCAGCCTGGCTCCTAGTGCGCTGGCGTCGTGAGGTGAGGCAGCATCTGGCTCCTCGCGCGCCTTCGCTGGCCAGGTATTGCCTGCCTGGCTGCCACCACCCACTCGCCCCCTCTCTTGTGTCCCAGGTAGGCCTCGCCCCCATCCCTGCCACCCCATCGCAGTTGACCCCAGGGCCCTGCCCGCCCTCTCGCTCCCCCCAGACTCCCCCACCCCCTCAGGTGGTGGCAGCGAGAAAAGAGGCTGAGCAGGTGGGGACAGGGGACACGGTCGTGATGCAGAGTGCGGGCAGGGCCTCGGGCTGGAGCACTTCGAAGACTGGGGACTAGGGAAGAGCGTCCTGGGGTCGAATCTTGCCGCCTTGGACAAGTCCTGAAGGGTCTGGGCTGACTCTCGAGTCCCTGATTCTTGACGCTGTCCTCTGACCAGCACACTCTGGGTTCCATGAGCAGCGAGCCAATTCTCCAAATCTCTATTTTGCCCAATATAAATTCCTGGGGAGGAAAGTCAGTCCCTAGCCTGACAGTGCTCTGACCCCTGGACACCACTTCCCAGGGATGGAAACACCATCCAAGGCTGACCTATATCTCCTCTAACCCTCAAGTGAAGGGAGTGTCAACACCACTTGGCACATGAGCAAACTGAGGCTCAGAGATGTTAAGTGACTTGTCGGAAGTTGCACAGCCTAGTAACCGCAGCAGTGGATGAGTAGGAATCTAGCTCCTTGTGACTTGGTGAATATGACCATCTGCCTCTTCTCATAGCTTCCTCCAAGAAGCCTCCTCCGCCACCCCCCCACTCCCTCAACTGCACCAGTTTCCCTTTCTGACAGATATTTATTTCACTTGTTTTGGGGGTACTGGAGATTGAATCCAGGAGCACTGTACCTTTGATCTATACTCCAGCCCTTTGCATTCTTTGCATTTCATTTATTGGTACTAGGGACTGAACCCAGGGTGTTCTACCTCTGAGCTGCACCCCACACCTTTTTTTTGAAACAGAGTCTCACTAGGTTGCTGAGAGTCTTGCTAAGTTGCTGAGACTAGCCTCAAACCTGAATACAGGTTGCCCTCGGCCCACCTTGAGGGTCTTTGGGAGACGAGGCCTCTCCTGGGATGGGTGTCTGGCCTATAAAACTGGGTGAGAGGATGTCCAAGGGATCCTCCACCTTTGGCCTGACATTGTTGGACCCCCTCTTGGAGAAGCGGGGTCTACATCGAAAGCCCTGGCTTGGCTTCAGGTGCCACCGTTAGGGTGTGCCACCCGCACGCCTCGCCTCTCCAGGTCTGCAGATGTTGAGTCCTTTCATTGGAGGTTTAAAGCTAAGAGCAGCTGGTGAACCACAAACAGTGGCCAGTCAGCAAATTATTCACCTGCAAAGGGGAGTTTCGGAACCTGGACACCGTTGGAAGGCTGAGACAGGAGGATCACGGGTTCGAGAACAGCTTTAGCAACATAGGCTCTCAACAGCTTAGTGAGACCCTGTTTCAGAATTTAAAACATGGGCTATAAGCCCAGTACTTGGGAGGCTGAGACAGGAAGATCACAGATTTGAGGACAGCCTCAGCAACTTAGACTCTCAGCAACCTAGAGACACCCTGTTTCAAAACAAAGCATTAAAAAGGACTGGGAGGGGGGTAGCTCAATCCCCAAAACAAAACAAAACAAAACAAAAAGCTGGCTGAGTGTGGGGCGGCTCTTAGAGCAGTTTAAAAGGGGAACAGAGGAGGGAACCATTGTTTTTGTTTTGAATTTCAGCCTTCTCCAGCCTTTGTAGAGGAGTGGGCACCCGGAGAGAGGCCTTGAGTGGGATTTCAGAAAATGTCAGAGAATGAGGGGAAAAAAAGTGACTGAAACCCCAGGGGCAGGACTTCCGGTCTGGCGGGGTGCCCAGAGCTTGCGGGCAGCTAAGAAGGTGGCTGGCGAGCCTCACGGAGCCCTGAAGACCAGGCAGCTCACAAGACACGGACATCAGGCAGGGCCCCATGTGGGAGCCTTGAGCGGTCCCCTTGTTCTCCTGCTCTTTCCCGAGAGATCCAAGGGACAGGTTCCATCTCACTTCCATAGCGTGGAGAGCTGGGCCAGGTTCAGACTTGAACTGCATCAGGACTGTCACAAGAGCCGGACCGGCCTCAGGAGGTGGACCTCAGAGTGTGCACCTCTCACAAGTCCCAGTGACCCGGGTGCCATTGGCCCCGTCACACCCTGAGAGCTGCCACTTCAGAATGGTGGCGAGAAGTCTCTGGCTTCCTGGCTGGGCCTGCCGGGGCCCTAGGCCGAGCTGGTTGCCTTCTGCCCCCTGCCATCCACCCGCTGAGCCCTGTGCACTTGCAGGTCAGGTCAGGACGTTTGGTCACGTGTGGCTGTTGCGGTGTCCTGACTGACAATCCCTGGCTGGCTCCCTTGTCCTGCCTGGCTGGGACCCGTGCAGTGACAGGTGGGACACTGTGCTTAGCCCTGCTACTATCTGGGACTGCTGGCGACAGAGCCAGGATGGCTACCCCTCATGCGTAGAGGCCAGTATTCTGAAGAAAACTTTATTGAACCCACCAGGAGCCAGGAGCCATGCTCAAGTGTGTCTCCCTGACTTTTTTTTTTTGGTATTGAGGGATTTTTTTTTTATTCTCTTATTTTGGTGCGTTATAATCACGCATCATAGCGAGGTTCAAAGTGACACAAATGTTCGTGCACACAGGGCTTGGAGTGTTTCCTCCTGTCCCACCTGCTCCCCCTACGTGTCAGTGGGGTCGGTGGTGACACCTTCATGGGGGACATCATCTGAACTGTCTCTTCATTGAAGCCTCCTATCCCCCCAACCCCTCCCCCTCCTCCACTGATCTTTCTCCTCATTCATCTGACCTCCCTTTTGTTCCCTGCGCTCTCTCTAGCTTGCACTTGTGAGAGAAGCGTAATGAGGGGACTTAAGCGGCCAGGGTGTGGGGAGGAGCCGGTGGGTTGGAGGCGCCCCCCCCCCCGCAGCAGCCAGTTGAGCGGGTGGGTCGCACTGTGCAGTGGGGGACCTTCCTATTCTGGTCCGTCCTGCAGCTAATGGCACCCTTGCTTCTCATCTGGGCCCTCGAGGCCCCATTCTAGTGCTTCAAGTTCCACTTGCTGGCAACCTTGGGTCCCACCAGGCTCCCCAGCCCATATTAGGCCATGTCCTAGGGTTCCTGAAGCCCAGCTGGAACAGCTTTTAGGAGTAGGGAAGTTGCCACTTGACATCCTGATTTTAGGGCATGTGCTAGGATGCTGGGGTCTGTCCCTTCTGCGTCTTTGTCTAAATAGAAAGTTCTTTCTGCCTGGTGTGTGTGGGGGTGTGTGTTTCTGGGGATTGAACCCAGGGGGCATTCTACCTCTGAGCTATTCTCTCTCTCTCTCATTTTTATTTTTTATTTGTTTTGAAACAGGGTCTTGGTAGGTTGCTGCAAGTCTCATTAAATTGCCCAGGCTATATCCTCAGACTTGCGATCCTCCTATCTCAGCCTCCCAAGTGCTGGGATTACAGGCATGTGCCACCACACCTGGCTTCTGACCCCGCACTCCTAAAGCACCTTCCTCTTGGGTTCCTCTCAGCTGGCCACAGGCCGTGGGGTGCATCTTCAGGAAGAAGCAGTGGTTCAGACAGGTTATGAAATGCCTTTTCCCCTGTCACTGGATGGGATCCGAGGAGGTCCCCAGAAGAGAGAAGGGACCTCAACTCAACTCCTGCAGGTTCTTGACTTTGGCCGCAGAAAGGGGTTTCGGGACGTGTCAAAGAGAAACAAGCAGGGATTTAGTTGGGAAAACAAAGATATTTCGCCTGAAAAGCCTATCACAGAGCAGGATCTGTGCTCAAAGGGGAGAGGGGAAGAGGTGCTCTCGGGGGCTCAGGCTTCTTCCTTTCAAGGAAACTCTGTCTGTCGGTGGTGGGCAGGAGAGGTGCGTGGGGTGGCGTTGGCTTAATGAGCTGGATTCTTTTGATCATGGAGAACAGAGCGGGTCACAGTGGTCTGGTGCTTTTCAGAACCTTCAGGTTGATGTTATCTAGTTAATAGGGCTGAGACTGTACCCCTGCCGTGGGCCTTAACAATCTCTCTCTCTCTCTCTCTCTCTCTCTCTCTCTCTCTCTCTCTCTCTCTCTCTAGGCTTCTTTTAATTAGTCTACAAATGCATTCTGCCAGCTAACAAGGTACACGGGCACTAATTAACTGAACTCACAGTGCTCTTAAGATTCATCAGACCTTTTAAGAATTCAGGCCTGGGAGTAAAGGTGAGCTTGTTCATGGGGCTTTTAGATTTAAAGTTACAGTCCCTCTTTCCTTCCCTGTTTGTCTCCTCTCTTCTTGTCCTTATTTCTTCGCTCCATCTCAACCTGACCCCCCAGCTGGGCCCTGGGACCCCAAGACACCTGTGGGTTCAGGACTGATGCAATTTTTGAGAACAACAGCTCAGAAATTCTAGCCTTGGGCAACTTCAAGTGTGAGAACATTCTTCCCACAGACCACGCTGGGAGAGCTGGATGTAGCAAATGGCTGGAGCTGGGAAAGCTGGCTATTTGAGCTGGATACTCTACACTGTATTGTATTCCAGTTCCTCTAAGTGCTGGTTTTCACACTGTGATGTTCATTGAAATTATCCAGGGTGCTTACTGATGACAGCGATCCCTGGCCTTGCTCTCAGAGACTTTGGCTTCTAGGTTGGGGCCCAAAAGTCTGGATTTTTAACAAACTCCCAGCTGATAGCAATGCAACTGGGTCTCAGATCTCATGATGAGAAATACTGGGTATATCAATGTCAAAAAGAAGAAATTTCCCATACCTTGTTGTTCTTCATAGGGAAAGACTTTGGAAACATGATAACAACAGGAGTGACACTGAAAACAATTTAACCACATAAAGATTAAAAAGGAGCCAGGCGTGGTGATGCACACCTGTAGTCCCTGTACTTGAGAGGTTGAGACAGAAGGATCACAGGTTTGAGGCTAACCTCATCAACTTAAGAGAGACCCTCAACAACTTAGTGAGATGCTGTTTCAAATTAAGAAATGAGAGGCGGGCATGGTGGCGCACGCTTGTAATCCCAGCATTTGGGAGGCTGAGACTGGAGGATCCGGGTTCATGGCCAGCCTCAGCTGCTTAGTGAGGCCCCCCACAACTTAGTGAGACCCTCTTTCAAAAATAAGAGAATAAGAAAATAGGGCTGGGGCTGTAGCTCGGAGGTAGAATGCCCCCAGGTTCCATCCCCAGTGCCGCAAAAAAAAAAAAAAAAAAGAAGTGAAATATGGCTGGGGGTGTAGCGAGGAGATAGTATGCCCCTGGTTCAATCTCTAGTACCAAAACAATAGTCGTAGTAATGTCTATACAATATGCTTGTGATAGTGGCCGACAGGTTCTGTACAAAGGTGTTTATCACCATGTCGTTCATAGTAGCTCAAATAAGAAATACCTAAATATCTCAGAGGGAGAGTTCAACTGATTATGACAAAACCTTACAGTTTTATGATTCTGCAGCTATTACATAACATATTTTCAAAAGCATTTCAGGAAAACTAGCTATAGGATATAGAGTTAAGAGAAAATAGAAGGATAAAAAAGAACATAAGCTAAATTTAGTAAGAGTTGCATGTAGAAAGGAGTGGGAAGAAGCACACTTGTCCTTTGGTATCCTCCGGGGATTGGCTTCAGGACCCCCACAGATACCAAAACCTGAGGACGTTTATTTATATAAAATGGTGTAGTACTTGCATTTAACCTACACGCATCTCCTTATCTTCCTTAAACCATCTCTAGATTAGTTATAATACCTAGTACAGTGTAAGTGCTAGGTAAAGAACTGTTATACTGTGTTGTTTAGGGAATAATGATAAAAGGTCTGTACATGTTCAGAACGGATGCATGTTTTTTTCTCAGATATTTTCCACTGAGAGTTGGTTGAATCTGTAGATGTAGAAGCCACAGAGACAGAGAGCCAACTGTGCCCTGACTCAACGCTTCTGGCTCTGTGGAGGAGAAGCAATTATCAGACCCACCTCGCGTGGTAGATTGAACTGCTGGTTGAAAATTGCCACCCGTATACCTCCATACTTTTGTGAGAGCACCCTGGTGGGCAGAGTGTGCATTTCCAACTCTTGACTTTAAGCTGGCCATGTGACTTGCTTTGGCCAATAAGATGCTAGCAGGGGCTTACCACGTGATTGTGCAGTGCAGTTACCACTTGTGGACCTGGCTGTGGTGAGGACGTGCCTCTGGGAGACCGATGGTTACAGGAGGATAAGATCCCAGTGGAGCTAACATAGACCCAACCTGCAACCTGGTTACACCGAAAGCATCCAATTGTCAGCCAACCCACAGACCTAGGAATAGGAAATACATGTTTATGCGTATAAGCCAGTGAAGATCGGAGGCTGTTTGTCATGCAGCAGTAGCTGTCTGATACACCCGCACACTTCACATTCCATTCTCTCCAAACCAAGATTCATCCTGGCGTGGGGAGCCAGTCTACGTAATAGGAACTGTGTCCTCCAAGGAAAGCTGGGATGCTTGGAAGTGGGGAAGAACTCTGTCCGGCCATGATAACAGCATCTAGCTCTAGATCATAGGATTCTAATTTTTAAATTTTCTTCTACATACTTTTATATATTTTCCAAAGTTTCTGCAATGAGCATGTTCATTTTTTTGTTCGTTTTTTTTTTTTTTTTTTTTTTTTTTTTTCAGTACTGGGGATTGAACTCAGGGGCATTCTACCTCTGAGCTACATCCCCAGCCCTGTTTTTTATTCTTTATTTTGAAACAGGGTGTCACTAAGTTGGGGAGTGCCTCACTAGGTAGCTGAGGCTGGCCTTGAACCCGGATCCTCCGGTCTCAGCCTCCCAAATGCTGGGATTATAAGCATGCACCACCACACCCGGCATGTTCAACTTCTATAATCAGAAAAAAATAAAATAAAAAAGCTTTATTCAAAAATCGTTAACAACTCTCCAGGGGTAATTGTCAGGTCCTTCACTCCACGCCTGTCTTCCAGGCTCTGGAGAAGGGTTCTGGCCCCTGATTACTGTCTTTTCTCAAAGTCCGTCGGCTCTGGTTCTCATGTGTCTCCCTACACCACTGGCCCTGCTCTCTGAGTGCGTCCCCGTGGCTGTGTAGCCTTGAGACTTGGGGTCCCTACCTGAGTTCCACTCACCAGAGAAGGAGGGCGGCCTGACAGGGATTACAGGAAGCCTGTCCACGGCCCAGTCGGGACAATGCTGGGCGCCCAGCCTTCCCCTGCCCCTTGCACAGGGCCCCACGTCCTGCTCAGCCCTGCTTAGGCTCAGGAAGGTCGGGGTCACTTGGGATACCTGTCCTGCGAGGTTATAAATGCCAGCCTGGCCCAGGCTGCTCCGTGGCAGTGTCTCCAACAGCCTCAGCCCGCGGTCCCTCGCCCTCTCTCATCAGCTGTCTGCAGAAGCGCCCTGGCACTCAGCTCACTTGGCCCTCACTGGCCGCTCTTCGGCTTTCTGCAGATCCCGGCAGACGTGAGACACTGAAGTCAGAGTCTCAGAGCGGGAGCCGGGTCCCTGCTGCCGCCCAGCACAGCGGAAGGGCAGGCGCGGAGGGCAGGCGCGGAGGGCAGGCGCTGGTCCTTAGCCTCTGGCTCCTGTGCCTTTCTCCTGGCCGCTCCCCTGCCATGAGAGCCTCCCGATGGAGTACCAGAGTGCTGTGAACCGGCATCCCCACATCCAGCAGAGAGCTGGGAGCTTGGATTCCCAGCTCCCTGTCCCAAGAGGGAGCTGCAGCCCAGTGTGGCCCTGTGGCTTGTCCAAGGGCACACAGCCAGGTGGGGTGGGAAGGGACCGAAAACCAGGAAGGGCCCCTAGATACGTGTGTGTGTCTGTCTGTCTATCTGTCAGTTACTAGTTTATTCACAGTGGCTGGCTAATCACCAACTCTGAAGAATGAGTTTGGAAATACCTAACAAAAAGGTCTCATGGCATCTACAAAAGTGACCAATGGGCAGTCCAGGTGTGGTGGGGCACATCACATGTATAATCCCAGTACTTGGGAGGCTGAGACTGGAGGATCGCAGGTTCAAGGCCAGCCTCAGCAACTTCGTGAGGCCCTCGGCAACTTAGTGAGACCCTGCTTCAAAATAAAAGGGTTGGGGGTGTATCTCAGAGTTAGAATGCCCTCGGGTTCAAATTAAAGAAAGAAAGAGAACAAGAGAAAGAAAAATTATTCTAGGCAAAATGCAGCCACCTGAACATGAATACATTTCAATTCTTCAGCAAATGGCAAAAAGGTGAAAGTTGTGAGACTGAGCCACTCAGAGTCATAACTGCTCACAGTAGCCTGGGCGAGGCGGGTAACTAAATCAGATACTTGGCTCAGAGAGGTGCAGCAACTTGCTCAAGACCACACAGCAAGCAGTCCGCAGAGCCCAGGTCTGGCTGACCTTATGGCTTCTCCACAGGCTTCTCCTGATCAAAGCTCCTTGCGCTTTCTCCCAAGTATCCTCATGGTGGAGGAAAGTGACCGCAGACCTTGGTGAGGACAAGCCCAGTGTTTCCTTGCAGTTCTGTGCTTCATCTGGAATCACTACACAAGTGTGGTGGCCCACGTCTGTAATCCCAGTAAGTGGGAGGTTGAAACAGGAGGATGGCAGGTTTAAGGCCAGCCTCAGCAATGTTTTGAGACCCTCAGCAACTTAATGAGACCCTGTTTCAAAATAAAAAATAAAAAGGACTAGGGGTGTGGCTCCGAGGTAGAATGCCCCTGGATTCAATCTCAAATAGAAAGAAAGAAAGAGAAAAAGAAAGAAAGAAAGAAGAGAGGGAGGAAGGGAAAGAGGGAGGGAGGGAGGGAAGAAGGAAGGAAGGAAGGAAGGAAGGAAGGAAGGAAGGAAGGAAGGAAGGAAGGAAGAAAGACAGCTTTCACCACTCAGTCCGTCAGGAGCCTACCGACGGGCGGGCAGCCGGCTTGTCCATGATCCTCCCGGGGCTGCGGGTCATGTTTAAACTGGAAGGAAGCTGTGGCATGGTGCAGTTATTTCTCTCCGGGATTTTCTTGCCTTGCCTTTGAGAAGCTACAGCAGATGCGGAGGGGTGGCTCCCCAGCCTCCTCCGGGGCAGAAAATTGCCTCACCCCTTTGTTTCATTCTCCCCACTCGATGGCCTCTCATGTGTGGCCGTGTCCCCACGGCTGGAAAAGCAACTCTCAGCTGCTCGGGTCTCCCTCCCCATCCTCGCCTTCCGCTGGGGTTGTGTGGTTCCCGGTAACTTCTTTGGTGCAGAAAAACAGGAGAGAACTTTGAACTTGTTGCCACAATCCTGCCCAACCTATGAGGAGTCTGTGCGGGGGTGGCGGGACATGGAAGTGGGGCTTGAACTCAGGGGCATTCTACCTCTGAGCTACACTCCCAGCCCTTTTATATTATTATTATTATTATTATTATTATTATTTTTAATTTTGAAACAGGGTCTCGCTAAGTTGCTGAGGGCCTTGTTAACTTGCAGAGGCTGTCCTCAAACCTGCAATCCTCCTGTCCCCACCTCCAAAGTACTGGGATTACAGGCATGTGCCACCGTGCCTGGCTCTATGCAGTGTCTGTGTGTGTGTGTGTGTGTGTGTGTGTGTGTGTGTGTGTGTGTGTTACTAGGGGTGAAACCTAGGGGCCTTCTACCTGCAGGCTATACCCCCAGCCCAATTTTATTTCTACTTGCTGAGGCTATCCTTGAACCTGTGATCCTCCTGTCTCAGCCTCCTAAATACTGGGATTACAGACCGGCTCCACCACACCCAGCCTCAATGCAGTGTCTCAAAGAGAGGGACCAAGGGGTCTTCACCAGGCCTTTCCTCTGAGGGGCAGTAGGTGGTCCACAGGGAGGGGCCTTCTGTCTTCTGACACACCTGCACCCACCCTGCCCTGATTCCAGAAAGTTCTTCCTTTCAGCTAGCTCGACCTCAAGTCCCGTTGTTCTTCCTAGAAAGAGCTTTGCTCAAAAACAAAACTTCTTTCTCAACTCTGCCCCTGGAGGTGGCAGTCAGGACACAGAGCCCAGGGCAGCCTGCAGCTCTGCTCCCTGGGCTGGAGCTGGGGTGGCGGAGGTGAACCAGCCGGCCAGCCAGCCAGATCTAGCTTCTTCCTGATCCTCCCCAGCAGGGGAAACTCAGCAGAGGAGAGCGCTGACGTGCAGCGGTGGAAGCTCGAAGCCAGGCAGGATCTGCACTCCTCAAGGGGCTGCGGGGCTTTCCATGCTGGGTCCTGGTCCTCCTGCAGAGAACCAGACCTGCAGCTCGCAGGGTGGCAAGGCGACAAGTGCACAAAATAGTTCAACGCCAGAGCCCCGGAGAGGGGCCTGCAGTGCAGGTGTGGCTGCCGGCAACCTCCATCAGCTTCATTTCATGGATCCAGGGGAGGGCCGATGACCCCTGCCTCCACATACCGCCTCTCAGGCACCAGATACAAACTTCCCTGGGGCTCCTTCCTGCTCCGTGCTCATCTCCACTGGCTGTTTTCGTCTGCGTTTTCATGGGTATGACCAGAGTACCTGACAAGCACAGCTTAGACCAAGAAATGTTCGTTTAGGGCTCATGATTTCAGAGGTTCAGTCCATAGCTGACCAGCTCCAAGGCAGAAACTGGGGCAGCAAGAGGTGGAGAAGGGACACCGCTGTCACATCACGGTGGCTGGAAGCAGAAAGAGACGGCAAGCAGCCAGGGACAGAAAAGCCCCTAAGGTCACACCTCCAGTGACCTCCCTCCTGCGGCATGCCCACCTCTAATCCTTCCTGCACTGGGAACGTCCAAACCCACACCCTAACACCAGCTAACGGGAGCCGCCGCTCTCAGGCTTCAGCCTGACCTCGTCCCTTCAGGCTTAGTCACACCACGACAAACAAGACGCAGACTCCAGACGACCCCCATGCAAAGGCCACATTTGCTGGACGCAGTGAATGCCAAGTCCAGTGTCCGGTGCCATTCACGCCCATCTTCCTGGTCATCTCACGTGTTCTTTAAGAAGGGAACGAAGAGCCCGCTTTACAGATGAGGAGACCGAGGTTCAGAGAGGTATGACTTCTTCAAACAGCGATGCCAGGGGGCGTGTGGTACGTTACCATGGCGAGTCCCCCTCGGATCACACTAGCAAGGGATCAGCACCAGAGGAGGCTGAGTTTCCATGGTGAGGAGATTCAGGGGATTTATGACTACTGGCCAATCCAGACAGGCTTCCTGGAGGAGGAGCCAAAGGATGGGTAGGAGGTGACGATCAGAGCCCATGAGGAGGCGTTTCAGGAAGTGAGGGTGCTAAGAGGTGAGAAAGCGTGGGGAGGGTCTGGACCTTGCAGCCTCCTTGGGAAGGGGGCAGTCAGGGAGGGAAAAAGGGAGGGGCCGGGGCGAGTTGTGGAGGCCAGGTCAAGGTGGGATTCACCTGGAGAGCTCTCTGTGCTGACCAGTCTGAGAAAGGCCAGACTATGTGGGCAGGAGAGGCCAGTTCCCAAAGAAGGCCGGATGCACAGCAGGAGCCAGGTCCCCTGTGGAGGAGGAGACACCCAGACCTCCTGCTCCCCTGGGCCTGCGGCCACAGCCCCCTCCCCCACACCTGGAGGTAGCTGGGTGCAGGGAGAGGCGGGCCATCCATTCCAGACAGGACGTGAGTCCAGGTGCCTGCCCAGGGACGCTGCCCATTTCCAACTCCCATGCTTCACCAACGCTTTTCTTTTCTAATCACTGCACAGGTTCTATGAGAAGTGTGATTTGTCAGAAGAGATTACATTTTTTTCTGCCCATTTGTGTGTCAATTGAGGAAAAGATTCCATTATGCATATACTGTGATTCAGGGAGCTTTTATTTAAAGGCCTCACTATTAAATATATATATATTTTAAAACTTTTAAATAACCACCCAGGTTGCCCAGCCTTCTCATTTAGTGAGGAACAAAAGGTCCCCGGTGGGCCTGGGAGTGCCTGAGGACTCAGCCCTGAGCCGCAGAACCCGGAGCCCGGGGCTCCTGGTGGACTCCGGCCAGTGCTCCTTCCAGGCCAGTGCAGGCCATCTGCGGCTCCTTGCATTTCCGGTCACCCCACACTCCCTGCCCAATATGATACCTACTTTAAAGACACCAGTGTTGGTCTGCCCAAGAGCCTAGCCCCAGGCTTAAGAGCAAGGGTAAGGGTGGGCGGCGAGGAGGACTGCCTGATCCAGGCACCTGGAAACGTTGATACAGGTGCCCCTCAACTTATGATACGGTTATATCTGATAAGACTACCATAAATTAAAAGTAACATAAGCCAGAGTGCATTTAACACCCCTACCCCACCGCACATCGGAACGTAGACACACTGCCCTCCGGATCATGGGCCTGCCTCGGAGCTGCAGCTGCTCAGCACCTGGGAGAGTATCGGACTCATCACTAGCCCAGGAAAAGATCACAATTTAAAGGATGGTTCCTACCCAATGCTTTCGCGTTCCATGTAAGCACCTGTACTTTAAAGCTGGTGCGTGCAATGTGCCGATGTCCCCTTTATCGCCCCACCTCCACCCCCACGCAGTAGCTCCTCCAAGGGTCAGGACTGGTGACTGCGTCTTTGAGTGATAAATGTTCCTTGTTTGAGGTCCTGTAATAATGAGCTTGCACGCAGGTGAGTCACTTATACCTGATTCATGGTCTGTGCCTCCTACACACCCCTCCAATTTCAGAGCTGCAGAACCAACGATGCTGGAAATTGGGGTGCGTGGCAACCTACTGATTCATGCGCTGGAAGGGGGTAAAATATTATTTAGTAGCTACACGGGGGCAGGCGGGTAACTTAATGTTATTGGACACGTGCTTCCTACATGCCTGTCCTCTGACCTAGAGCAAATTATACTTATGTGACCTTGTTTATAAATTAACGAGGGCCAGCTAATCTTTCAGAAGACTTCAATTTGCTGTTTTAGTGAAAAGCCCTCCAGCCTTCACAAACGAGGACCTGTCTTTCTAGGTTGGGCCAATTCCTTTGCTGGTTTAAAAAAAAAATCTTTGTGTCTTTAAAAGGGGGCGGCATCTTGTCAAACGGGCCCGAAACTCATAGGCCACAGGCGCGCCGAGTCCCACCCACTTTCTGTGACGTCCCGCGTCCCGGTTTCTGATTGCTCGCCTCCGACGTCAATCGCGGGGCGTGTGTCTTGCTGGGACACAGTGGCGGTCTAACCTTTGGTTTGCGGAGCGGTCGGGTGTATTCTCCGCACGCCCCCGCGCCCTCGAGGCCCCCGCTGCCCGACCCAACGGTGGAGCCGACCAGCGCCTCCCGCGGCACCCTCCCGCACCGGATCGCTCCTCGCTGGGGCGGGACGCGGCCCGACGGCCCGGGTCACTATGGTGAGCGGTCGGGGGCAGAAGGGAAGGGGCGCGGGGGCGGCGGCGTTGCCAGGGCGCATGTGCGCGCGTGGGACTGGGTGGGCACGAGGCTCAGCCCCCAGCCGGGTACCCGCGGCGTTCAGAACCCCAGGAATGGGGAGTGCGGACGGGAGCGGGCGCCCGGGCTGTGCACCCCTGCCCCTCGGGGGGTCCAGCCCCGGAGGTCCGCATCAGGCCGAGGCCCCCAGTCCTGGCGCGCTGCCCTAGGTGACCCCGACAGCGCAGCCTTGAAGTCGCAAGGTAGGTGCCCAGGGCAGGAGCGGGGCTGGGGGCCTCCAGGACTACTGAGGGCGCCCCCTCTTTGTTAAGTAGCCCTCCTGCCCCCACCCACCGAGGGCAAGGCCATCGAAGTCCACCTCCTCTCTCCTGCCTCGCTGTCCCAGCCCCAAGAGTGGACTTAGGGCCGGCGCGGGTGGCCGGGTCGCTTGTCCCCGTGGGCGGCTGGACATTTGCTCCATCCCAGATGTCAACAGGTCCTTGGAGTTAGGACCCACCTGGAGAAGCTGCCTCAAGTTGTGAGGCACGAGTTGGGGGGTCTGGGAAAAGCAGACTGAAAAGAACCCTGGATCCAGACTCCTGCGTGAGCGGACAGGGCCCCAGAGACCCTCTAGGCCACGCCACACCCTAAGTTTGGACAGCTCGGGAAACTGAGGCCAGACAGGGAAGGAGGTGGTACCCATTGTGATGGTACTCAGACTGGGACCTCAACCCAAGCCTCTGGACTCCAAGTCCAGTGCTCTCCTTGTTACCTGAGTTCACCTTCAGAGTTGCCATGGGGGTGAGACATCTGCAGGGGGCTGGGTGTGATGGCCTCCTAAAAGCTTTCAACCCTGAGCAGGGCCCGAAGGGAGCTTATAGACAAACTGCAACAGCTGATGACCTGGCTTAGGGGACACCTAGCCCTGGGCTCCCCAATCTCACCTGCACCCTATGGAAAGTGAGAGGCTTGGGTGTGTGAATCCTGCACACCTGCCAGGACCCACAGCTGCTATGAGGACCCCACGAGGCGATGCGTGTGAAGCCCAGGCACCTACCTGAAGCCTTCACCATGATAACCACGTCTGGGCAGGAAAATGGGTCATTGCTGTGCCGTGCTGCAGGGCTGGGTCACAGGTCCAAGCCTGCTCACAGCCAGCCACGCTCTGAGAGTGGCGGGGGCAGCCAGGGCACCTGAACCGGGCTGTCCCAGCCAAACCGGCCTCCTGCTGGGCATGGGTGGGCCCCTGGGGCATCTGAAAGCACAGTTTCCTGTTTCTACCTGGTGCCCAGGGGTTCACCTGGCTCTGCTGCTCCTGGAGGGTGGCCCAGGTGGTTTTGCATCACCTACCCGGAAGTGGCCGGAGCTGGGGTAATGATGGGTTTGGCCACCTCCAGCTGGAGGCTGGCATGGCCTCTGGCACCACCAGAGGGCGCCAGGCAGCAGGGGCTGGGACCCTCACCTTCTGTCTTCGGTGCTGCGCAGTGACTGCTGGCCCTGCCCTCCCATGTGCTCCGGGCTCAGGAGACCTGATGTTAGAGGGCGGCCAGGGTCCTGGGCACCCAGCCCTCACCCCTCAGGGTGCCTGGGTGTCCTAGAGGAGGAAGTGGTTCATCCACCGAATAGGACATATGCCTGGGAGTCATTGGGAGGGTGACGCTGGAGGCCACGCAGGCTTGTTCTCGCGTGTTCACATGGCATTTATTGAGCACCTACTGTGTGCTGGGCACCATGCTTGGCCCTGGACTGGGTGGTGGGTTTTTGTGTTTGAGTCTGGTGTGGGCGGTGGTAAGATCGATCGTATGTAATGGTAGCAGAGAAGGTCCAAGCCAGGTGTGGTGGCGCATGCTTGTAATCCCAGTACTTGGGAGGCTGACAGGAGGATCCAGGTTTGCAGCCAGCTTCAGCTATTTAGTGAGGCCCTCTGCAACTTAGTGAGACCCTGTTTCAAAATAAAGACTAAAAAATAGAACTGGGGGCATAGCTTGAAGGTAGAATGCCCCTGAGTTCAATCCCCAGTACTGCAAAAAAAAAAAAAAAAGACCCCTGAGAAGACAGCATCTTCCTTGCCTGTGTGAGCGTTACCGGGCTGAGCTTGAGGCAGGGTCCCAGGGGAAGTCACGGAGCCCCTCGGGAGCTTGAGTAATGAGGGGTCCCAGGCTCACTGCAAGTGCCTTTAAACCTCAGGGAATGCGTGTGTGCATGTGGGACGTGGATAGTAGACCCGCAAGGTCCTCTGTGTTGCCGTCTGTCACTTGTCAACCCGGCTTCCAGCGACCCCCTCTTTGGGCCTTGCTGGGAGCTCCCTGCCTGCAGGTGAGGCAAACCTGGACGCCGGCAGCCCCTGAGGACTGCCAGGAGCTTCGGGAGCACGGGGGGGGGGGGGAGGGGGGAGGGAGGAGCTGGGAAAGCTTCACTGAGGAGGTCTTTTGAGCAGGGTGTGGGAGGGTGCGTAGGAGTGTCCAGGAGGGATTTGAGGAAGAGCACACTCCAGTCTCGAGGCTTAACGACCTTAAAATACGGTCAAGAGCGGGGTGTCCTGGGAAGGGCGAGTGGTCTGTGAAGATGCAGGGAACTTGGGGGGATGCCAGGCATGTGATCTGGAAAACCTGGTGGGGCCACAGCGTTCTCTGAAGGGCTTCCCCTGCCGCTCTGTGGAGTTTGAGTTGTCTGCACGTGGGGGAACCATCGCGTTCCTAAGAGGTGGATGACTTGGAGCGTCTCCAGTGTGCGACGGGTGCGGGTCGTAGGTGGCCGGCAGGAGCCCCTGGCCACGCGATCATCTCACCCCATTCCCCCGTGTGTTAGTTTGCTGGCACTGCTGTAACACACCACCACAAACTGGGTGTTGTGGGACTATGGGAATCTGTTCTCTCGCGAGATCAAGGTGTGGGGAGGGCCTCACTCGCTCTGAAGGGGCCGGGAGGGGTCTGTCCCGGGCCTGTTTGGAGCTCCGGCCCGCACCTACTGTGTGCATTTCCGTGTCCACATTTCCCCATTTTATAAGGACAGCAGTCATAGGATCAGGGACCCACCCTGCTCCAGTGTGACATCATCGTAACTGACTACACCAGCGAGGACCCTCTTCCCAAGTAAGGGCACATTCTGAGGTCCGGGAGCTGGGACTTCAGTACTTGGGGACGGGACACAGTCATGAAACACTCAGTTTACATTTCTGGATCGTTGGTATGTGCCAGGCCAAGTCCCAACACCTGATAGCGTGCACACAATTAAATCTCAAGGTTCCAGAATAATCTCCCGGACACACTCAGGCAGGAGGTGGGTCCCCACAGGGTAGAGTTGGGCTGTGGCTTTGCCCATGCCACCCGCATTCTAGTGTTGACATTCTAGTGGAGGGAGGTGGTACACAAGTAAACAGCTGAGCCCACCTGCCAGATCGTGCTCTGAAGAAACAGCAGAGTGAGGCCCTGGAGTAGGGAGGGGCCAGGGAAGGCCTCTGCAGAGGTGGAAGCACCTGAGAGCATTCCAAGCCGGAGGTGGAGGATGTGCAAAGGCCCTGAGGTAGAAATGAGCGTGCCCTATCAGAGAACAGGAAGCAGGCTGCTGTGGCTGAAGCGAGGGCTAATGAGGCCAGAGCTGGGGCTCAGTGTCAAAAGCTTGATGCTTTTCCTAAGAAAGGAAGCCATTGGAGGGGGGTCTTTGCCAGTTTTGTGTTGCTGCAACAGAAACCACAGGCTGGGTGATGTAGAATGAACAGAAATGCACTGGCTTCCATTTGGGAGGCCGGGAAGTCCAAGGTTAAGGTGCTGCAGTCTGGTGAAGGCCTTTTTTTTTGCGGTACTGGGGATTGAACTCAAGGACATTCCATCTCCAAGCTACACCCCTTTTTTTGTGTGGAACTGGGAATTGAACCCAGGGGCATCCTATCTCCGAGCTACATCCCTAGTCCTATTTTACTCTTTATTTTGAAACAGGGCCTCACTAAGTTGTAAAGGGCCTCACTAAGTAGCTGAGGCTGGCCTCGAACCCAGATCCTCCGGTATCAGCCTCCCAAGTACTGGGTTTACAAGTGTGCGCCACCACGCCCGGCTTGGTGAGGGCCTTTTTGCTGCGTCACAGCATGAAGGCATCGCGTGGTGGAGGAACAGGAGGGGAGAGAGAGCAGGAGGGGACAGCCCCGCTCCCATGATAATGGCCTCAGCTCGTGACCTGACCAAGCCCTAAAGGTCCCACCTCTGAGGACTGGTATAGTGGCAGTTAAATTTCAACGTGGGTTTGGGGGGACATCCAAACCATAGCATTTCTGCCCCTGTCCCCCCAAACTCACATGCATACTGCATTTATTCCTTCCCAGTAGCCCCCAGAGTTTGAACTCCTCTGGCCCCTACCCAGAAGCATGAAGTCCAGAGCCTCCAGTAAGTTGTGCGAGAACAGGACAGGGCTCAGGCGGAACCCTCCCCAGGCCGGTCCCCTCCCACGGGGAGCCCGTGAGGTAACGGCTGTGTGCACCCAACACACCACGGTGGGGGAGGGGGCTGGGACGGGCGCTCCTGTCCCCAACAGGAGAAACAGGCAAGAAGGAAGGTAACTGGCCCCAGGCGAGGCTGGCAGCCTGCAGGGTCAGCCCCATGGACACTGCTCATCCCTAGGCCGCCCTAGCCCCACCTGGCTGAGCTCTCTGCTGGGGCGTGGGGTGCCGCAGCTTGAGGTCAAGCAGGGTGGGGAATGCGGAAGCACAGTGCGCCTCTCTGGAAACCTCAAGCTCCAGGTCCTAGCTTGCCCCCCAGATCTCTGAAATGCCTTCTGGGTCTTTCTCCCATTGTCTCTATGAATGGCGCCCGGTCTCTGCCTGTCCGTATTAATCTCATTAGCAAGCGGCCGCTTGGCCACAGCCTTGGTTGGTTTCCTCTCCTGCAGATGTATTTCCATTCCTTCCATGGCCAGGCTGCATATTTCCCCAATCTTTCATTCCCTATAATTATAAATTCCATTTTTAAATCATTTCACGCCTCTCATATTTTATGCTGTGGCTGAAAGAAGCCACACTGGCCAGATACAACTCAGGAGGCTGAGGCAGGAGGACTGTAAATTCAAGGCCAACCTCAGCAACTTAGCAAGACTCTGTCTCAAAATAAAAAAATAAAAGGGACTGAGGGTGTAGCTCAGGGGTAGAGCGCCCTGAGCACGTAGCGATTTCTTCCACCAGATATCCTACCTAGTTCCTCGCTCTGAGTTTTGCCTTCCAGGAAGCACTCAGGCATCTATAGAATAATTTGTAAATAAGCAGCCAGGTGTGGTGGTGTACCTCTGTAATCCCAGTGCTTGAGAGGCTGAGACAGGAGGATCACACTTTCGAGGCCAGATGGCCTGGCGTGGGGGATGGGGTTGGGGGAAGGGGTGGACAGGAGGGTGGAGGGTGAGAAGTTTGTTGAATGAATTAATAAAATCCACTCGCACCGTGCAATGTCCCTGGTTCCCCCCTGCTGGATTCTCCCATGAACTCATTCTTCATTCCTCCCGTTCCCTGCTGGTGGTTCCAAACATGCCCTCCCCTAGGCTTGGGGGTCAAGGCAGACAAGGGAGGCTGCATGGCACTGTAGACTCGGGGGTGGGGTCATCCATGCCTCCTAGGAAAGCCCCTTCCCCGTCCTAGCGCCTCTGCCCTGTCCTGATGCTGACTGGGTACAAGGGTTGGGGCCGGAGAAGGTCATTGTCAGACAGAAGTTGGGAGTGTGCGCTGTGTGGAGACAATTGTAAGCTCAGGAGTCACTGCAGCCTTGCCGTGTCATCTGGCGGCCCAGCTCTCTGCTTGGCGTGCTCAGCTTTGGAGAAAGCTAATTGTCCAGACCCAGGAATGCTAGTCCTGGAGGAGATGGAGCTTTAAACAGCAGAGTGGAGCCCGGGTTTGGGTGGCTGAGGGGCCTCCGGGAAAGATCGCTGTGGTCAGAGGCCTAGAGTGAAAGAGATGAGCTTCAGTGACAGCCAGGTGTCAAAAATGACGGCAGAAATGGGTGGCAACTGCGATCTCCATTTAGGGAAATCCCCGCCAGCGCTGCTGCATAAAATTTGGTCTCCCTGGGTTACATCCAGGAGCCAGGGCACTCCGCTTCAACTCTGTAAGCGGAGTTGCTGTATTTTCATGCTGAAGTGAGGGTGGTCTGCGGGCCTGGGGTGGGCTGGAGGCAGGGGTGCGGCACCCCTCGTCTGTGCCTGGGCACTTGGCAGGAAGATAGGGGGAGGGGGGGTCTCCGTTAGAACCGGCCTGGCGCTTCCTTCTGCCACGGTCCCTCCTGCCTGCTGGGTTCTTCCGAGGCCTTGGGAGCCCCTGATTCTGGCCGGCTTGTCTTTCTGGGCTGGCATTGCCCTTGACTCAGAGCCGGGCTGCCACGAACTTGACTGGTTAGATGTGTGGGAAGGTGCCTTCCACGCACCATCTGCTCTGTGATCTCAGATTTTTTCTTTTTTCTTTTTTTGCGGTACTGGGAATCGAACCTGGGGCATTCTACCTCTGAGCTCCACCCCCAGCCCTATTTTTTATTCTTTACTTTGAAACAGGGTCTCACTAAGTTGTGGGGGGGCCTCACTAAGTAGCTGAGGCTGGCTGCGAACCTGTGATCCTCCTGCCTCAGCCTCCCAAGTACTGGGATTACAAGCGTGCGCCATCACACCGGGCATGATCTCAGATCTCTGAATCCTTCCTGGCCCCCCTGCCGTGCCACATGGGGGGCCTCCTCTGGCCACCGACCTTATTGCCCGGTATCACCTGTTTTTCCTGTAGACCCTGAGCCTGAAGGACCCTAGATATGCTCACCTGTTTCCAGCATGCGACGCCATGCTTGCCAGCTTGCTGGGTGTTCAGGAATTGGTGGGTGAATAAAAGTGTGAGTGAGTGAGTGACACGAAGCACCACAGGGCGACAGAGACATACTGTACTGCAATATGAAGGCTCGTTAGATTTGAGGTGTTACATTTTATAAAGTGAATGTTTGCAGGTTACAAGGTCAGTTTTCTTATATCCTAGGGCACCTCTTCATGAGGGTGCCACTCCTCCCATCCAGGCGGGCAGGTGCGGGGGTGCTGGTCCCAGGCTCACAAGGGCCACCCAAGCGAAGGTGTCATTTGCTGTTTCAGAGGCCGCTGGCCCAGTGAGAGCCAGCTGGATCACCCCACCAGGTCTTTCAAAATTGTCAGCTTTCTTCTCCTGTCTTTCAGAGTGAAACATCTTTCAACCTCATATCAGAAAAATGTGACATTCTATCAATTCTTCGGGACCATCCTGAAAACAGGATCTACCAGAGGAAAATCCAGGTGAGGGCGAGGGCAGGGAGACGGGGATCCTAAAGTAAGCGGGCTGGAGTGGGAGTGAAGAAGCGGCTGCCGCTGTGGAGGCTGGGAGTTAGGTCCAGGGCCTTCTGATGCTGTGCATGTGTCTTAGCAAGAAATTCATTCCTTGCAAGGAAAAAAAAAAACTTTTTTTGAAAAGGTTAAGTGGCTTGATTCACTTAGACTATTACAACTCTGTGAGGCAATGATTTCTATTCTCCCCATTTTACTGCTGAGGAAGCTGAGGCACGGCCCTAGAGTTCTTGAGTGGCCCAGCTGGGATCTGGGATTTGAGCCCAGGCAGCCTCATCTCCTAAGCCACATTCATACCCTGGGTGCCAGGTGAGCGCTCAGGCAAAGGGAGACTTCTGGGGGCCATGGGGACCCCAGAACAGGAAGGAGCCGCAGGAAGGGCGGCCCCTCGTCTGGCACCTCCGCTCCTCCTTGGCTGTGTGGAGGGGCTCGCTCTCCACTGACAGGACATGCTGCCCAGCCCCCAGCCCCTCTGAGTTCCCCTAGACACAGGCACGCCACCGGGGCCATTCCCTTTATTTATTTATTTATTTTTGGTACTGGGGATTGAACCAAGGGGCATTCTACCTCTAGCTCCACCCCAGCCCTTTTATTTTTTAGTTTTGAAATAGGCTCTTGCTAGGTTTCTGAGGCCGGCCTTGAACTTGCGATCTTTCTATCTCAGCCTCCCAAGTGCTGGAGTACAGGCAGGTGTGCGCCACTGTGCCTGGTTCCCAGTCCCCATTCTGCGAGGCTTCCTCGCCGGGCAGGGGTCAGGCAGCAGTTCAGGTCTGTGGTGATGGTGTTGAGATTCACCCAAGGCCGCAGGGAGCGCCTCAGGGCCAGGAGCAGGGGCGGGTGGTGGAGAGGCGCGCTCCCTCGCATCCCTGCGGCCTCTTGGAAGGAAGGTGAGGACAGGGTCCCGGACCACCTCTGTGCCAGCCTGCTCACGTGGCCCAGGCCAGCCAGGAGCTGCGATCCACACTGTGCTGGCAGAGCCCTAGCTGCCGCCCCATGGGGCAGGGAGGGAGACCAGCCCACTTCAGAGGGGTGCTGGCAGCCAGGAGCAGGGCTGTGGACTAGGGGAGGAGGAGCAGCATTGAAAACACCTGGAGGACTGTCCAGACCACTCCTGGGCCCAAGGAGGCATCCCTCTGCCCCAGAGGCCCTGCCCCCTCCCCCGGGCCCCCATGGCCCACTACCACAGGCGCCGCCCCATGCCAGCCAGCCGCTGCTCCTCCCCCATTCCTCCCCAGGGCACCCCAGCGCCTGCTTCCCATCCTCTGTCCCATCATCTCATTGCCTGTCACCTCTCCTGGGGATCGAGGTCCCTGCCTGACAGCCAGGCCACAGCCTGCATACTGCTGCATCTGTGGGATCCAAGTGGGTGGGGAAGAACGAGGGAGGGAGCAGGCGTTCAAGGAGAGGAGGGGGCGGGGCCTGTGGCTGAGTGACAGTCACTTTGCTGCCAATGTCCACATCCTCTCCCCCACAGGAACTCAGCAAAAGGTTCACCGCGATCCGCAAGACCAAAGGGGATGGGAACTGCTTCTACCGGGCCTTGGGCTACTCCTACCTGGAGTCTCTGCTGGGCAAGAGCAGAGAGATCCTCAAGTGAGCGGCGCGGGGTCCCAGGGCTCCCCTGGTTCTGTCTGATCAGCCCGGAGTGTCCCGGAGGGAGGGAGGGAGGGAGGGAGGAGGATCGCTGTTGAGGAGCCCGGCCCCCTCCATTCGGCCCCCTCCATACGTCCCTGTGGGATTGTGGAGGGCTGAGCAAGTGCCAGTCAGAGCAGCGCCTTGTATTCTCCTGTTACCCCCTGTCTGTCCCCTTCAGGTTCAAAGAACGTGTCCTGCAGACCCCAAACGACCTTCTGGCTGCTGGCTTTGAGGAGCACAAGTTCCGCAACTTCTTTAACGCTGTGAGTTCTCCTGTCCTCCCACGCTGGCAGAGAGGCAGGCAGAGAGGCAGGTGCACCGCTGCCATAGCTTTGCAGCTGGGGCCCGGAAAGGACAGGGTCACTTCCTGCTGGGGCCCAGGTACCTCCTTTATCCCACCCCCGCCCCGTCTCCTGGGGAGCCAGGAGGAAGACTCATGCCTGTTCCCCAGCCGGGCTTTGTAGCTGAGGCACTAAGCCTGTGGCTTGGCTTCCATAGAATCTAAGACTGATTTTCTGCTGCAGCCTGAGAATCTCGAATGTTCTGAGGGAGTCCATGGGACAGGCGGGTCTTGTGGGGTCCCCCTGCTGATGGCTGGTGGGGTGCAGTTTTACAGCGTGGTGGAGCTGGTGGAGAAGGACGGCTCGGTGTCCAGCCTGCTGAAGGTGTTCAATGACCAGAGCGCCTCGGACCGCGTCGTGCAGTTCCTGCGCCTGCTCACGTCAGCCTTCATCAGGAACCGAGCAGACTTCTTCCGACACTTCATTGACGAGGAGATGGATATCAAAGACTTCTGCACTCACGTAGGTCCCGGGGTCTCAGCCCTGGGCTCTGCGCTAGACTTCAGCACCGCTGTCCTGCCCAGGGCACGCGGGGGTCACATCTGCAGTTGTGATTCAAGCTGCACTGGGCTAGCCAGCTGCAGACAGGCCCTCCTCGAGCTGTCTGAGCTGTGTGGCTCAGAGAAGTCACTTGCCCTCCCTGGGGATTTTGCATCTGGAAAACCAGGGCTTTGGACTCAGGGTCCCGCTACAGAATCACGGAGAAGCAGCTCCAGTCACATTTGCCCCAAGACTCATTTTTATTTATGATGCACGTGTCTGAAGGTGTGGCCAGCATTGGGCAATTTTCATGTGCACATCTGGATGTCTCTTTTAAGAAATGAAAAGATCAAGCTCCCAGGTCCTTTCACGTGGTAATGGTGGGCGGGGGCTACAGTAGCAGCTGCCCTCTGTGGGACACACCTGCCCCGCACTCTCTGTACTGCAGGTCTCTCACTCACCCACCCGCCTGCCCACCACCCACTGGCACAGTCTCTGTGAGCGCTTTCGCTTGGAATCCCTTGATGACAGGGTCCCTTTCAGCGCTAAGATTCTTTGATGCCAACCTGAAAATTCCTGCCCCCCTTTCCAGATTCCTCACCTGGAATTTAAAAAAAAAAAAAAAAAAATCGCTGCAATCCCAGCGATTCCCAGCCTCCTCTGTGAAATGAGGATGTCAACATCTGGCCCACAGGTCACGCCCCAGCACAGAGGCCGTGACCCCGAGAGCCACACTGGGCCTCACTGTCCTCTCCTAAGCTGGCTTGTTTGTTCGTTTTGGCTTCGCAGGAAGTGGAGCCCATGGCCATGGAGTGTGACCACATCCAGATCACGGCCCTGTCCCAGGCGCTGAACATCGCCCTGCAGGTGGAGTACGTGGATGAGATGGACACCGCCCTGAACCACCACGTGTTCCCCGAGGCCGCCATCCCTTCCGTTTACCTGCTCTATAAAACATCCCACTACAACATCCTTTATGCAGCCGATAAACATTGATTAATTTTAGGCCATGCAGTGGAACCTGTCACCTAACGGGACTGCATTCTAAATGGAACATGCCGACTTTTCAATTTTTTAAGCGATTTAGACTATAGCTAGAAAATGTACAGCCCCTTGGGCAAAGCCACTGGGAATGAGGCCTGCCTGTAATGGACTGTGGTAACTTGGGGGTATTTTTGGTATTTATTTTGATGGAGGATCGAATGCCTTCTAACTCTGGACCAGAAAGCCAGGACCCCTGGCTCTGCATCCATTCCCCGAGAGACCCTGAGCGGGTCACCTACGCTCATCGGACCTGTTTACCCGCCTGGAGGAAGCTCCTGCCACTGTTGACATTCTGTTGTGTAAAATGGGGACCTTTAGTTTCTCCTCACCAGGGGTAGTACCCCTCTGGAAGGGAGGCAGAGCAAGCTCAATGTCAGCGATCTTGACTCTGTGACTTAATAGGTCTCTTTAAGAGTCCAGTCCAAGCATGTGGGGCTGGGTGGGCTGGCTGGCTGGGCTTGTTTTCCCACCCCTCACTTAAGGAGAAAAGACTTTTATACCAAAGTTCAGAGAAGGGCCTTTAGCCTTCCGCATGAAGCTCGGGTTGTCGGGGCCCCTCTACCTCTCAGGGCCAGAACTGCCGAACTGCCCGACTTCTGGGGGCAGGCCCTCTGGGTTCTGCTGTCAGCCTCACCTGGGCAGAGGTTTGACAGACTAGGGCTGGGACCAAGAAGCTGCAGCTGTCACACCAGCCCCAGAAAGTCCTAGATGTAGAGTCCTGGTGCTCGACCAGCAGAGGAGCATGCAGCCATGGCTCTCCGGCCCAGCGGGCAGCCGCTGTGTGAGGCTGTCTTTGCTTCTTCCTCCCCCCTGCTCTCTATGGCCTGGTGAGGGGTTGGGTGGGAAAGAACAGACAAGCCATGGAAGGTGGCAGGAGGGGAGAGTTCCAGGG
The DNA here is from genome assembly GCA_004027655.1 of Graphiurus murinus. Taxonomy (NCBI): domain Eukaryota; kingdom Metazoa; phylum Chordata; class Mammalia; order Rodentia; family Gliridae; genus Graphiurus; species Graphiurus murinus. Next base: position 262,358 of record PVLC010000158.1, read on the forward strand.
CGGAGGCTGCCTGACAGCCCTGGCCAGCACTTCCTCGCTCACCCACCTGGACAGGCTCCCTTCAGCAGCTCTCCACTTTGCTGCCTTGGCCTCACGAGTCCTCCCTTCCCTACCCTGCTGGCGGCAAGATGGCAATGGTGGGGAACCCAACAGAGGCTGGGCTGAGTTGCAGCCAGCCACCTCTCTTCCTCTGCAGGAGCACATGGAGAATGGAGGGTGTGGAACAGTCCTTGGCTCCTTAACCTGAGGCCACTTTCACACAGGTTTCATGCTGCAGGGATTTGTTAGAATCTATTGGTGCTACTGCACGAGTCGGCTGACGAGTTGTGCACAGGACTGGGTCGCGGACTCCCAAGTGTCAGAACTATCAGTCTTTTGCCTTGGTGAAAGCCAACAGCAGTCGGGAGTCAGGGTGCTGTAGTTCCGGGTAGAGGCCCTGGTTCCACCCTGCCTTTGGCTGGCTTTCGGCTCCAAAGGGCTAAGTCGTCATGTCACTTTTCCACAGGAATGCAACCCTCTCATGTCTGTATTGGTTCAGTGTCCCCCGCCTCCCTGCTTTGGGTAGGAGTATTGGGGTCTGGAAAACGGGCACACAGTCCATGGTTGGGCGTGAGCACAGGGCACTGGCTGATGGCTGGGGCACTGTGAGATGGCTCCTGGCCTTCCAGCTGGGCTCTCAAGCAGAACAGAGGCTAGCTAGCCCTGGAGCTGGACATGGTGCACGCCTATAATCCCAGTACTCAGAAGGCTGAGACAGGATTGCAGGTTCAAGGCCAGCCTCAGCAATTTAGCAAGAGCCCATTTCAAAATTTAAAAAGGGGGAAGAGGGGTCTGGGGTAGTAGCTCGAAGGTAGAATGCCACTGGGTTCAGCCCCCAGTACGCAAAGCCAGCCCGGCTCTGCTTCTGCACCTGCGGCTGTGTGGTTTTCTCAGTGGCAGCCCCACCAGAGTCCCTCTGTGCAGCCCACCTATACTATACCAGAGCTGTGGAGACCCACACAGCGCCCTCTTCTGGGCCAACCAGCTAGGGTCAGGACACCCGCGTTCTGGCAGAGGCAGGCCAAGTGCCTTCCCTGGGCTTACCCTCTGCTCTTCTCCTTTTCCCACAAAACCACTGCCCTCAGATCTGTCTCTGTGGAGGAAAAGCAGCTGCAGGGCTTAGGAGCGCGTCAGAACCAGTGGTCTGCAGCGGCCGGTCCTGCGGGTGCTCCTGGCAACCCCCCTCACCCCACAGGGCCGCCTCCTTCCAGAGCGAGTGCTGGAGGAAAGCTGCTTTGAGGGCTTCTCTTACAACTGTGCCCGCATTACTTTCTTTCCAGAGGACATAACCAGTGGGAATTACTTAGCCAGAGAAAGAGCAGTGTCCTGGCTTTAGGCCAGACCGTCCTGGTTCAGATCTCAGCTTTGCCACTCACTGGCTGTGACTTCACCCGAGCTCCCGCCCTCACATCTGTCAAGTGGAGACAGGGCCTACACATCAGAGGGCTTGCTTAAGAGAACGAGGTGTGTGGTAACCGCGCTGCCTCGGGAGGCTGCCCACCTGCCCCCTGAAGGAATGCACAAGAGCACTGCTGGGTGGGAAGCACGCCGCCTCACCAGCGACCAGCTGCCCAAAAAGTGGGGTATAGGGGGCCATCAGACAAGTCTAAGAGCCAGCGCACTGCCACCCTGCTCAGGAAGTGCAGGGCTGTGGCGCAGCGGCTGCTCGGGGCCAAGCCCTGCAGCTTCCCTGGGCAGCAGGGGAAGCCAGTTTCTTAGCATTAAACTGGTTTCCACAAACACCCTTTGTCATGGCCTCTTAATGCTGGTACCTCTTGATATGCAAGAGCTGCACCACCCCTGTGGAGCTCTGCGCTGGAGTGGGCTGTGTGAGGAGGGAGACCCAGGACGCTAGGGAAGCCTCTCCATGCCAGGTGAGAGCAGCATGGCCTGGTGGGCCTCCTGTGGCTCAGATGCTGCTCAGGGCCCGGAGCTGCACGTTAACTCCCTGACCCCCCACTGCATCCCCGGGCAGTGGAAGTCGGGGCTGACCTCCCGGAGGCACTTTCGTCTCCAGGCTGTTTTGTTTTCTCCTCCTGCTCAGTCACCAGTTGACACTGGTGGGACATGGGGAGGGGCACTGCCTGGTGGCAAGGCTGTCTTCTAAGACCAAACTGGTTTTCTGAACTTGCCCTGAGCCCAGAAGGAAGATACCCTGGTATCTTAACCACTCAGTGTTTGCTTCTTCAACTACAAAAAAGGGTATTAAGATTTGTTCTGGCCTTGAGGAAAATTAAATGACAATTAAAATAGATGAAAAATGCCTAAGAATGGCTGGCCCTTGGTTGACACTCAGCGATGGCTGAATCTGAGTTTAGGCATGAGGCCAAGGGTCCTGCCAGTCAGAGGGGCTCAGGGCTTCCTGCCCCTCGCCTCCCAACCTTGCTCACTTTGAGGCTGAGGGAGGCCTGGTTACTTGGGCCTTGGGGTACCTGGGTCCACCTGTGTACCCTGTCCAAATCCCTTGGATCAAGCAGCTCTACGGTGCCTCGATGAACACGTTTGAATGTCCAGACTGAGCTGTGCAGAAATCCCTGGCTGTTCATCCCGAATGGCTCAGGGAGAGCTGGGGCAGCATCAGGTCACTCGTTCCCTCAGCACAAATTTCTATCAGGCCTGACCGGCGCTCAGAGGGCACCGACCCCAGAGCTCAGCCCAGAGCACACACCAGCAGATGCCATGAGACGGGCAAGCACGGGCAGAGGCACACAAGACGAGCAGCACTGTCACTCCTGGAGGACGGAGCAGAGAAGGCAAAGGCAACTGGCTGTTTTTCAAAAAGCCCTGGAGCCGGGTGTGGTGGCGCACGCTTGTGATCCTAGTACTTGGGAGGCTGAGACCAGAGGATCCGGGTTCATGGCCAGCCTCAGCTACTTAAGAGAGACTCTCCGCAACTTAGACCCTGTTTCAAAATAAAGAATAAAAAATAGGGGTGGGTGTGTAGCTTGGAGGTAGAATGCCCCTGGGTTCAATCCCCAGTACCACAAAACAAAAACAAACAAACAAAACCTTGAGACCAAAGAATGGGTGTACAAAATCTGCCAGGAATCTGTCATACAGAGGGGAGTGGAGACAAGGCTTGAGCAAGAGCCAAGGGCCTCCCACTCCTAACCCAGTCGACTGCGACTGTTAGTTCTACCATGAGGGAAACCTGTGCCCTGCTCCCCTGCCAGGGTGGCTGAGACAGGACAACGCCAGCAGCGAGTGGCCCAGAGCCAAGGAGCTGGTAGGCTGTGGGAAAGGGTGGGACCATGGACAGAGGACCTGTGCTCTAGTGATCTGCAGCCAGGGTCTATGATGCCATGCCCGCCCTACCAAGGGGCTAGCACAGTGCTGGTCTAGAGGAATGACTAAGTCAGCCATGGAACAAATGGCACCTCTCCCACCCATCTTCCGGCTACAAGTATCAGGATGACACTCTGGCTCTGACCATTGTTTTTAATTCAGCTGAACACACAAGAAGCCTGTACACACTGGAATACAGAAAGATTAAGCTGCTGCATAGAATTCTTACTGCAAAACAATGCAAATGTGCACAAGGTGTCTCCTGCTGCGGAGTGGAAGAGGGAGGTTTTCCTAACTGCAGTTGATGACAGAAATAAATGCAAGAGTAGAAAGAAGGTTTCACATATAACCAGAGAACAGACACCACTCGAGGCACCGACACAGTGACGGGGCAGTTAACTTGCACTTGTACTGGGCTGCGGCGGTTCCGGCTGCTGCTCTTTCAGCTTCTTCTTCCTCCTCCTCTGCTGGGAGAGGCAGCTCAGCGCAGACTCACCACTCCTTGTGGGAGCCATGAGCTGGGGCAGCCTGCCGGACTGAGTGGGGTACTTGGTTTTCAGATTCTCCTTGAACAATGGCTGGGACAGCAGGTGGCGCAGCTCCTTCTTCAGGACCTTCATCTGCTTTTGTCGCCGACGCTCTTCTTGCTGGTCAGCTTTTCCTCCTGCAGAAACAACGGAAACAAGACACACAATACACACCTACTTACTATGGTGTGTGGACACAATTTGTTCCCTTCGATGGATAATATGATGAAAAGTGTTTTAGAACTACTCTAGGCAGGCAAGGTTCTAAGTCATCTGCAGAAGCCAGTGCTGGCTTGACAGGCACTCTGAATGGCTAACTTCTATTTAGGAGGGACACACAGAACTACTCTGTCCTTTACCTTGGGATAACTCCCCAAGACAGGAATTATCTTCATATTACAGGCCATTAGAGATGTCACTTGCCTAAGGTCACAGAGCTGACTGTTAAACAGTGACCAGAACCCAAAACTCCTGACTGAATTTCCTTCTTACACCCACTTGCTGCCCATCTGGGGTCTGGCGACTTGACAGGTACTATCCTTCAGGAGACAGTGAATACTTCCCTGCCGCTCAGCTCCTGTACCGCACCACATGCCTTCGGCCTAGCTGAATGAAAGCCAGGCCTCCAGACCTTCATCTAAGCCTGAGGCCCGAGCTACAGGGCCTGGCTCACTATCACCAAACCCAGTGCACTGCTCCTGCTCCCATGCTGGGCAGTAAACTTGTTTCTGAATCTGCTTCTTTGGCAATGGGGCCACACTTCAGCTGAGCTCATCCCTGGTGGGGTGAAGGAGCACTGGCCATGACCTTGGGGCCCTCGGTTCTAGAGGTGGTTCTTCTGCTTCTTACTGGAGCATGCAGACTCAGCCGACTCCTTAGCCTGGCACCCATGTACAAAGCAGGGCCCAGGCAATGCCTGGTGGGGGCGCTGTTTCACTGCACAAACAATCCCTGTCTATGAGCCTCTAGTTCCCAAACATAAAAGGGTAGTAATTCCTGTTCAACTCATGTCATAAAAGTGGAGAAGGTCAAATGAGAAGATGACATGGAAGTGCCTTGTCAGCTCGAGCGGCAGCTCTAATGACAATAAATAACAATAACTTAAACAGTACCACATACTTTCTACTTGCCAGGCACTGTTTCACACGCTTTATACTCCTTAACCAATCCTCAAATCAACCCCATGGGATTGGTACTTTATTCCATTTATAGATGAGGACACTGAGGAACAGCAGAGAGGTTAAATAACTTGGCTCAGTCACACAGTCAGTTAAGGGAAAGGGCGGGCACCAAACACAGGCCATCGGGCCAGAGAGCCTGCTCCCCGCGCTGCACGCACAGCCTGTCCATGTTGGACAGAGGAGCCGAGGGCTGAGAGACAGGCAAGACGCAGAGAATAACTGCCCAGGACCTCCAGCTCATCTGGGGCCATCAGCAAAGAAGGAAGGGGCACCTTGCTGATCCTGACAGGAGCCATGGTAGCGTGGGTGGTTCAGACAAGGCAAAAATTAAAGGGAAGAGACAGGAAAGTTGAATGTACCCTTAATTCTCATCCAGTCCAGGGCTTACCTTTATACATGTCTTCTTCCAGCTCTATCTCCAGAGCAGCCGCTGCCTGCTCAATCCAAGAGTTGTGCAGACAAGCCTGGAAGTTCCGATACTCGGCTTTCTCAATCTGTCTAGCTAAACGGATTCGCTCCTGGAGGAAAGTAACAGTATTCATCTGACAGAGGGTTCAGACTTCTGGGAAGCAAAGTCTCACTGAAGTAGTGTTTCAAAAATGCTCTTGAGACCAGTGGGCAGTGAGATGCAACTCAGCTCCTACAGAAATGCTTTTGTCTGGGTTCCTCATAAAAGCCCAGAGGGCAATCACCACTCGTACAGGCGCACACACCCAATCACAGCAGTCAGCATTCCCAACAGGAAGCCCGAAATGACCGCGCTTGGGAGCCCATCCCCGCCTGACTGCCAATACCGGTGGTCCAGAGTGAACTTTTCCACAGGTCACAGGTGGCTTCCACAGTCTCCTTCTCGGTGACAGGATGGGCACCCACCCCGATGTGAGGGAAAGAGGCCATGGGCCAGGGGGCTCCCGGTCCTCCTTACTACGGAATCTCTACCATCTCCCCTTTCCATCATCTCCTGCCATGGTCCCCCACACAGCGAACATTCCCTTGGAGCCAGAGCAGACACCAAGAGCAGACACCAGCCCTTGACTGTCCAGCGCCTTGGCTCCCGGAGTCCTGGAACTCCGTCCCTTCTTCACAGCTCCGTCTCTGCTGCAGCAGCAGCCATGCCCATACGCCTGCCAGCCCCACGGCGCTCCACCTGTGCCTGAACCTTGGCCTGGCTCGGCCTCTCACAGCTTTGGTCCCTGACACACTGTGGCCACCATCTGCAGCACTCGCACAAAGCTTCAGGGGTGCACCAAACCTTTAGCATCTGCCTCGGTGAGACACATCTGCCTGCTGCTCACAGCCTCGGATGGGAGGCCCATGTGGCCGTCCTCCCTGCACTGTCCAGAGGGGCTGGTGGCGGGTGGAGACTTCAGGGCCAGACAATGAAGAACTGGCCAAGGGAGAAAATACCTCGGACCTTTGGTCACTCCCCTCTCCCCCTCGCTCCCAGGCCTGGTGTTCCCAGCACTGTGCAAGGCCCTGCATTGTCTCTGTTTCTAAGGTGAGGTCGCCAGAGTGTCACAGCAAGGTGTTCTGGGAGGGAGCAGCGCTGAGGTTTGAACTTTTTACCTTGACCACATCCATGTACTTGGTCTGCACAGGGAAGAGTGGGATGTCCTCATCTTTCTTGAGGGTTTTGTAAATCTTCTTAAAGTGGATCACGTCCTCTGGCCCGATCAGCATCAGGCTGAGGCCTTCGCTCGTGGCCCGGGCAGTTCGACCACTTCGGTGGATATAAATCTCTGAGGTGCGAGGGACCTGCCAAGCAGGAAGAGGGTCAACACTGCTCTTCCCTCAGGGCCAACCCCACCAGCCCTTCCTCCCGCCAGCCAGGGAGGCAGGCTGCACCTCTCCAGCATCGTGGACGGATCCAGTCCTCCCCCTCAGTCCTACTCGCCGTGCTGTTTAGCCCGTTCACTGTGCAGACTGCCCCGCCATGCCCCCGGACCTGGGTCAGGTCCTCAGGACCACTGAGGGTCTCTAGTCCTCCAGCCCTGCTGCCAGTGGCATCTTCCTGAGTCTTAGCTCTGATCATAATGATCCCTTCTAGCTAAAGAAACTCCACAGATTCTTCATTAACTGTGCGAGTGACAGGGTGGCACTCACAACCATCGTGTATGGAGAGGCTGCACTGTGCCAGATGAGTGTCAGCACGCTGCACATGTTACCCCACTGAGTCCTCAAAACAGGAAACTGGAAGGAGAGGTCAAACAACTCTCCCTGCATTACCCAACTAAGGAGTGGAGCCAGAATTCAAACTCGAGCAGACCATGCGAACTCTGCGCTACACTGCCTCTATTCCAGTATCTCCTGGATGTACTACCCATAAATAATGTGGCTTGGGTGCTGACACCCCTCTCCCCCACTCCCACAGCACCCAGTGCTAATCAAGCACAACAGTCTCCATGGACCCAGATAGCATCTCAGTATCTTTTTCAATTCAGAATTCCTGGCAGCCATTATGAACTGTTCACTGTAGTTCTAGATCTACTTGCCGTTCTTCACCTACAGGATAAAGGTCCAGCTCCTCACCTTGACACCAGCCTTCAGGTGACCTGCCTCCCTCAGGGGCAGTGACCTCACCCCTCCAGCCTCAGCAACTACTCATTTACTCCTCTCCCAAGACAGCCCCCCTGTCACTCTAGGTCCATAGTCCTTGCCTGAACTCTGCCCCTTCCGCATGCTCTTCCCTCCCTCTACTTTCCAGCCTCCCAAACTAGAAGTTACCTTTCTCTTCCACTACGTTGGGCAATCACCAATACCTTCTGCCTCAAATTATGGCAGTGGTCATCTCACCCCCCACTGGATTTGATACTTCTTAGTAGACAGGACTATATTAGGATCTTCATGGCCTCTCCCACAAAGACCAACCCAGCCCCTTTCCCAAACAGAAGTAGAGATTTACTAAATTGGTACCCTCAGATTTTTTTTTTCTTTTTTGTGGCACTGGGGATTGAACCCAGGGGTATTCTTCCCCTGAGCAACACTCCCAGTCCTATTTTTTAAATTTTTATTTTGAAAAAGGGTCTCACTAGGTTGATGAGAGTCTGATTACTTGCTGAGGCTATCCTCGAACCTGTGATCCTGTCTCAGCCTCCCAACTACTAGAATTATAAGCATGCGCCACCACGCTCAGCTTTACCCTAAGATTTTTTAAAGTACAAAGGAGGATTAAAGAGACAAATGGCAAAGATGTTGTAATAAGTACCAGTCATTGCATACTTACACTATGCTAAGTGCTTCATCATCAGCTCCGTTTAGTTCTCATGAAAACCTCGTGGGGCAGGTGGCATCACTACCTCCAGGTTACAATGGCTCTGTAGCAGGAGGTACTATACAACTTGCCCAAAGCTAGTCAACTCTGAAGCATTAGAGTAGGGGTTCAACATTGGCTCTGGAGCCCGTACTCCTAAGCACAACTGTATGCTGGCACGTACTAGGTGAATGCACTAGTATTACTGCTACAGTCAATATCCACTAACAATTTGTAAGTGTTTACAGTGTGCTGGGTGACTTCCTAGCTCTTTCTACATATTAACTTATTTTACTTACTTGTCTGGGATTACACAGCTGAGATTTAAGCCAAGGAAAGTCTTAACTACCATACTCTTCTACTTCTGTAGATCAGGATAACCACTTAATATGCTACTATGATTTCAGTAAGATTTGTCTCTATGAAAACTCATGCTGAGGCTTAATTCCTTGGTGTAGCAGTATTCGAAGGTGGGACTGAGTGGGAGGTGTTTGGTCATGGGGGCAGGGCCCTCATGCACAGGCTAGTGGCATCTCCAGAGAGTGAGTGCTTGCAAGGTTCTGGATTAGCCGTGGTGATAACGCCCTGTTACAAAGCAAAGCTGTCTCATTTGCCTTTGCACACGCTGCCTGCTTGCTCTTCTGACGGGAGGCCCTGCCAGAAGCTGGGTAGATGCTGATGCTGTGCTCTTGGACTTTCCAGCCAAAACTACTTTTCTTTTTAACTATTCAGTTTTAGGTGTTCTATTATAGCAACAGAAGACAGACTAAGACACATGCTTAACTTACTATTACTTATTTCATGGAAGAAACTAGGACTCTAACCTGATGGCATCACATAGCTTGGAGAGAAAGGTCACTTATTAGACTATACTAAGGTTTTTCTGGGATGGTCTTATATCAGTGCTCCAAAAGTAGCAACAGTGGGCACTAGACACGGTGGGTATTATCTGCTGCAGAGGCTCTTGGACCACTAACTCTTCCCTCCCCCAACCTTTGCTTTAAAAATTTCCCCATTTGATGCAGGAAGATGCCCTTAAACTCCCAGATACCTGGTAATGGATGACATGCTGAACTTTAGGAATGTCCAGACCCCGAGCTGCCACATCTGTTGCCAAGAGAACACAGCTGTGGTAGAGACAGAAAGTACATTCATAATTGTAACAGCAACCATTAATCAAATTCTTCCTACCTGCTGAGCACACTGAACACTACAATCTTTACTGCCACCCTGTAGGAAAATACTATTATCTCCCCTTTATAAATAAAGAAATGGAGGCTCAGAAGATTAGCTTCTCAAGGTACGTATGGATCTATACAGGTGTGGGGTCAAGATCCAAACCTGGTCTCCTTGACCCAACCCACATGCCACACTCTGCAAAGACAAAAGGCCGCCCCCAGAGAATTAAGTGGACAAAAAGCACGATGAAACGTAGCATGCACCCTGAGGTCGGCAGACTTGTCTAGTCCAGCTCTGCCCCTTCCCTGCTGAGAAACTCAGGCAAGCTGGTCAGCTTTTACAGACCTCAGTTTTCACCTACAAAATAAGAATAATGGTAACAATAATAAGTGGTGGTAGTTGGACTAGTGTGTGTGAGACTCAGGGTCACTCTATGGCTGAGCTACATCCCCAGACTTTATTTTGAGACAGGGTATCGCTAGATTGTCCAGGCTGGCCTCCAACTGGCAGACCTCCTGCGTTACATTATAGGTGTACACCACCACAACCAACCGAACTAGTAATTATTAAAACTAATATTTAGCAAGCACATACTACGTGCCAGAGACAGTACAAACACTTTAGATGCATGAACTGAATTCATGATCACTTTATTCTTACAACACCCCTATGAAGTAGCTTCTATTTTTATCCCAACTATAAGAAAATGAAGCACAGAGAAGTTAAATAACTTGAGTAGCTAGAAAGAAAAGGAGCCAGGATTTGATCTCAGGCATTCTGGTTCCAGAGTCTCTGATTTTCACCAGAGTTTATTCCGCTCCTTCTCAAGAGTATTAGAAGTGACTATGTGATAATGTAACTAAAGTGCCAGCACAGAACTTTATCTGTTGTCTAAGGGTTCAATAATAGTAGGTATTATCACCATTATTGTTTAAGAAATTTAGCCTAGGGCATTAATAGCAACCAAATACATGACATGAGGATATCCTTGCCAAATATTATGCAAACAACAAAAGAGCTACCTTCTACAGATAAAGCCCGTATGACAGAAGGTAGCTTCCCACCATTTCCCTACCATTCTGGCCCCCTCGGCCCAATGGCTAGAGGCCAGGCCGCTGGAACAGGCTAGGCCTGTGCTCCTGACTTACTCTTCCAGACGGGCAAACTGCTCCAAGTTTCTGAGCCTCTGCTTCTGGTGCATGCAGGCATGCAGGGTCAGTGGCATGATATCCAGGACTTTCAGGAGCCCAGACAGGCGTTTGATGCAGGAGATGCTATTGGCAAACACTAAGCTGCGGCCCGGATACTGCATCAGGAAGTAGTACAGATACAAGTCTTTTTCATCGGTCTCACAATGGATCTTGGTCTCTGTCAGCGTCTCCACAGTACCCTCGTTCCTTGTGAGGTCAATGACTTTCGGCTTGCCCCTCATGCCAATCTTCTGCATGAGGAGGTCGAGTTTGGCAGTTTTGTCCATTTTCTTGACGTGTTTCTTATGAAGGATTCGAGCCGGAGCTTGATGCACCAGGGTCAGCGTGGCAGAGAAAACAAGTGTCTGTCTCTTTGGGTTGTACTGGGAGTCATTGAGCAACTCCAGCAGCTGTGAGAGCTCAGCAAAATGGCCTTTCTCAACCATCCGGTCAGCCTCATCCACTACCAGGCACCTGCAAATCCAGAGACAGCAACATGACTGGTGAGTGGAAGGAAAGAGAAATCACCGACAGCACACCCTATGCCACCCCAACCACACACTCTCATATGCATACACACGCAGGCACCCCACCGTTACCCCTCAACCAATCTCCCTCATGCATGCTTGGCTTTCTAAGGGAGAGGGCCTGGGGGGTACTGCACTGTGACATTCTGTGACAGGGAGAAGCCATTCTGTCACCTCAGGCTCGCTTCAGAGGGGGTAAGGGAGAAGGGAGAGGACACCATCTCTCACCTGAGCTGCCGAAGATTGCTCAAATGAGAGTGTTTTTCTTTAACTAGCTCCCACAGCCGTCCGGGAGTGGCGACCACAATCTCTGGACGGCGGTTCAGCATCCTCTGCTGTTTCTGTGTGGACATTCCACCAACTAAAATAGCGGTTTTAATTCCTACAGACAGAAAATACAAGGCACACTGTTATTCAGTCTGGGTGTCTATTTGCCTATGTGGCTAACACAGCACCCTCAAGAGTAGCATAATCTCCAGCACAGGTCCCTCAAGGAGTGTTAAAAGAGCTGGCTAGACTGTTAAAGGCACGCCTAACTGCAGGACTCACTAGGTATTCTGTGATCTGGGCCCTGTCTACTTCTCCAATGTCATTCCCTACTTCCTCCCCTCCAATCACAACAGAGCTGGATTTGAACCCAGTCATGCTGACCTCCAAAGTTCTGGGACACTTGGACAGCAGTGTACTCCAATGCTAGAAAGGATGTTACCTGCAGCTGGAACATACCTTCCCATTCTCCTAAGTTAGGGTCTGGAGTTCCTCTAATGCCTAGTGTTTTGTTTTTCTCTCTAGTGGATGATTTCTCATAGTATCCAGTATAGGAATGAACACATAGGATCAGGTGTCTTGCATATAGTAAAAACTTGATAATCAATGTTTTCATGATAAAATTGAAATTCCCATCGTGAAATCCTTCCCCAAAGGAATTCCCTGAATTATACTGTTACTCCAGAGCAGCAATTAGCAAACTTTTTTTTAAGGGGAGAGTACTGGGGATTCAACCCACAGGCATTCTACCTCCGAACTACACCCCTAGTCCCTTTTTTCAATTAATTAATTATTTGTGGTACTGGGGATTGAGCCCCGGGGTACTCTACCTCCAAACTACACTCCCAGCCCTATTTAATTTTTTACTTTGAAACATGGTCTCACTAAGATGGCAAGGGTGTCGCTAAGTCACTGACGCTGGTCTTGAACCTGTAATGCTCCTGTCTCAGTCTCCTAAGTACCAGGATTATAGGTGTCCTCTACTGTACCCGGCTAGCAAATGTTTTTAAAACATACTAGCAGACATTACTGACCTCATGGGCCAGAGGGTCTGTCACAATTGACTCTACTCCACTTTGTCATTGTAATTCAGAGGCAGCCATCAACAATATGTAATTATATTTCAATAAAACTTTACTTACAAGCCAGGCGTGGTGGCGCACGCTTGTAATCCCAGCATTTGGGAGGCTGAGACAGGAGGATCCAGGTTCTCGGCCAGCCTCAGCTACCTAGTGAGGCACTCTGCAACTTAGTGAGACCTTGTTTCAAAATAAAGAATAAAAAATGGGGCTGGGGGTATAGCTCGGAGGTAGAATGCCCCTGAGTCCAATCTCCAGTACCGCAAAAAACAAAACAAAAAAAAAAACTTTACTTACAAAACCCCTGTCCTAAGCATCTATAATATCCAATGTATTAATTTCCTACGTATCTAAAATGGCTTTAGCTATATAGCGTCCTTGGGAGAACTGAGAAAATGTCACTCCGTCTTCTATAGGGCTAACTCTATGGCAGATGAGAAAGGCTTCTCCTAGAAGGCAGGGGCCCCAGCTCATTCATCTTCACCACTGAGCATTGAGGACTTGCTCAGGAAGTATGTATGACGTGAAGCCACACCTCACCTGTAAACTTGGCCACGGCATCAATATGTTGCTTGACTTGGACGGCCAGCTCTCGAGTGGGAGTCAGAACCAGTCCAAGCAGAGGACGCTTTGGATGTGCTTGACAGGGAGCAATTTTGCCCTCCAACTCCTGTTTAAACTTTATGGTCTGATCTTCATCAAGCTTTTCCTCTTCGTCTTCATTCTGTGTGGGGACAGGCTTCTCTGTGATCAGGGAGGAAGGCCCCTCACCAGCATCATCGTCACAGAAGAGCAGTGCCTGGTTGGAGACAGAGACACCGGTCTTGGCTCCAGCCTCAGCTCCAGCCTCAAGGGGCAGTGCTTCACTCTCAGGTCCAGTCTCGTCAGGCAACGCTTCAGACCCAGTTGCAGCCTTGCTTGGTGATTCAGTCTCGGTTCCAGGCGTAGTGTTGGTCTCTCCAAGTGGCATACCAGTATTATTTGGGATGGGCAAAGCCTTCCTCTTCTGCCACTGCAACACTGAATGAATCATTGGGATGGCAAAGGCAAGAGTTTTCCCACTTCCTTAGAAGTAAAACAAAACCAGACACAGTGTGAATCAACAGATGCATATACTTTTGTCTACTGTTTGTTCTTTTGCACAAAATAAGGGACCCTGAAATAGCCAGGTGCCACCCTGACCAACCCAAAGCTCTGCTACTCTGTACAGGTTCCTCCAGAGCATGGCAGCCAGAGGGCATTGTCATGGAAATAGGCATGGAATTAAGAGCCCAATGAAAAGTCCTAGAGTCTGGCATTGAAACCTGAGGTCACCAGTGATGAACTACAAACGTCGAGGCAATGAAAACATAAAGAAATGAAGAGTAAATTTTGCATGTTTTGTTGTGATGGGATAAGCTGGAGGGTAGGGAAATCTATAGGATACTTTCCTAAGACCATTTTTCAGAGAGAAAGGAGGGAATAAAGAAAAATTTTCTTGGTTCAGAAAAATTTAAATACTACACTTTTAACCTTCAAATACAAATGGAGCCCACATTTACATCATGTGGATGTAAAGAAAAAAAGGAGATACCTCAAGCAGAGAAAATACAGCAATCTCTCCCTTAACTGCTGTTTCAATTTCCATAGTTTCATTACTCATGGTCAATGATGGTCCAAAAATATTATATGGAAAATTCCAGAAATAAATACTTTGTAAGTTTTAAACTGCACACCATTCCAAGTAGTGTGATGAAACCTCATACTGTCAGGCTCCATCCCATACAATACATGACTCTTCAAAGTACCAAAGTAGTGATGCAGGAAATTCTAGTATGTGAAAGAGAAGCTGTAAAGTGCTTCCTTTAATTGAAAAAGGTGAAAGTTCTGAACTTAATTAAGGAATGAAAAAAAGAATCATCTGGTGAGGCTACTGAGATCTACAGTGATGTTCTATTCATGAAATTGTGAAGGAAAAGGAAATCAATGCTGGTTTTGCTGTCACGACTCAAGCTGCAAAAGTTATGGCCACAGCTGGGCATGGTGGCACACGCTTGTGATCCCAGTACTTGGGTTAGTGGCCAGCCTCAGCTACTTAGTGAGGCCCTTCGAAACTTAGTGAGACCCTGTTTCAAAATAAGAGTAAGCTGGGCGTGGTGGTGCACGCTTGTAATCCCAGTACTTGGGAGGCTGAGATGGGAAGTCCGGGTTCGTGGGCCAGCCTCAACTACTTAGTGAGGCCCTCCATAACTTAGTGAGACCCTGTTTCAAAATGAAGAATAAAAAATAGGACTAGGGATGTAGCTCAGAGGCAAAATGCCCCTGGGTTCCATCCCCAGTACTGTGACAACAAAAAAAAGTTATGGCCACAGTGCATGGTAAGTGAAGATGTGAAATACATTCAATCTGTGTGTGTGTGTGTGTGTGTGTGTGTGTGTGTGTGTGTGTATGTGTAGGAAAAAACACTAGCGATAG
>PVLC010000158.1:277435-288388 GCA_004027655.1 Graphiurus murinus
AAAAAAAAAAAAAAAAAATTTTCAAAAATAATTTTCAATGCAAATGAGCAGCTCTAAGTAAAAAGTGGCCACACAAAGAAACAAGGTATTACAAGCAAGAGATAGAAGGGGGGGGGGGGGATAGCAAAAATTGGCCCATAATATGTCTGATAAAAATGACATTTCAGAAACAATGAAAGCAACATTTTTATTTGAAAGCCTGAAAAAGAATCTGACAATTTAGAACTCTACGCCTAGAAAGTCTTTAAAAATTTTATTTTTTAGTTTTCATAGACATACTGAAATAACTGACTAGAAGCATATCTATGCAGTAAGAAGTGCTAACGAAAATCCTTTATGCAGAAAAGATGATATCAGATGAAAATCTGGATCTACACAAAGAAATGAGAAGCACCAGAAATGGTAAAAATAACTGTTTAGAGCAAAAGTAATAATATATTTTGAAATTTAAAGCCCAAGAGAGGGGAGAAATGGAAATACACTCTTGTAAGGTTCTTATATGATGTATGAGGTAGTGTATCACTTGAAGGCAAACTATGATAAGTATACTGTGAACCCCATGGAACCACTAAAGAAGACAAAAAATTATAGCCATTCTAGGCAAGCACTCTACCCATTGAGCCACATGCCCAGCCCAAAATAAAGAACTGATTCCTTGAAAAACACTGTTAAGAAAATGAAAAGATAAGCCACATACTGGGAGAAAAGTTTGCCAATCACCTATCTGAAAAAGGACATGTCTCTAGACTATATAATGAACTCTTAGAACTCAGTAATAGGGAAGCAACTGGGCTTCCCTATTACTCTTAGAACTCAGTAATAGGGAAGCAGTAATGGGCAAAGAACTGAACAGGCAATAGCAAAAAAGACGGTATGGATGACAAACACATAGAAAGCTGCCCAACATCATCAGACACTAGGGAAATGCAAATTAAAGCCAAACTTTAAGAGTCTGAAATAATATTAAAGATTGACCATATCAAGTTACTGACAAGAATATGGACCAACTTGAACTCATAGCATCTGGTGAGTATGTAAAATGGTATAACCTCTTTAGAACTTCTAAAAAGTTATATTTACCAGTCATTCCACACCCTTTACTCAGCAGAAATTAAAGCATATATCCCTACAAAGATTGGTATACTCATATTTATAATAGCTTTATGTGTAATAGCCAAAAAAATTAGAAGAAACACATAAATGTCCCATCAACAGATGAGCAAATCATGCTGTATCCATATGTCAGAATACTACTCATCAATAAAAAGGGTGAACTACTAATATTTGCAATAACATGGCTTAATCTCAAATTATGCTTAGTAAAAAAGAGCTAGAGGCCTCCCTCCCCAAAGCACGTATCGTACAGTTCCATATATAAAATCCCCTAAAATGCAAACGAATCTATAGTGATAGAAAGCCTATCACTGTTTCCTGGAGAGGAACAAGGAGGGATGAGGGTAGGGAGTCTGGGATCATGTTACCAATTCAAGGCATCTTTTGGGAGTAATGGATGTATTTATTACCACATGAGCAGCATTTTGTGAACAAAGACCTGTCCCAAGTCTTATTTATTTATTTATTTTTGCAGTACTGGAGATTGAACCCAGGGGCATTTTTACCTCTGAGCTACATCCCCAGCCCTATTTTCATTCTTTATTTTGAAACAGGGTCTCATTGAGTTGTGGAGGGCCTCACTAAATAGCTGAGGCTGGCCACGAACCTGGATTTTCCTGTCTCAGCCTCCCAAGTACTGGGATTACAAGCATGCGCCACCACGCCCAGCTGCCAAGTCTTATTTTAAGTTCTGGACCTGCAGATGCATAGCATTCCATGGGGGAAAGGTGTAGTATGACTCCAAATGTCAGGCTCCAGCCACAGTGGTGCACAGACCTTGCTTCTGCCTTCCACAGACCCACTTCCAGGTATCTGCACATGCCAAAGAGGTCTACAAGATGCTGAACAGCACACAGACTAGCCTAGAATACAGGCACCACCCTTTGTGGTGTCTATCCTTTGTGAAGCTAAGAAATGAGAACAATGCTATATACCTCAGGTTTATATACCTCAGGCATATAGCACTGTTCATCCATATAAAGCACTTAACCCAGTCCAGGGCACATTTTAAATGCCCCCAGTACATGTTCTAAGTTGTTGTTATTATTATTACCTCCATTCCCCTTTCCTGGAGTTTCTTTGCTCTTCCAACTATATGTCTTCACAGAGAATCTCATCCCAAGTTTCCTGACCACTCTTTCAGAAACCCAAGGCACAAAGGTCTAGTCTATCTAGTCTTACACTGTACAATATAGTAGCCACTAAAAACATACGGTTATTGAACACTAAAATGTAGTTACTCTAAACTGACACATGCTGCAAATTTAAAACCCACCCAAGACTTTGAAAATTTAGTAAAAAATAGGAATGAAAAATATCTCATTAATAATCTTACATGAATTACATTTTGGTATACTTTGGCTATAACTGGTTAAATATGCATATTGTTGAATTTAATTTTCATCTTTTAAAAAATGTTGTTTCTAGGAAATTTTAAATATGTGGTTCACATTATTGTATTTCTATTAGATAATGCTAGTGTATTTGGACTAATAGTTCCAAACAGTAAAAGTTCTTTCCCCTAGTCAGTGGTCTAGACGACTCATGAGTCAACATGTCTTGCTTGCAAAAGTTGAGGCTCATGGAATGAGGGAACTTTAAACATAACCAGTCCCCTCATGCCTGAATCTACCTACAAAATCCATCCAACGCCTATCCATCACACTCAGATCAATGACAAGAAACTCATCAATTCCAAGCAGCCCTTTGTACATCTGGACAACTCTTAAGGCTTTTCCTTATACTGAGGAAGACCTATTTCTCTCTCTAGTAGGCTGATCTTAGACTTATCTTACTCCTTTAGAAAAGACTCAAGAAGAGAAAAAATACCATCTGCAGATCATTTACAGTGTACTCCACAAACCTTACTATAGTATTTAACTTTCCTGGCAATATAAGACATAAGTACTGCTGTCATCTCCGTTTTATAATGAGCCTACAGGGCTCAGCAAGAAAAAGACAGGGTACCAAAATCAGCTGAGGGCAGAATTCAACCCAGAGCTAGCTGACTGCCCAACACCTTCATTGAATATTGCTTTTATAGTTATGTTCTTACCATCCCCTCTCCCAGCTCTCCAGCCTATTAGCAGCTACAAACACAACCCAGAAGCAATCCTGCCCTGCTCTGGACAGAACAGTCCTTACCTGTCTCAGCAGCCCCAAGGATGTCCAGTCTGTCACGGATGGCAGGAACCAAGGTCAGAGCTTGGATTGGTGTGGGTGCAGAGAAGCCTAGAAAGCTGAGTGCACGAAGAACCGACTTGGGCACAAACAGGTCCTTCCAAGCTGACACATCTGCCTTCTGGTCATGCACTTCAGGTATCCATGTCTTTGCTTTTTTGGGCACTTTAAGGGCAGTGCTCTGGGAAGGCTCTAATTTTTTTTTCCCTTTGTTTTTCTTCTTTTTTGGAACACTCTGTGCCTGGCTTTCTGATGCCATCTCCCCTACCTCTGGATCAGGACCAATGGTGTCATCTTCCTGGGACTCGGGCTTAGCATCTTTGACTTCCAATTCTTTCTGGGTAGTGGTTCCTTCAGTAACCAGTACCACATCTTTATTCTTCTTCAATTTGATCTTTTTCTTTGGAGAGACAGACTCTCCTTCCTCCTCTTCTGAAGCAGCTTGTGCCTTTCTCTTCTTGGGATCCTCCTTTGAGAAGAGACTAGAGGGATTCTTGGCAGGGGAGACTAACCGGTAATCTGTTAGTTCTTCAAAGCACACTAAATCATCCATCTGTCCATCTGCAAACATGTTTGGGTCAATCTTAACCTGTTTCCATTTTCCTACAACTTTGATGCCCTTTGTCTGAAATTTGCCATGTCTTGGTGGCTTTGGCCTTGATTTTGTCTCCTTCAACTTCATGGTTGCTGTAAAGGAGAAAAATGTTCTTTAGGGTGGTGACTGAAAAACAAGATTTTGAAGCGACAAATATTTCTAAGCCACTTATCAAGTTCTAGGCTCTTCAGAGAATGAGGACACTAAGATGGCTGTAACAAAGATGCTCTAACCTAGAGAAGACGTTCCCAGCTAGAGAAAGAAATATACCCACAAAATAGGCAACAAGTCCAGGAGCAGAGGAGACATGAGACAGAACAAAAACATGAGCTAAAATTGGTCTGGATTCCAGATCCAACACTTACTGTACGTGTGGCCTTGAACAGTGCTGGTTATTTCTTTCTGAACCTTAGTGTTCTCATCTACAAAAAAGGGGAGCGACCTGATAATATCTAAGTTTTATGTTTTATGCAAATAACTGAAAGTATGTAACCCATGGAGAATGAGGCTTGCCATACACATGCCAGTTTGAAGACAAACAAAGAATATGAAGTTCTTTTGTCTAGGGATTGGGGTGTGCTTTCTTAAAAGTGTATTGAGCTTCCTTCTCAGGACAAGAGTGAATGCTGTTCCATTATTCTGGCCTTTGCCAAACTTTTCATTATATTTTAAGCAATTTAAAAAACATTTAGGCGCAACTTATTTGGTTGGAGCCCATTTTCTCCCTTTTTACATACAAGACAGACAGGAGATCTTGTGGAAAAGACAGAGGTAAATCTCGGTTCAAATCTGGACTCAACACTCGAGAGCCCTGTGTCGGTACTGAATTCAAGTGGCCTCAGTTTCCTCGCCTGCAAAACGGGAAGAATGAGAGTACTTCTCTCACTGGATCGTAAGCGAATACGCCATGGTGACGCATGTCAAAAACCACTTAGCATGGCGCCTGGCAAGGGAGGCACGTCCGCACAACCCGCGCCATGATCCCAAACAATCCCGAGTCCCACGATGAAAGGGGGGCGGGGGATGTCACTAAAGAGGGAGGAGGACGCGAAGGGAAACCTGCAGAGCAAGCATCCACTTCCTCGCGCCGGCCTCACGACCTGCGTTCTCCACTGGTCTCAAGCACTAAGCCACGCACGAACCCTCAAAACGGAGGCCGCCGGGGTGAATGCCCAAGTAGGGGCCCAGGGCACGAGGACCCGCGTGCAGCTCGGCCCGGAGGCCTGCGCCAGCGGCCTCCCTCTCTGTGCCCAGCGGCCTGGAGAGATCCGCGACGGGAGCCCAGGCCCAGCACCAGCCCGCTCCAGAGCCAGCTTCAGCCCCGCTCCCGTTCCCGTTCCGGTGCTTACCGCGTGGAGCCGCCGCCGCAGCTCCCCAAGACGCCGGGGATACAGCCTCCGAAAACACCACGACAGCTCCTCAGCTGCAGCGTCTACCGCAGTTCCGGGGCGGGGCTTCCACTCACGCGTGCGCGCTGCAGAAGGAAGTCCCGCCTCCACGCCAAATACCGTTACCTGATTGGCTGCAAGTATGGAGAGCGACGGAGCGAGAGTACACGCTGGACTTTTCCTGGTGAAGCTCCTCCCGCAGGTTAGGGATCCGGGTTTAGCGGAGTGTTCCGTCCAAAGCAGCGGATGGCAGGCCCACGCACCGGAACGCAAGTCTTCCTGTATTGGTCTAGTTTTGGTGCAGCAGCTGTCCACCTATTGAGTACCTGTGTTCCTGGAGCTTTGCGCACGTTTTACAACCCAACCAGCCTGTATTGAAAGTGCTCTTTTTTTTATGTCGTATTGCCCTAGGATGGTTAAGGTAGAGCTAGCTGCCTGACTCCAGAACGCATGATTTAACCACAACATTAAACCAGCTCCTCTGTTACAATTTAGAAACATCAGTTTCACTGTAGATAAACCACCTTTTGCATGTGGCGGTTACAGGACCACTTAGAAAAACTTTCTCAAACGTTGTGTTGGGAATTACCCAAGAACAATGGCGGGGAAATCTCCAAACATAGATCAAGCGTGCACTCTGTCCCCCACCCCTCCCATGGAGCAACCATGAGTCACAGCTTGTGTCCCTAAAATTTTAGGATAGGGTAGGGTCCCGTGTCCAACTGGTGCCTGATGAGTATGACACCGAGTAACTGGAGCTGTCCCTGGTGGAGTGAGAACGAAGAGCTACACCCCTAGGATGCCTGAACACACGTTCTTATCTACCCTGGGCCAGTTACACACATTGGAATTTGCGGAATTGTCTTTGCAGAACCTTGCCTAAAAGGGCTGTTTGCTGGAGAAGGGACCCCAACAGAAAGAGAGGCTGGAAGTGGGGCTCTGAGGTGGGAATTTGGGAGCATCTTACAAGGGCAAGATGGTACCCTGTATCAGTCAGGGTCCTCCAGAGACAGAGCCAGCAGTGTGTGTGTGTGTGTGTGTGTGTGTGTGTGTGTGTGTGTGTGTGTGAATTTTTTGTAAAAATTCGTATAATATTTAAAAATAGGAGAAGGGGAAATTCCAGCCAAGAGCAAAAGGATAACAAATGTGTGATAATAGTAGAAACAGGTATTTCCTCCCCTGCCCCTTAATATTCTAATTTTAAAATAGTTATTTTCTGCTGGGTGTGGTGGAGCACACTTGTAATCCCTGTACTTGGGAGACTGAGATAGGAGGATTGCAGGTTTGAAGACAGCCTCAGCAACTTAGACCCTGTTTCAAAATAAAAATGAAAAAACCGGGCATAGTGGCACACGCTTGTAATCCCAATACTTGGGAGGCTGAGACCGCAGAATCCAGGGTCACAGTCATCCTCAGCTGCTTAGTGAGGCCCTCTGCAACTTAGTGAGACCCTGTTTCAAAATAAGGAATAAAAAAATAGGGCTGGGGGTGTAGCTTGGTGGTAGAATGCCTCTGGGTTCAATCCCCAGTGAGAGACACACACACACACACACACACATTATTTTCTAAAGAAATAAAAATATGTAATTATATTTTTTTGGTGGTACTGGGAATTGAATCTGGGGAGGAGGACATTTTACCCCTGAGCTACATCCCCAGACCCATTTTATTTTTTATTTTGAAACAGGGTCTTACTAAGTTACTGAGGGCTGGCCTTGAACCTGCGATCCTCCTGTGTTAGCCTCCCAGGTACTGGGATTACAGGCATGAGCCACTACATACTGCTGTTTGTTTTAATAAAAATAGAAGCAGGAATTTTATTTTTGTTTTTGTTTGGTACTGGAGATTGAACCCAGGGGTATTCTACCTCTGAGCTATACCCCAGCCCTTTTTGCTTTTTTTTGTTGTTGTTGTTTTGAAACATGATCTTGCTACATTGCTGAGACTGACCTAGAACCTGAAATCTTCGTGTCTCAGCCTCCCAAGTACTGAGATTACAGGCATGCACCAGCACACAGCAGGGCTTGTTTTTAGTTGGTAAAAGTAATCAAGACCATGATACCGAGTAAGGGATGAGTCCTAGTGCAGATGCCTCCAAAACTAGTGGCTGGAGTGAGCGTGCTCACAAATGCGTAGATCTGTTTTCCAAGAAAACAGTAGAGTGGATGTTGGGACAGGCGAGCACCTGAGGATAAAATGAGATGTGCCAGTGAATGGTGAGCCTTAACAGTTCCTATTTTGTCATCACACACCTCTTTCTAAGCATACACACACCTTTTATGTAGTACACATCAGAATTAACAAATTGGGGGAAAGTTGGGGTGTCAGCAAAATGCCCCACTGTGTTATGCCAAACTTTTGCTGCTATTAATAACACCATGATAATCATTCGTGTGCAGACGTTTTTGTGCACATCTCTGATTCTTCCCTTACAAGGAATGCAAAGAAGTAAGATTTCTGAGTCAAATGAGTTTTTTCTGCACGTTGCCAAATCACTTACTAGAAGATGCTCCTCAGAATGCAACTTGCCCAGCAGAGAATGAGGATTCACCTAATCCTTTCCAAATCCTTGCAAACACTGAGTATTTTCAGTTACTTGCTTTCTGCACATTAATAAGGGGCTACTAAGCTCCATTTCATCTTCTGCCATTAAGCCTGGAGGATAGAAAGCTAATGACCACATACTGTTCTACAAATGACCTGGACTGTGCCAATCTTACTCCTCATGCATGAATATGAAGGAAGGGACACAGAGCTGCATTTCTGCTGCCAACCATGGGGACTTGGTTTGCAGCAGAAGAGTCCCAGGATCTGGTTGGTTGGTTGGTTGGTTGGTTGGGTACTGGGGATTGAACCCAGGGGCATTCTAGCACAGCTATACTATCAGCCCTTTTTAAAACTTTTTAAAAATTTGAGACAGAGTTTCACTAAATTGCTGGGGCTGTCCTTGAACCTGTGATCCTCCCATCTTAGCCTTCCTAGTACTGGGATTACAGGCTTGAGCTACCACACCCTGCCAGGACATGGTTCTTACCCTACCAAGAGCAATGCAGAACTTTACTGCCATAGATGACTCCTGATGTAGTTTGGCCCTAAAACCAGCAGGTGGAGCAATAGCTTCGCTATGGCCCAGTTTCTTGATCATGACATCTGTGATCACTTAGTTGTTCAGTGTCACTCTAGGAGTAGGGGAGGTTACTGGAACCTCAGATGAAACCCTCCTCCTCCAATCCTAGGACAGCCTTGTAGTCAGCTGACTCCTTATGTTAAAATCTATTTTGCTTAAATTAGCTAGAACACAACTGCTGTTATATTCAGCCAAACCGTGAAATACACACACACACACACACACACACACACACACACACACACACTTACCTCCCTTTTTTTTTCTCCCTTTTTTTTTTTTTCTATTCATGAGATTGAACACTTTTCCAAATGTTTATTGGTCACATGTAATTCTTCCTTGGGGAACTGCCTCTCCTGGCTTTGGAATTCTGTTTAAAAAAAAAAAAAAAAAAAAAGGCTGGATACGGTGGCACACACTTATAATCCCAGTACTTGGGAGACTGAGACAGGAGGATCCAGGTTCACCGCCAGCCTCAGCTATTTAGTGAGACTCTTAGTGAGACCCTATTTCAAAATAAAGAATAAAAAATAGGACTGGGTGTGTAGCTTGGAGGTAGAATGCTCCTGGGTTCCATCCCCAGTACCGCAATAAATAAATAAATAAATAAATAAATAAATAAATAAATAAATAAATAAATAAATAAAGTTTTTTTAAAGGCTATTCTTTATAAACATTGATTCATAAGACCTGTCTTCACACTTTTTCGTGGTTTTTTTTTTTTTTATATAACACATAGTCTGATGCTACCATCCTATTCTGTCCCACAGGTTGTCTTTCTAGCTATTTCTAGTGATAGGAAATTCAGAGAAACCTATCTGCCTATTTCTCCAACAGGAAGGTACCCTGGATGCCTTGTGTTCTGCCCTGAAGGTAGAGCTGGTGCTGATTCATGGGGAGGAGGGAGGAAGAGTGGGTTACAACCTGCCTCTGGAAAGCACAGCATCCCAGTGAAAACTTAAGCAGCTTTTGCCTAATTGTTAGGGGGGCTGTTCCACAGTTACACAGGACGGGAGGTGGTATGCAAACCACTAGGCCTGGCCTCCTTGTTTCCTTCTCTTCAACAAGGAATAAAACCTTATTGTCCAGGATATTTGAGGGCATCCCAAGCAGAGAGCTTCTCAGACCTCATTCTGCTACTTATTTCATTTCCTGTCCTCCCCTCTTCCCTGACAGCAATATTCTCATTTTGCCCTTCTCCTCATTTATTCTTTTCATTTAAAACATATTTACCATCTGGGTTTGGTGGCACACACCTGTAATGCCAATACTTGGGAGGCTGACCCAGGAGGATCGCAGTTTCACAACCAGCTTCAGTAACTTAGCAAGGCCCTCCACACTTTGGGGAGACCTATTTCAAAATAAAACATGAAATAGGACTGGGATGTAGCTCAGAAGCAAAATGCCCCTGGGTTCAATTCCCAGTACCATAAACAAAACAATATAGGAGCCCAAGATGGTGACTGAGTGAAACACCTCTCCTCGGGTGCTGTAGAGTTCAAATCAAAACTGCCTTAAAAGCAGCTTCTTGATGGAAGAAAAAAAGCAGCAAAGAAGTGAACAAAATAATGTAAATTGAAGGGCAGCTGAACAGAACCCAGAAAACAGACCAGGGAGAGTGAAGGAACCCGCACCCATGGCAGTGGCTCACACCGCAGAGCAGCAGCCACCAATGAGCCAGCTGCCCAGAATGGCGACTACTAACACTGAGACATCTAATGACCTCCTGCATACCTAGCGACCAGATGTGGAGTAAGCAACTCCAAAACTCCACACCCTAATCAGGCGGCATATCCCAACACGATCCCTGAATGACTGACACTGACCGGAACACCTGGGACAACCAACTTAAGCCTGCAGCAGGGACACCCCAGCTCACCTCTCCCTCCAGAGCCAGAGCAGCACTGAACTGTAAATTAACTGCTTTCTCATGGGGACCCCTGTGCAAAGGACAGACTTGGTTGCCCGATCTTCTAGTGATTGGATAGGAGCAGAAGTGCAGGAGGGACCCAGAGCACACAGGGCATACAGACCTTACAGGCACCCTGGAAAATGCCTGGCATTTAGACTGCACTCCTGCCACCAGCAAAGGCAGAGAGAGAGACACACACAGACAGGGCCTGTGGAAAACATGGAGACCCCGGCTTACACTGGGTCCAGACCCAATGACACCCCCCTGCCTACATAGAAAGGAGCAGCACAGGGACAGGCCCTGTGGAGAGCTCAGAGACACAAGCTTGCAGCCGGAGAGGTACCCGCAGAGCTCCATGCCTGCACTGATGGAAAGAGCAAATAAGAATGCCCGAAACATGCTCAAAAATCTAATATAGTGAGCAAACATTTAAAGACTGAAAATAAGCCGGGCGTGGTGGCGCACGCTTGTAATCCCAGCATTCGGGAGGCTGAGACCGGAGGATCCGGGTTCGCGGCCAGCCTCAGCTACCTAGTGAGGCACTCCGCAACTTAGTGAGACTCGGTTTCAAAATAAAGAATAAAAAATAGGGCTGGGGGTATAGCTCGGAGGTAGAATGCCCCTGAGTTCAATCCCC
>PVLC010000159.1:0-10321 GCA_004027655.1 Graphiurus murinus
TTTTTTTTTTTTTTTGCGGTACTGGGGATTGAACTCAGGGGCATTCTACCTCCGAGCTATACCCCCAGCCCTATTTTTTATTCTTTATTTTTGAAACCGAGTCTCACTAAGTTGCGGAGTGCCTCACTAGGTAGCTGAGGCTGGCCGCGAACCCGGATCCTCTGGTCTCAGCCTCCCGAATGCTGGGATTACAAGCGTGTGCCACCATGCCCGGCTGGAAGTCTATCTTCTTTAAGTCAATAAACAGGAAGATGCAATGACAATTTTGCATTTTTTTATGTGTCTATATTTAATTCCAGGATTCCCCCGCCCCAAGAGGTGGTATTACCCACTTTGGGAAAATATCTCTTAGAAGACTACCTTGTACCTGATGGGTGCTCGTTAAATATTGATGTATGAATATATGAAGCAAACAACTAAATAGAAAATATAATTTCAGGTAGTAATGAGTACTTTGAGAAAATAAAATAAGGTGAGAGACTAGAGGAACTGTGTTTGAAAGAATGGCCCAAAAAGGCTTCTGTGTGTGTGTGTGTGTGTGTGTGTGTGTGTGTGTGTACACACACACACATGTGCTTGCAGCAAGGGGAAGGGGAGAGATCTTGTGCAGAGACCTGAATGGAGTAAAGGCATCTGGGAGGGGTGTTTAGGCAGAGGGAACAGCAAGTGGAAAGAAAAGCTTTGACGTAGGATGTGCTTGGCATGATAGAGGAACAGGAATGCAGCCAGCTTGGCTGGACTTGGGCTGGAGGTGGTTATAGGGAGGGAGTGAGATGAGATGAGATCAGAGCTGTATGTAGGTGGGAACCAGATCGTGTAGGCCATAATAAGGAGTTTGGATTTTACTCTAAGAGTGATGGGATTCATTGGAGAAGGTGAAGGACAGTAGTTGATATGATCTTCTTTGTGCTTTAACATGATTCCTCTGTGTCCTGGGTGGAGAAGAGTCTTTGAGGGCAAGAGGAGAATCAGTGTAGCCTGTAGGAGGCCCTTGCAGTGGTCCAGGCAAAGGGTAAGGGTGTGGCCTGGACTAGGTAGTGATGAGGGCAAAATAATGTGAAGGCTCAGGCTCGGGATAAATTTTGAAGTTAGAGCCTGCCAGATTAGATTCAGGCTATGGGCAAAAAGAAGGGTCACACAGGAGTCCAGTGTTTTGGCTGGGTAAATGATAATGCCGTTTATTGATGGGGAAGAAAGAGGGTCCCTGAGAGTTCTGTTTGCGCCATGTTAATTTTGAAATACCCATTTGGCATTCTTGTAGAGATGTAGATAGAGTTGGCTGGGGCTGGAAATGGTAACTTTGAGAGTCATCAGCCTATAGATGCTAATTAAAGCTATGAGATTGGATGAGATCATTTAGGGAGAGAAAGGAGGAGATATATAGGATTTCAACAAAGAAGGAAAACAAAGAGTGGATTTTCTAGATAAAATCTCTAAAAGAAATAAATGAAGACACATGTTAACCTGTGATATGATCCCATTTTAAGCAAAATGAATTATACAAATGAGCTAACATGACAGAAAAATAGTAACAAACTGGACATGGTGGGGCATGCCTGTAATCCTAGTACTTGGGAGGCTGAGACAGGAGGATTGTAGGTTTGAAAATGGGCCCCACAATTTAGTGAGGACCTTAGCAACTTAGCAAGATTCTGTTTCCAAATAAAAAATAAAATAGGGGTATAGCTCGGAGGTAGAATACCTCTGAATTCAATTGCCAGTAACACACACACACACACACACACACACACACACACACACACACACACACCACACACGTAGTAATAAAACCTCATCTTGAACAAAAAGTTTGAAATACTATGGCACTATGACTCCTCCAAATCAAGAAAATTCATTTTAGAATTGCATAATTCTAAATCTGGTTGACTGAATGAATTATAAACTGCATTTGCGCATTTGGCACCAGGCTGTGCCTTTGACTGGCAAACAGAGAGACCAGCATCCTTTGCCAGTAACCTGTAAACCACATTGTTCTTTATATGGGCTGGAATATTGACAAGCTGTTTTGATGACTCAGTTTGATTCACTATTCCTACATTTCAGACTTTTTTCATCCTGTAGTTACATCATCTAAAAGTTCATTAATGGATGGTTCACTCTGGGAAAAATATGTCCAAAAGTCAGTAATGTTGCACTGAAAGTTAAATGTGATAAAATTCTATGAAAAAGGTCAAACAGGCAGCATGCCTCACAAGGCCAGAATTTAAGATATATTTAGGATATCTTCAAAATATTAAGGATAAATGCTGTAGGATAAAAAGCAGCAAATGTAAGCTAGGCATAGTTGTGCATGTCTGTAATCTCAGTACTTAGGAGGCTGAGACAAGAGGATTGCAGATTCAAGGCAAGCCAGCAAAAAAAAAAAAAAAAAAAGTTGGGTGTGGTTGTAATCCCAGTACTTGGGAGGCTGAGATAGGAGGATCACACGTTCGAGAACAGCCTCAGCAAGTAGTGAGACTCTCATCAACCTAGTGAGACACTGTTTCCAAATATGAAATAAAATTGGGCTGGGGGTGTAACTCAAAGGCAGAATGCCTCTGGGTTCAATCCCCATTATCACACACACACACACACACACACACACACACACACACACACACACACACAGCAGCAGCAGCAGCAAAAATATACTATGATGGTTGTAGTTAATGTATGTATTTCAGGTACCACCCGTCCACTCAACCAGCATTGTCTGATAGGAGAACATCAGTTCTGAATCATGTGCATTTTCATCTATTTCCAAGCTTCTGGCATAAAATGCTCCATATTTGTTTTGTTCCTCCCTTTCCTTACTGGGCTCTTTAATTTCCCCATTTTAAGCTTGCTAGTGAGTTTCTTTAGTCTTGCGACCTACAGACCTCAAAGATGTTTCTGTCTCCTTCCCACCATTGCGGGCTCCAAAGCCTGCTGACCTCCTCCCTCTGAGCCTCTCACTGCAGCCCCACCCTACCCCAAGACTCTTGAAGGTGCTCAAGATTTCCTTCTCTGGAAACATTTGACTCCCCCACACCACCTGGTGTACTCAGGCCTTCTGCGGATGTGACAACAAATGAGTGAGGAACTAGTGCAGCTATTGAGGGTAGGTGAAAAGCAGCATTTCAGAATGGACCATGTCAAATCCCTTGTATAACGGGCAGCCCCTAGCTTGCTTTTACATGGCCTTTAAGACCCTTGATTTCAAGGAAAATGGAACTTTTGGAGCATCTAATCTCAGGAAAATGAGCATCCATTGTGTGGTGTTCTGTGTCTAGGACCCATGGTTTACAGCGCAATGCAGACTTCACTGGAAGGGTATGCATGACACTTGGCATCGACCCAGATTTTCATTTGTCTTTTTTCTCACAGAGTAGAACCTAAGTAAAATTTTAAATGAATGAAGCTTACTGGCAATTGTAGGGGGAGGATTTCTGCTCTCTGCTCTCTTCCTCTACAATAAAGAAGAAGAAGAAGAAGAAGAAGAAGAAGAAGAAGAAGAAGAAGAAGAAGAAGAGGAAGAAGAGGAGGAGGAGGAGGAGGAGGAGGAGGAGGAGGAGGAGGAGGAGGAGGAATGGGATGTTCCCATTGTTCCTGGAGACTTAGAAATGAAGCATCTTAAAAATGGTGGCAGCTGGGTGTGGTAGGGGCACACCTGTAATTCCAGTACTTGGGAGGCTGAGACAGAAGGATTGCAAGTTCAAGGCCAGTCTTACCAACTTAGTGAGACCCTGTTTCCAAATTAAAAAATAAAATAGTGCTGGTGGTGTAGCTTGGAGGTAGAATGCCCCTGGGTTCAGTCTCCAGCAAAACATACACACACACACACACACACACACACACACACACACACACACACACACACCATCTCCCTTAAATTAAAACAAACAAAGGGGCCAGGGACCTGGGATGAGAGGCCTTGTGGGGAGGGCAGTGGTGTGGGAGAGAAACACCTTTTACACTTTACATTGATTGCATTATTATGCATTTTCTTTTAAAAGGGTAACACTAATATCCCTTGTACTTTTTTTTTTTTTTTTTTTTTGTAGTACTGGAATTGAACCCAGGAACATTCTACCTCTTAGCTACACCACCGGCACTATTCTATTTTTAAATTATTTTCCCATTTCAAGCTTGCCCTTTTTATTTTTTGTTTTGAAACAGGGTCTTGCTATGTTGGTAAGAGTCTTGCTACCTTTCTAAGGCTGTCCTTGAATTTGCTATCCTCCTGTTTCAGCTTCCGGAGTATTGGGATTACAGGCATGCACCACCATGCTGGGCTCCTTCCCCAGCCCCATTTTATTATTTATTTATTTATTTAGCACTGGAGATTAAACCCAGAGGCATTCTACCTCCAAGCTACATTTCCATCCCCATTTTATTTTTATTTTGAAACAAGGTCTTGTTAGGTTGCTGAGTCTCACTACTTACTGAGACTGTCCTTGAACCTGTGATCCTCCTGTCAGCTTCCCAAGTACTGGGATTACAGGCATGTGCCACCACGCCTGGCTCCTTTTTTATTTTAAAACAGGGTTTTGCTTAGTTGCTGGTGCTAATCTTGAACCAGCAATCCTCTTGTCTCAGTTTCCCATGTGTTGGGATTATAGGCATGAAGCCCAGCTTGATTTTGCATTTTTTAAACAGGCAGGAAATCGTACCACATTTGCTGGCCATGTGCAAAAACAAGATATTTTCTCCTTTTCCACCTAGTGACTATTGTGAATAAATAGAGTGCAGTGTATTTTTGTCTCTCCTTTTTTTTCTTGGTTTGAGGAAGTAAACATTACGTAGTGTTTGGAGTTGTCACTGAAACAAGGAGATCGTCATCATCTCCAATGATTTCTGCACGTCATAGGATGAAATTGTCCTGATTGTTCCAGGGACTGACTTAGACTAGGCACCATCTGATGCCTGCTTCTCAGCGGTGCCCTCGGCCTGTAGTCTCCTTATCAACGGGGATGACTCACTCAGTGTTTTCCTCACTCAGAGAGGAAATGGTATGGATTAAGAAAAAAATGCTTTCTACAGAGGTATGTTTGAAGAAACAACTCTATTTTTTGTGTTTGTTGAATTCACACACTTCAACTTTTATGGTTACAATGGGTTAGATATTGGTTCTTAGGCTTTTGGGAGGAGGGATCAGGAATCCCTTACAGGTTTGTGAGTGTATACACGGCTTGCATATGTAACACTTCTACATTTTTAGGAGGTGACATTCCCCTGCTCAGCTATCATGCTTAGTCACACACACCTTTCTAAATGTGGCTGCTTCTGGAGAGTTCTGTGTGGTAGGCACCCACTCTAGATGCTTATCTGGTTAGACAGAAAAAGAGTAGAGCATAATTATGCGTAAGGTGGCCTAACTTCAATGCAATTTGTATCTTTTGGAATTGTCCTAATGTGGACGCAAAAGCTGGAAATACTCCCTTATATGAGTTGCTGTTGCTTTAATTTAAAAAGTAAGCAGAGGCAACTTTACCCCTTTTGTTTTCTAATAGCCAATTTCATTTTATATAAGGTTCCTTTATTCCTTCTACGACCCTCTTCTCTGGCTAATTGAAAAATCTGTATATATACATATGTATGTGTGTATATAGAGTGCACAGATGGAAACCCACCTTTATTTTCCAATAGAATTCATGTCTCTGGACATTGTATATGTTCCCTAAGTTCATCATACATACAGCACATTGTCTTCTGTGGTAACTGCAAACTAGCTGCCCACAAACACCCGTTTTTAAAAAGTTTTTGAAGTAAGGCCCAGAATTTTAAAAATCAGAAAAATTTACATAATTTTACTTCTAGCTACTCTTGAAAAACTTGAATCTCTGGCAATATTTGGGCCGTATTCCTGCGTGGGACAGTGGCACAATTGACCAGCACATGAGTTTCAGTTTTGCTGTAGGCCCTATACCACCTACTTGTGACCTGTTTGGAACTCTCAGACTTTTGGATTTGTGATCTCTGACTTACTGTTTTAGTTTAAAATCTTATCTATAAAAATTAAGGAGTCATGAAGTTCAATAAACCATTTTGTTATCTTGCTTTTTGTGTGTGTGTGTGTGTGTGTGTGTGGTACTGAGGATTAAATCCAGAAGTATTCTACCTCTGAGATACACCCCCAGCCCTTCTTTTGGCTTTTTTTTAATATTGAAAGAGGGTATTGCAAGGTTGCTGAGTGTCCCACTAAATTGCAGAATCTGTCCTTGAACCTGTGATCCTCTCATCTTAGTCTCTCAACTACTGAGATTGCATATATGCACCACCATGCCCAGCTGGTATCCCTCATTTTAAATAGGAAGACTTAATTTAAAATAATAGGGAGCAACGGAATTGGAGACGTAGGGCGAAACAAATGTTTTTTTTTTTTTTCCTCTAAAGAGACTTGTGTTTTTTTATCTAATGGGAAGGAAAGAAAGCAATAATGTAATTTTTTAAGTAATCTTTACAAATAGCAAGTCATATTAGTTTTGAAACATATAATGTACTCTGTATAATGTGGTTTGTTTATAAAATTACTATGTTGGGAACATTTGTACAAATTTACTAATTATATCTGCTCTTAAATATTTCCAGTTTTTTTCTTTCAAATGGACTACTGAACTTGAAAAGGTTGAACATTTCTTAGTTTCCCTCTACTCTTGCAACAAGTAGGCAAAGTATGAAACTGGACAACAGAAATCACCAACTTTTAAAAACCATTTAAAATTTTAGCTGATACACATTAATTGTACATATTTGTGGGGTAAAGTGTGACATTTCAATAAATTGATGCAATGTGTAATAATCACATCAGGGTAATTGGCTTATGTATCAATTCAAACATTTACCATTTCCCTGTTTGAACATTTAAACATTCAAAATCCTCTCTACCAGATATTTTGAAATATTGAATTAATTTTTTCAACCCTAGTTATCCTAATATGCTACACAGAACATGAGAAGTTATTCCTCCTATCCAACCATTGGATAAGGGTGTGTGTGTGTGTGTGTGTGTGTGTGTGTGTGTGTGTGTTTTACTGGGGATTGAACCAGTGGCACTCTACCATGGAATTACATCCTCAGCATCTTTTATTATTTTTTTTTTCTTTTGAGACAGGGTCTTGCTAAGTTTCCCAGCCTCCCGATGAGCTATCACGATCAGCAGTTGCTATATCTTTTGATATTGCCTTTTCTTTCTTCCATATCACTCTTGTAAACTTCTGAAAACTAAACACTAGCCAGGATGGAGATGGCATCTCAGTCTTTCTTTTTCCTTTTTAATTTCTTGGTTTCAGGGTAAGAACTCTTTGGACTCTGGGTGTCCTGGACAGGGCGTGAGGAGGAGACTGGAATTCTCACCCTGGTTGCTTGCCAATTCCTGACTTCCACCTGCCCTAGAACAACCCTGGGCTTTTGTTGTTTCTGATATAAAATGAGGCTAGAATTCCATTGTTGGTCCACATGCAACACCCACTCAGTGATGGGGATGAGTTCTGGGAAACCTAGAGTTTCTGTGGGGTTAGAAGAACAGAGTCATGGTGGAGAAGGCTCTTCATGTCATTGCTTATTCCTCATGGCTACCTGTAATAAACACAGAGAAGAATTAATATAGTGAGTGCTATGCTCACTAGCCATGGTGAAATGCTGGATTGCAGTGTTGGGAGGAAATTCTGTAGTAGATGGTGCAGGAGGGTTTGTCTTCCCAGCATTCTGTAGAGATCTATACAGGGCCTTATGTTGACCCTTGTTCACTGGGATTCATGAGACTTGACCCACTTTAATATTGATTTTTTATACTCCTGAGTGACACTTTCCCTTTATTTCCTTGTGATCAGAGTCAGTTACATACCATCTCTTAGCCATAGTAAATGAAAATCACTGGTCTACAACAAAAAGTAAATGGCAAAGCCGGGCATGGTGATGCACGCTTGTAATCCCAGCATTTGGGAGGCTGAGACTGGAGGATCCAGGTTCACGGCCAGCCTCAGCTACCTAGTGAGGCACTCTGCAACTTAGTTAGACCCTGTTTCAAAATAAAGAATAAAAAATAGGGCTGGGGGTATAGCTCGGAGGTAGAATGCCCGGAGTTCAATCCCCAGTACCGCAAAAAAAAAAAAAAAAAAAAGTAAGTGGCAGAGAGGCTAACATTACATCTTATAGAACATGGTCAACACAGGGTGGTGAATAAAGTCTGTGGAGGATGTTTTGCAATGGGCCTTTGTCAACAGTCATGGGCTGAGAGCTTGTTAATGGCACTTAAATCATGGAAAAGAAGGTCATTAGCTACACACAGTATAATATATTACATAAGCAATATATTAAATCTGTTGCATATATATTTTCTACCAAATATATTGTGTTTGTTTTAGGAAATTATTTCCAAAAATAAATGGCAGTAAAATGACTCAGTACTGCTTGGGTTGGCATTAAATGGGTCGTGTGTGTAGGAGCAAAGGAGGATCTAGAGATCAGCTTGCTAGAGGCCTTGCCATTGTGTTTTAGAAGGGATCTGCTTGGCAGAATTCTAGGCTACATTCCTGATTTGCCTGCCTGATGATAGTGTATATTTCACAACTCTCTAGATTGCCTCTTCAACATCAAATTCATTGATTCATTTACTCATTTATTCAGCCAACATTTATGGAGTCGCTAGTAGTATTTGCATAATGCCTTCTGGCATGTGGAACACATATATCTTTTTTTTAGTGTGTGTGTGTGTGTGTGTGTGTGTGTGTGTGTGTGTGTGTGTGTGATTGGAGATTAAACCAGGGGCATTCCACCTCTGAGCTATACCCCCAACCCTTTTTATTTTTTATTTTAAAATAAGGTTTTACTAGGTTTCTGAGAATCTTGCTGAGTTGCTGAGCTGGTCTCAAACATGTGACCCTCCTGTTTCAGCCTCCCAAGAACTGGGATTACAGGCTACATGTCCATATCTTATCCCACTTAAGTGAGTTGATCTCAGAGCCCAGCACATGTATGGGCAATAGTGTGCATCCATTCATGACTGCATTTTCTATTTCTTAATAAAGTCTTTCTCTTTACTTTCTTCTCTGCTTGTAAACAGAGCTACCCATGGCTTTGCCTAAGTCGGAACTTGGGACAGGTGGGCCGGAATGTTGCTATGGAGTTGTGCTAGACAGTCATTCCCAAGAACAGAGGAGGTGGGAATCATCTACTGAGTATGAGGGGGGCGGGTATGGGATGTGGTTGTGGCTTTGAGGAAGACGGAAACTATTTGAAACAGCTGACATGAGTTGGGCACCAGGTGCTGAGCAAGAGCTGAAAGCAAGGCCTGTGGGTGCCCGAGAGGAA
Organism: Graphiurus murinus; assembly: GCA_004027655.1. Taxonomy (NCBI): domain Eukaryota; kingdom Metazoa; phylum Chordata; class Mammalia; order Rodentia; family Gliridae; genus Graphiurus; species Graphiurus murinus. The sequence goes on from PVLC010000159.1 coordinate 9,292, forward strand.
GCCTCTTGGTCAGCAGGTGTGGCCTGGCTGTGCTGGGGAGCAGGTGGAGCCAGATGAGAATTGGGGACGGAAGGAAAGGCTGGGACAGGGGCTGCGTGTTTGCTGGGTTGTTGATGTAAGCAGCCCCAGTGTAGGAGCTGCTTCTGACCCTGAGAGTGTGGCCATATCGGGAATTGTTGCGGCAAACACCAGAAGAAGTGAGGGCCTCAGGGAAGCTGAGCAGTAGGCCATCTTGGCCTGGCTTATTGGGCCTTTCATCTCTCAGAACCTCCATCCTGCATGCCCTGTTGAGTGTTTTCATACATACTCTTTCTTGCCCCTTTTCGTTGGCCTACTTACCTCCTACTTCAAGAGTTCCTCTCCTGAGAAGTTGTTTCTGATTGTCTGGGACCCTTCACCTTTTTCATGCAGGTCTTCTTTTGAGGCTTGTGGACTGGCCTTTAGCATCTGTGGGCTGGAATTTTTCTTGAGTGCAAGCCTGTTTAGTACCTAGCAGAGCACCTGCCGCAGGAAGCATTCAGTAAATACTTGTTCAATGGATGCACAATTGCTTTGCTATAGTATTAGGTGTATAACAGGATGTTAGAACTGGAAGAAAACTATGAGATCAACTAGTCAAACTCATTCATTTTCTAGTTCACAGATCTGATGTCATAGAGCTTGTTCTAGAGAGAGCAAGGACTCAGATTCACCTGCCCTGACTCCCAACACCATGTTCTTTCCACTATGCCACAGTGATCTCCAAATATCTCTTCCAAGTGTGTGAAGATGGCAGCCCTCTGCCTCCACTTAGTGCCTGGTTTCAGCCTAATGTCACTATTTGGACTATTATATTGTCTCTTTTTTTTCTCAGGGGGAGGGAAAGGGTGTCCTGACAACTCTGGTTGCTTTTCCTCCGAATGGTGCCAGGTTTACAACGGCCCTTACCTCACTGCTTCCCCTTCCCTTTCCGGGTTTGTCCTGCTTTATCTCTGGGTAGGGTAAGCTTCAGCAACCGTTTCCAAGTAAACAGAGGAACTGCACATTCAGG
>PVLC010000159.1:10421-182601 GCA_004027655.1 Graphiurus murinus
GGGGGGGGGGGAGGGGAGGGGAGGAGAGGAGAGGAGAGGAAAAATTTGTCTGAACCATTTTGCCAGTGGGGGGAAAATAGTGAATCTGTTGGTTTCCCGACCCATCCTTGGAAAACAGGATACATTAACTCAATATACAAAATGCTTGTCTGTATATTTTTCCATCTCTGAGACTTATTTTTGAGCTTTGGGGCAAGACTTGACTTTAGAACATTCTCTTTAGGGTTAAATTCTCAGCAAGACAGGGTGGGTGTGGCTCTGTTCCTTACCACCTGACCTTGGATGATGGGGTCTTGTAAGGTTGGTTCCAGATCACTGTGGATCATCTGAACTCTCTCCCCATCACCCTGGGCCCTAATGCATAGGGGATGGTGGGTGACTGGTGGGAATCTTTGGGCTCCTCTGCAAATTAATCAAACAATGCATAGCTGAAACTGCCCTTTTGAAAAATGTTCTCTGGAGACTGGGGTCTTCAAGCACTACCCTACATTAAGGAGTTCGGCAACACTGCTTCCCCTGAGCACATCTGTGTCCTTCTTGCTTTTTTTCTTTAAGAACTACATGATGCACAATGTCCCCTTTAGCTCAGAAACCCTGTGGCTTGGAACAAGTCCAGTGTCTGGTTTAGGGATTTCTGAAGCCACTTTGGACCTCCCTGGCTCCCAGCCACACGGGAGCCTCTGATCCTCCCTGGGCTGGTCCTGGGTTCCAGGCATGGAGCTGAAAGTACATCAGCCAAGGATTTGGACTGAGTCAGGAAGTATTTTGATTTGCTATATTCTCTTTTTGGCATGTACTTATTTCCTTCAGGGACATCCCCTTCCTTGGGAGGAAAAAAAAACAACAAAACCTCCAAAGATGCTTGTCTAACTGACTGATGAGCTAAGAAGGACTTCCAGCTGGGTGTGTCCATTCAGATATTGTGACTTGTCAGTCATAGGTCACTGGGTAAGAAGGGTGCCACCAAGCGGAAAATGCTGCTGATGTGTCCCCTCCCCTCCTAAGGCAGAACCAGCTTCAACTATAGTGTGCCTTAACATGTAGCTATTTTTAAGGTGTCAGCCAGCTTACTGCTGAGCTTGAAGGGAGATCTTAAGGTATGGCCTCCCTTGGGCCCCAGCCTCAAGCTCTCCTCCAGGTGTCCAGCAGGGAACTGGTTTTGAATGCGAAGTTAGAAAGGCTCTTTGAGGAGTCCCAGGACTGTGTTGGGATCCTGTCCCAAAGCTAAAGATCATGATATGGACCCAAATACAACCAAGACTTTACCACTCTTTCCAGTAGCTCCTTGAGATTCTTGATTTATGTGGAGCATGTAGTCAACCACAGTACTACTCCCTCCCCAGTTTCTCTTGCAGCCTGGAGAATTCACATGGATTCAGCTTAAATTTCATCTTGTTAGGATTTAGTTATTTTATAACCTATGAAGAACTTTTAAAATCTAGCTTTTGGCATCTAACAAAGTAGATGCCTCATTCTGTCATATCTAGTTGTTAACCAAGTTGTTAACCGACATACTGTACAGGACAGGGATTCATCCAGATCCCTGCAGCGAGAAGGCGACACTTTGGACATGGTGGCTTAGTCATCTGTGTACAAGTTTGCATAACTGCTCAGACTTCTTTCCTAATTCTTACCAGGATATCATGGAACTCTAATGTCTGGCTCAAGTGAAGTTACCCTCTCCTGAACTATTATCAGTCTAATAAAACTAATTTAAAAAGGGAATTAACTTGTTACTTGTTCCTGGCGAACCTGTCAGTTCATGACGATCACTAGATTATTTTCTTAGATATTCATTCATTTATTTAATTTTTCAGGCTAGAATTTTTCTGAATATTGGTGCCAGGCTTCTTGGTATATGCTTCTAGAACCTTCCATTTGTTCATTATTTAGTTCCTCATCTTTCAAGACCATTCTTCTTCTCAGAGGGTTTTGGAGGATTACTGTCGGTGATTCACCAGTGACAGTTGCACATTCTTTGAGCGTCCGTCTGTGTGCTTCATTTGAGCCTGAAAACTTGATGCTACTTAAAGTGGAGGTGGCTCTCCTAGCTCCACACCTGTCTTCTGCTTCAGTCACCTCTTACCAGAGTTGCCCTTTCCAGAAAGATAGCTTTTTTAGATGGAGGACGTGGAAATAGCATGGGCTGGTTTCTTTCTTTCTTTTTTTTCTTTTGGTACGGGGATTGAATCTAGGGGCATTCTACCTCTGAGCTACATACATCCCAGCCCTATTTTATTTTGAAACAGGGTCTCACTAGGTTGCTGAGAGTCTTGCTAAGTTGTTCAGACTGTCCTAAAACCAACAATCCTCCCTTTTCAGCCTCCCAAGTACTGGGATAACAGGCATGTGCGACCATGACTGCCTGCAGGTTTCTCTTGTAACATTACCCACTCCAAGGAAGCCCATTACTTCTTTGCTGATCATAACTTTAAAACAACAGCAAAAAACAAGAACTTCAAATCCCAGTCCCCTGAAGGTTAATCACATTTCTCACATGTTCTAACTCATCCCAGACTTTAGCCTTTTGGACAGTCTTTCTGGCTAATACACACTATTGTCCTTTGTTCATCTTTGACTCTTCCCCTTCATGTGGCCCAGACGTGCAAATAGAGCATTCCAGTGCTAGGAGTGCTTTTCAGCCTTTTAAAGGACTTTCCAGAACTTTCCTGGCACCAGGTCTCTCTACCCCCTCTGCACAACAGTTTTTCTCCAAGCTCAGATAACCTGTGACTCCCCATTTGCCCTTCCAAGAACTTTCCTTCTCACCATCCTGTTCCAAGGATGGTGACTGGCTCTTAAGTTTGTGACCGGTTCTCTGGGCTGCCTGACAAAACCATGCAGGCCTGAGGTAGTGACTCACAACAGAATTCAGCTCTGCCTACCACCCTGAGCTTTCCTTCCCACCCTATTCCCCAAGAGACCAGCTCTTCAGGACTCCCACCCTGGGCGGGGCTGAGCCAGACCCATCTGTATCTCTGCCAGGATTGAATGTTCCTGGAGCATGCAGGGCCCCTCCCCAAGCTGAGGCACAGGACGAGGGCGGCTCCCCTCCTGGGTCGGAGACCAAGGAAAGGAGCCGGCCAGGGGTGGGCTGGCAGAGAGAACACCTGACAGGAAAGTAGAACATTTGGGGAAGGAAAAATGGGGCGGGGCTGGAAATCTGTGATGGCTCTGAAGATCCTCAGGCACCCAGGCCGCCAAGCAGGTCCACTGTCTAGCAACTCTGTGTTGGGCCAGTGCCCTCCCTTGAGTTGCCCATCCTATTTTGGGATGACTAAGTCCAAGAAAGGGCTCTGTCCCGGTTCCTGGAAGTGCCTCGAATTTCCTCATTTCAGAATTGCCATTCCCAGCAAGAAAAGCACCTCAACTCCATCGTTCCAGATTCAGGATTGAAATGGATCTCTTTACTGTCTATGAAAGAGGATTTGAAGAGAAAAATCACGGTGAGGGGTGGTTGACTTGAGGAATGCTTTTGAAAGAACCCACTTTTGGAATGTACATTTGCATACAAACAATGAAAGTGCTAATTAAGATGATTCTCACATAGTCATTTCAGCAGAGCAGAGACTGCTGCTTGGCAACATTTACCGCGAGCAAGTGAGCCTGCTCTGGAAATTAAAAAAAAAAAAGCGTTCCAGCGGCAGAGTCAACTGAGACTTTATTTGCAAGGCAGAGTGCTGGAACCACTGTGCAGGGGTCGAGAGTGTAAAACCTAATACTTACCCTCTAAGGTGACCATTTGAGAGGCTTCCCAGGATATATGACAGGAAAGGCCAGGGAGAACCAGGTCCAGTTGGTCGCTTTACCTCCGGAGTTGAAAGGTTGGTGGGAATGAACAGAATACCAGGCATGTCCCACCTGTTGACCACACCTGTTCACATCACTTTAGAAACCAGTAGCATTCTGCCCTGTGGAGCTTATTCTGCCTGCAGATGGAGTCCTCTAGTTCCCTTTGGAAGCTCCAGGGCAGCATTTGAAGTATTTCTGTAGTTGTCATTCTTTGTGGCACCAGCCATCACTGGGCACCTGCTGTTTGTGGCAGGGACTTTGCCCTGGGGAGTGTGGGTGGGGCTGATCCAGCCTGAAGGTGATGTGGAAACCCTTCCGCTCCAGAGGGAACAACTTATCTTTTTTTTTTTTTTTTTAATAGTGTTTTAGAATACAGAACCTGGAGCACAGTAGAGGCAGAGTAAATATTTGTGGATTGGAGTTTATGAACTTTGTGGTTTGAGTGCAGGGTCTGGAGACACATCCACTAAGTTTCAAATCCTGGCTCTCTGCTGGTTGCTAGCTTTATGATCTTGGCTTGTGATTTATCTCCTAGAGCCTCATTTCCCTCATTTGTGAAATTGGGATTAATAGTAGTCATAATATAATAATATTATTATGATCATGACAATAGCTGCATAATACAGTGCATGGCAGCACATACTCTGGGGTTAGACTGCTGACATTCAAATTCCGGTTACTAGTTATGTAAGCCTGGGCAAGTTAGTGAACCTCTCTGGCCTTAGTTTTCTTATCTATGAAACAGGGATAATAGTAGTACTCTTATCAGGGAGTTGCTAAAAGGAAGAATTATAAAGCACCACATGCCTGGCACAAGAAAACGTTATATAAATGTTTGCTAAAATTTTAAGACTGCAAAAGTATTTATTTTAATTTGGTTCTTATAGGGTTCTTGAGAAGTTCAACAGAGGGCAAGTGTTACTCCCCAACCTCTCCCCCACCCCCTATTTGTTGTTATTGTAGCTGAGGGGGCAAATGACATTCTGGTGGGTTAAAATGATCTGCTGAAGGGAATTTGGCTAGTAAATATCATAACTGGGACCAGAACCCCTGGTACTTGTTATAAAAGTAGCTGCAGGTGTGCCTATTCGGAGCAGACGGGTGTGCATGAAACTGTTAAGACTTGTCTGGAGACAAGTGGGTGGTGTGTCCTCTCTCCTGCACTACCTCCCCTACCGACCTCATTCACCTGGGCCACCACCCCAGCCGGCTGCTGACTGGCATTCTCTGTCAATTATGGCTTTGAGTTTGTGCCCTCTAATGGGGTTTCTGGGACTTCCTAAACAAGCCAGTTTAAACCTCTTCCAGATTCTAATGGCCCGAGTTAGTGCTTGCTCTCTGGATAGAATTCCTTTCGAGTCCAAAATATTCTACTGTATTTTGATACCTGATTTCAAGGGCCCTTAGATGTTCTGTTTCCCTTGGGGGAAGCTCAGGCTAAATAGGAAGATTTCTTCTTCTCTCTTCCCCGACCTTTATATTTGGGATTGAAACTCTTCATTGCTCTGAAGACACTTAATTAGGAAAGTAGTGTATTTAGAGAATGTAGAAACAGTGTTAGAAACACTTATTGAGTTTTCATGTTTGTCCACAAGCATGGGCACTTATAAAAATGCTGCCATGCAAAGGGTTAAAATATAAATATCCTATATGAGCAATGAAAGGTGCTTTAATACTTAAGTCCTATTTTTGAGCCCTGGAATTCAATTCCTTCCTGTTGCCAGCTAAACCTGGGACTGATGCATTAGATGAAAATATATTCCTATCTTCAAATGTGGACAACAGGACATTCTGTCCTCCAAATTTCAGTGTTTGAATTGGGTGTTGCAGGAAACTTGGCACCCTCTGTTTCTTTTCAAAATAATAAACAGACACGATGTGGCCTCATGTTTCATCTGATGGGGTTAGATGCTATTGCCTCATAAAGGCTGATTCATAGACAAATGGGATCTAATTATAGTAGCTTAAAAATAATACCCCTGTTTAAATTTGGTAAGGCAAGATGCCGTGCATGTTTTGTAGGACATGAGAGGCTCCTTCTCTTGAGTGGCATGGAGGTGACATCCCCATTTCTATTTTAGCCACAGCGATTGTGCTGCTTCATGACCTGCCATCTTCACTTTATTTTGTAGGGGCTTCTGGCATTCTCACTCCTATATCATCACAAACACTGACACACCTCTTCCTATAATCTATACAGGGAATTCTTTCCTGACTTCATTTTGATGAGACAAGCGTCTTGTTTGAAGAAAGTGAATGGTGTGTGTGTGTGTGTGTTCTAAGCATTCAGAATCTCTACTATGAAAACTGACATGTAATTATTTACTTCTCTCTACGGATAGAGGATTTTTGTCATAGAGAGACTCTTCTGACAACTTTTATTCTACTTACCCATCCCACTGCAAATTAGATTGGAAATAGTTTGATTTTGTTTCTCAAATTTGTTTTAAATAAAGAGGTGATACATGACCCTGAGTGAAATTGTGTGTGTGTGGGGGGGGAGGGATATTGGCAATTGAACCCAGGGACATTCTACCTCTGAGCTACACCCCCAGCTCTTTTTATTTTCAATCATAGTCTCTCTAGGTTGCTTAGAGTCTTGCTACATTGCTGAGGCTGTCCTCAAACCTGTAATCCTCCTGTCTTAGCCTTTCAGGAAATTTAAAAATTAGAAAAAAGTTTGCAGTGAAAAGCATATCTTCCACATCTTCTGTATCTGGATAGCTCTCTTCAGAAGCAATCCCGGGCACCATTTTCTTATCTAGTATTCAGGATATCCTCTCTGCATTTATAAATATGTGTATATGTATATTTTCCCCACATAAATTATGCTGTGCTATCTACAGTATTTTGGACTTTGCTTTGTTTATTTATTTTTAAATATACTTTTATTGATGCATTGTAGTCTCATATCATAACGTAGCTCAGAGTGATGGGGCAGCACTTGGTGAGTTTGCCCTCAGCTCTCTCTCCCTTTCCTGCCCTTCCCCCAACATGATATTGAGATTGGAATTGATAATTTCATATATGTATATAATGCCAATGGAAGTGTTTCCTTCATTAATTCTCTCTCCCCACACCACTAACCTCCCCTAGACTCCTCCATCACTGGCGTGTCTCCTTCTTTAGCTAAAGTTCTCTTGTATCCTGATTACTCCTTAGCTTTTGCATATGAGAGAAAACATATGACTCTTCACTTTTTATGACTGGCTAATCTCACTTAACATAATATTCTCCAGGTCCATTTATTTTCCTGCAAATCTTGGAGGTCATTTCATATATATTGAACTACTTCATTCTAATACCTGGCTAGTTTTCCATTGAGTAGGTATGTCATAACACATAAGCAATTGCCTATGAATAGTATTTAGGCTGTTTTAATCTTTTGCCCATAAAATCATGAATAATCCTGTACATCTGCTATAGGATAGTCTATCTCAGTGTTACAAGCAGAACTCTAGAACCCAAGGGCCTGGATTTAAATCCTAGTTTCTCTTTTTATGGTTGAATTATATAGTCTTGGCTAGTTGTTTAATCTCTCTGTGCCTCAGTTTCCTCATTTGTAAGGTGGTATTTATCATGTAGGTAGGATGTTATAATTCAGAACACTAGTCTATGTATAGACCAGTGCTGGGCATGTCAACAAAGTTGTATTTAGTAGTATTGTCATTTTACATTATATGGAAATAGATCCTAAAGTGAACTTTTTCTCTATAGGTTTCTGAACCACTCTCTGTGGCTTTAGAGGCCATACCACAGTTTTTGAGCTGTGGGTTATATCTGTCTCCTAAATTTACTCAGATCCCATTTTCATACTCTTCTCTTCCATTTTATGTTGCTTTTGTATAAAATTATTTATGAGAAAGGAAAGCTAGTGTTTCAGGCAACTGTACTCATGTATTCAAACCCCTTTAAATGCATGAAAAGCAATGTCAATTGTTTTGGTCTTCTGTTCTATCACTGTGGCCAAAATACTTGACATGGACAACATAGGGGAGGAAAGATTTATTTGGGCTCATGGTCTCAGAAGTACAGTCCATAGCCCACTCCAAGGTGGCACAGCATGCAGCAGAGGACAGCTGAGTTCAAGTCCATGGCAGCTAGCAAGAGAGAGAGAGCCACAGGAAGCAACCAGGGAAGGTGTAGGCCCCAAGGCCACACCTCCAGTGACCAACCTTCCCAGGCCACACCCCACCTACGTAAATTACCACCCAGTAGATCTATTCAAAGTACTAACCCTTTGGTTTATCTGCTGATGAGATCAGAGCTCTGCTTTAATTATTTCACCTCTGAATATTGTTGCATTGCCAATATATGAGAGTTTCCTGGGGACATTCTGTATATAACCATGTAAGGGGACATCTATGACCACGGGCACCTACATGGGCCCGTTTTCCTGGTGACATGCTGTTCTAACCATAACACCAGTGGTTATTATTACTAACAAATGGTCCAACTTTTTCCACATACATAACTAATTTAGAACCTTACAATGTTTAAATATTTACATTTAGGCAACTATATTGCTCATGGGTGTATGTGATTCAATATTTATTGAGTGATGTCACCATGCTTAAATTGAATCTTAGAAAAGACTGGAAAGTGTACTTATTCTGATTTGGTCAACTTTGGTGGTGAAAGCTACAGGGTCTTACATTATCTTGTGTCTCAGATCACCAAAGACCACCTCTTTTTGGATTCAGACAAATAGGAGCTAAGATCCCCATGTTGGTGTTTGCCAGTTGTTTGACTTTGGACAAGTCACTTAAGTTTCTGGGGTTCTGGTTCTCCATTTACCAGACAGTTCCACCTTAAAGGACTTTCTGAGGATGACAGGAGAGAATAGGAGAAAGATCTGACAGTTTGTGACACAAAGCAAGCACTTGTGGACCATCTGTCTGTTCTGCCTTCTGCTTTCCTCTTCCTCCTGTCTCTGCCACAGTCCCTGGAAGTAATCTCTTCTACTTAACCTCTGGTGCTCTTCATGTCTACTCTCCTGGCTCAGGCCCTGTGATTCACCAGTTGTGTTAACTGGGAGGGCAGTTTATGTCTCCATTGTTATCACTTGCATCCTACCTTATATGAGTTACCCAAATGTTTACTTAAGCCTGCAAGGGAGTAAGTTAGAGGAATGCTTTTCATCTCCTACTTCATTGAAGTCAGTGCTATTTCCTTGAAAACAGTTGCTAGCAACAGCATTGCAAAATTGGAAGTGGGGGCATGGGGATTTGTGGTAGCCCCTGGAGTGATCATAGAGAACTTACATCCTTGGTTATTACTTTAAGGAATTTTGCTGTGCCCGCCCTTTCCAGATACTCTTTTGTTGTTGTTGTTATGGGGATGGGATGGGGCACCCAGGAAATGCCCAGAAGCTACTTCATTTCTTTTTTTTTTTTTGGCGGTACTGGGGATTGAACTCAGGGGCATTCTACCTCCGAGCTATACCCCCAGCCCTATTTTTTATTCTTTATTTTGAAACCGAGTCTCACTAAGTTGCGGAGTGCCTCACTAGGTAGCTGAGGCTGGCCGCGAACCCAGATCCTCCGATCTCAGCCTCCCGAATGCTGGGATTACAAGCGTGCGCCACCACGCCCGGCTAAGCTACTTCATTTCATCAAAGTTCCATTAGAATGACATTTACAGGAAACTAAGTTTGATTTTTTTTTTCTATGTGATACTGGGAATTGAACCCAGGTGCATTCTACATCTGAGATATACCCCCAGCCCTATTTTATTTTTTATTTTGAAACAGGTTCTCATTAAATTACCGAGGGCTTCGATAAGTTGCTGAGACTGCCCTCAAACCTGTGATCCTTCTGTCTCTGCCTCCAAAGTACTGGGATTATAGGTGTGTACCACACCCAACTATTTTGACTCTTTTACTCTCCTCTTTTCAAGAAAAGCATGAATCAGTTGGTTTGCAGACCTAGTGACCAATATAGTGTGGTCCTTGGTTCAGTGTGTTAGAGATGGGCTTCTGGGCAGCCAGGCAGAGGGAGCCAGCAGGGAAAGGAAAATTACAGGTGGAAAGGGAACAGGAAGACCTTTTCCAGCTCCTCTAAATCACTTATTTGGAGAGCAGCTACTCTATTCAGCATTAAGTGTTTTGCTATGAATTTTTGAAATAGCCATCACACCCATATGCAAATGTAAGAACCAGAGAAATCTCTGAAGGCAGGCAGGCAAGGTCCTTTCCAGCTCCAAAGTCTGGGATTCTATAAATACAAACGGGATAATAGGAACCATTGTTTCCACTTGGAATGCTCTTTCCATTCTTCTCTTTCTTCCTCAGGCCTTCCTATCCTTTAAGATCTTGCTCAGATCCACTGTCCAACTTCTATGAGGTTTTTTTCACTCTGAACTGTTTGGATATAGATATAGCATTGTGTGTAGATACAGTGTTGTGTGTAGAACTGCTATTTTTTGACCCTGTTGTCACTTTTTGCCTTGGTGTTTTTATCAAGCCTTTACTCTTTAAGGCAAGGTGCTTCTCTAAGTATGCTTCTGGCAACACCTGGAAACTAGCTACAAATGTAATGTACAGCAGACTCACTGAATTCAAAGTCCTGGTGGGGCTCAGCTGTCTGCTGTTTAACCAGCCCTCAGGAGGATTCTGATGTGTGCCGAAGTTTGAGAATGTCTGGTATAGTGACAAGAGCAGGGTGCTGAGGACAGAGAGACCTGGGGTTCAAGCCAGTTAACCATTTGTTTTTGGTTTTGGTGACAAGGTCACCTAAGTTGTGCGGGCTGGCCTTGAGTTCCTGAGCTCAAATGATCCTCCTATCCTACCCCAGCAGTTGAGACTCCAGGTGCACACTATAGAGCCTGGCTTACACAGGATTCTTTATGGCAAGGCTTTCCAGATACCTAAATATGTCACTGAGGGTCTTTAAGAGTCTTCAAGAAGGATGTTGCGAGCTTGCTAGACTCTAGAACACCTTTCCTGCTGCACACCTGCCGACTTTTCTGGAAACAGTGTTTCAGGAACATGCTTGGAAAATGCTGGCCTAGCCAATGTAAAGGCAACCTAAGAGTGCTTTGAGCCTTGAGATTTTATGACCTTGAGTGAGAGACTCAGAAACTTCAAGTACAGGTTAAGTCAGACCCAATACCAGCATTCATAACTTGAGTAAGACAAACTTATAGAGCAAGTTGAACATGGAAACGGTATGGAAGACACCAAATATTGAAGAGTAAAGGGTTATATTTTCAAAAGCAGCACAGTTTTTTTTTTTTTTTTTGCGGTACTGGGGATTGAACTCAGGGGCATTCTACCTCCGAGCTATACCCCCAGCCCTATTTTTTATTCTTTATTTTGAAACCGAGTCTCACTAAGTTGCAGAGTGCCTCACTAGGTAGCTGAGGCTGGCCGTGAACCCGGATCCTCTGATCTCAGCCTCCCGAATGCTGGGATTACAAGCGTGCGCCACCACGCCCGGCTTAAAAGAAGCACAGTTTTTAATTTTAAGTAGAAAATGGTATATGAAGGGCGAGGTAGGAAAGAGAGGAAAGGAAAATGTTACTGAGTATTTCAGATGCCTGGCAGGAAACATATGGCTCATTCAAGTCAGGTAATTTAAGGAGATTTTTAATAAAGGGACTATTTATAGAGGGTGTGGGCAGGGCTTGGGAAAGGCAGCGCTGGTGACGCAGGACTCAGTTCCTCTCTGTATGTGGAGTTTTGCGTGGATCACATTCGATCATTATCATACCCCAGTGGGTAGGTGTTGTTGTTCCACACTTTGCAGAAGAGGAAAAGAAGCTCTAGGAGGCAAGGCGAATTACCCTTGCACAGTGGGACATGAAGGAGGCCTGCCATGAGCTGCTCTTCGGGGCCTGTGGCCCTCTGCTTTCCTCTGCATCTTCCTTTGGGCTGAGCACCCTGTGATGAGGCTGAAAACACTGCTTTCTAGAAGCTCCTGTTCTGAGCTAGATATGTTACACTGGACAATCAGTAGATAGGAAAATAGCACTGTAAGCAAATGTGTTAACAACAAAAGTGTGCAGATTACATGTACAGGGAGGAGATGTGGGTTGTAAACATGCAATTGGGGATGTGGAAATCTGTCATCTGTCCTTTTCTGGGACCTGGCCATCTTAGAATATCTTTTTGGAGGAGATGGAAGCCATGTGAAGGACATGAATGACACAGTTTATCTTACAGGGCCTGGGAAGAAAGAGAGGGAAAAATTTTCAGACATGTGACATCAACTGGGAGCATTTGCAGTGGGAGTAAAGTAAAAGGGTGCTCCATTCATGGATGCCTTAGCCAAATGGAGATGGGGTGGTGGGTGGGCATGCAGTTGGCAGAAGAGGTAATGATGGGACCTGAGGGTGCCTCCTGCACCAGTTTTTACATCTGGGCCATACTGATCCAGCAGTCTCTTTAGCCTAACACCTTTGTTAGAAGATGGTAAAGGCTGAATTTTTCTAAGAGTGATTTTATTTCCTTCATGAAGTTTCAAAGTATATACATTATCACCAGACATGGTGGCACGTGCCTGTAATCTCAGTACTTGAGAGGCTGAAACAGGAGGATCGTGGGTTCCTGGCCAGCCTCAGCCCACTCAGTGAGGTCCTCCACAACTTAATGAGATCCTGATTCAAAATAAAGAATAAAAGATAGGGCTGGTGTGGAGCTTGGAGGTAAAATGCCCCTGGGTTCAGTCCCCAGTACTGAAAAAAAAAAAATTCTCAATTTCTCTTAAGCCCTAAGAAAATTTAAAAGTCAAGTTTCTGTGAGAATTTCTTTTCCCCCACCTCAGTTTGAATTTGTATTGACCTTTAGTGCTCAGTTAGAGTACTTCTTATAGTTAAGTAATTTCTATTCCAAAAATAAAATACCTCTCTGATACCATGCACGAGATTTGCCTTTGAAAACATCTGGTAAAAATAACAAGTCACTTGGAAAACTGATTCTCAGATGGATCCCCCACCTCTTGGTTAGCAGGGAGTCTCTATAGTAAACCTTTATTTCCTGTTGCTTTCACACAGCGGGTCTTTCATGGAAATATTTTGCATGTTTCCTTAGGCAGCAGGGAACCTCGAAGTGCAAACAGAGGGCTGAGGCCCCAGATAGGAACAGTGATGCCTTCTCTACCCAATAGTGCCTCAGGGTACGAGGAGGGCCAGCCTGGGCCTCCTAGCTTTGAAGCCAGGCCAGCTCTGTGCCCCAGACGGCTAGAGACTCCATCTTTCCCAAGCCCCAGCAAGGCCCAAACTTGCCACACCTCCAGCTCTTTTTACAAAGGGGATGTTTTAAAAATGGTCTTAAATGTCAGGCATTTTTCTCCCCTACAACCTGCCTCAGATGTCTCATAAATTATTCTACACTAAAACTTTAATAGGAATCTTCAGAAAATGAAGAGTTCTAGTCAACAGAGTTTTTGGTAACTTTTACTACTGTTAATCCCTCATACTCTTTCTACTGTACAACTCATTGAAGAATATCATTATATAGTAGATGATTTGCCTGAAACTATGTTTGAGGTTGTCTTTAATGACCAAGGTCTTAAGTTCCCTTATAATGGTGTATGTTAGATTGAACACTGACGTTTCCAATACTTGACTTTTTTTGATTTTAAAAAGGCAGTTTGAGGTAGTTCAATCTGGTGATAATACCAAACATGTAAGACTTTGAATTCAGTATTTTCTGACATCAGAATATACCTAGAGAGTATACTTAAAAAAACAAAACAAATCAGTGACCTGTACTTTTTTTTCCATTTGCTTCCTTCTCAGGAACATGGGCAACTCAGATTCTGCTTTTATAATTTGCATTGTTGCTCAAGCTGTGTCTGCTGTCACAGTGGGAACGCTTACGAGTACATGTTACATGTGTGACTATGTGACTATAGATATCATCAGTACTGTTTCGGGTGCATGGGCTTCTGTAGATAAACCTGTGAGCCTGCCTTTTGGGGTTCTTCAATCTGTTATGAAAGTTTAATTTTACTTACTATGCTTTACTTGGTTACAAATTTCTGGAAAAACATAGAATTTAGAGAGGATTTTAATTATTTGTACAAAGAGATGGAAAATTTGAATCCAGGGCTATCCTTTTCAGTCTGGGATATGTGGTACAACCCAGAATCATTCTCATCAATGCCCAAAGTGATGTTTTCTAGATTCCGTTTAGCCTTTTATAGAGAGATAAATCATATGAAGTATGCTAGCACATCTCATTTCATGGTATTTCTTATTCTTTAAGAGTGGGAGTTCCTAATTAACCAGTATATTTTATTACCTAGAATATTCCATTAATTCTTTGTGGGTGGCAGGTGTTTGTATTTAGAAGATGTTCACAAAGTGAGGGTATATTTCCTAATATCACTTGCCTGTTTTTTTTTTTTTTTTCTTTTTTGGCAGTACTGGGGATTGAACCCAGGGACATTCTACCTCTGAGCTACACCCCCAGCCTTATATTTTATTCTTTATTTTGAAAACAGGGTCTCACTAAGAGCCTCACTAAATAGCTGAGGCTGGCTAAGAACCTGGATCTTCCTGTCTCAGCCTCCCAAGTACTGGGATTACAAGCATGCGCCACCACGCCTGGCTGCCTTTTTTTTTTTTTTTTTTTTTTTTTTGGTAAAATCAACTCAACAACATATTTATTGCCCCTTTACTACATCTGAGGCACTATGTTAAAATTCAGAAAGAATATTTGAAGTGAATAAAGAATTTTGTTCCTCTTTAAATGTGGCATTCTCCCTACTGTCTGTTCTGTGGGAAGGTGAAGTCATTTCACTGCGTCTGACTAGGACCACATCCTCTGGGGGAAACAGCCTGGGATTGGCAGGTGGAAGCCCTTGTCTCGGTCCTGTCCAGGTCCCCTGCTCACTCAGACCTTGTGGTCAGGCTTCTCATCCATACCATGAAGATGTCAAACTAGACCATTTCTAAGATCCTTCACAACAAACCAAACCAGCAATGATTTGTATTGACTACTCTTCACTATATAAGGTACTAGATAGCCCTAAGTAAGTGTGTCTCTTCCTCCTGGGATTTTCAAAGGCCCCTCATAGTTAGATATTCCCCACGCCCCCACCCCAATATATTGATTGACCATCCTCCTAGAATAGAGCATTTTGATAAGCAGAGAAAGTACCAGAATGCTCAGAGCACTGGTCCTCACCTTCAGAGTGATGCCTGGTTTGGGGAAGAGTAAATGCTACAGAAGCTGTCACATATGTGGGGCAAAGAATGGACCAGACAGCAAGTACCCTAACAGCTGTCATTTCCCAAGCATTTGCACCATGGCCATGTCCATGCCACGAGTTTCTCTATGCTTTACCTGTATTATCCCAAACATGCCTAGCAGCCTCCACCAGAAATGAATGCTGTTTGTGTCAATTTTATGGGGGAAGAAACCGAGGTAATTTTCCCAAGGTCATACAGCTAGGAAGTGGTGAAGCTGACATTTTGAATCTATGTTCCTTTTTTTATTATTTTATTTGTGCTGCTGGGAATTGAACCCAATTTCTCCTAAGTACTGGGATTACAGACATGTGCCATCACACTGGGCTTGCGCCTACATTCATAATCACTACTTTGTAGGGAAGATGAAGGCCTGGAGAGAGAAGCAACAGGCCTTTCTCATTAAAGGAAGCTCAGAATTGCCAACAGTTTGCAATGGAAGGAGAAGGAGATCTTCCTGACCATGGGCCATCTATGTGGGCTCATTTCCTTAGGGTTCTCTCATCTTGATTGTAGCCTTGCTGGACTCTGGAGAATACTGCCTCTCTGTTAAGACTTTGGCACAAGCTTGGCCCAAAACCTCCTGCCAGCCTCCTTCAGCACTTCTGCCAGTACTAAAAAGAGCCATGTGTTTACTGGAACTTGGGATCTCTCTTCCACTTGAGTTGACAGAAGCCAGGTCGAGGAAGTAAACAGCTGGACTCAGAGCCTCTTGGGATTGGGGGGTAACCCCAATGGGGCAATGATGACAAGGTTTTAAAAATTTCCTTCCAATTTTTCCAAAACTTGGTTTTACTTGGAACTGATGTTTTACTTTTAATGCTTCCATTTGCTGAGCCCCAAAATTCCACTTTGAGAATTTGTGCTGTGAAAGGCTCAGAGTGACCAATGTGACAAATCCTTAACTAATATCAGTTCATTTCTCGAATGGGAGGGAGGGTCACTTTTAGCTGCTCACAGGCCTCAGTAAAAGCTTCTGCTTACTGCCGTCTTTCAGTAGCCGCTAATGGACAATGTCCAGGCGTCACCTGGCTCTAAAAACAATTTAGTGTCTTGCTGTTCGGCATGCTCTGTGCCTTGAAGTGTAAGCCTCTCAAGGGCAACCATGCTGCTAAGTACGGTGTGAGCACCGAGCAGGCACTCTATGAGCATGGTGTGAATCTGTTGAATGATTTGTTAGGCACATTCTCTGAATTGTCATAGAAGCAAATGCAGTGGGAGGGTATTTTTAAATGGGGAGGGAGGAGGCTCAAGAGCCCTGGGATTGAAGGTCTGATAGATTGGGCTTTACCTCAAAATTTTACCACTTACTGGTAGTGTGACCCGGAGAAGACGCTGAATCACTACTTCCTTTCTAAATTGTTGATGACAAAACCTACATAAAAATGTTAGTAAGATTAAATGAGGTATTCTATGTGATCTGCTTAGCATGGCTGCGGATTCTTGATGACAGCGTTGTGGATTTTCCCCCTAGCAATCAACAAAATATATCAGATTTGAATTCTTCAAAAGAAAGGGGAAGTAGAACTCGGGAGTATAGCACCCCAACACCAAAGAAAAAAAGAGTTTACATATTGCAGAGTGTTTTATTCCACTTTTTCATTGCTGTGACCAAAATACCTGACACAAATAATGCAGAGGAGAAAAGGTTATCATTTGGGCTTATGGTTTCAGGGGTACAGTCCATTGTTGGATGACTCCAAGGCAGACATCTTGGCATGTGGCAGAGGACCCCATCCTATCCCATGGCAGCTGAAAAGCAGAGAGAACCAAGAGGAAGCAACCAAGTATAGATAGAGTCCTCAAGGCCACACCTCAGCGACCACCCTAGTGACCTGCCTCCTCTAGCTATGTCCCAGCGGCCTAAGTTACCACCCAGTAAATCCATCCAAATTATTGATCCTTTAGTGGACTTATCAGAGCCCTGATTCAGTTATTTCACCTCCGAATATTGCTGCATTAGGGACCTGCTTTCAACACATGAGCCTTTGGGGGCACATTCCAAACCCAAACCATATACAGAGCATCATACAGTACTTTGCAGTTATTTCTATCAGAAGCAAGTTCACCAAGCTGTGAGTGGTATAATTTGTGGAAAGTTGGTCTTAGGGATTTCTAAAGTCTGGAAGCCCTCTTTTTATATGGAAAATATGCAGAATTAGAACCTTATTTCAAACCTTTTACAGCAAGGGAAAAATACTTATGAGGGAATGCTATCCATATGCTATGATCATAACCAGATAATGTGAAGAAGGAGTACAAGCAAACTCAGCAAAATCATATGAGGTTGTGTCAGAGTAGTTACATTATTGGTCTTTTTCTTTAATTTAAAAATGTTTGGTTGTGTGCTTGTAATTTTTTTTTGGTAGTTTAAAAAATGCTTTTAAAAATAAAACCTATTAAAAAACTGTACTCTTGAGCCGGGCGTGGTGGCGCATGCTTGTAATCCCAGCATTCGGGAGGCTGAGACCGGAGGATCCGGGTTCGCGGCCAGCCTCAGCTACCTAGTGAGGCACTCCGCAACTGAGTGAGACTCGGTTTCAAAATAAAGAATAAAAAAATAGGGCTGGGGGTATAGCTCAGAGGTAGAATGCCCCTGAGTTCAATCCCTAGTACCACAAAAAACAACAACAACAACAACAAAAAAACTGTACTCTTGAGACAAAAAAAAGGGAGTCTTTTAAAAAGTTAAATACTTGAACAACCGTTTTGAATTTTTTGGCTTTAATTACCTTTCCAATTGCTTTTTTATGACACTCTTTTCTGTTTCTGAATAATTAATAGGACTATATTTAGTGAAAACACATCAAGAAGCTAGGAGTTTGATGCAAAATGAAAACTTTTCTTTTACAATAATAATCCGATAGGATAAAGTATGAATGGAGTATTAGAAACCAAAGCCTGTCTAATTAAAATCAAACATTTTCTCAGTAGATGGCACCAATAATTTCAATTTTGTTTTATGAATTGTGATATCAAATGGTCTTAAATTTAGGGTCTGTTTAAATTCTTTGCTTTCCCAAACATCCCGCTTAGACATATGTAAGTTAATAGAGGAGAATACTCCTAGTAAATTTCTCATTTGGAAACCACATGCCAGACTGTGTGCAGATGGGACAGCAGTCGTGACTGGCAGGCCCTGCAAGTGGAATTACATTCACACATTGTTTTATTCACTGTGAACATTTTGCAGGAGGAAAAAAAAAAAAAAAAAACTGTCTCCCTGCTTAAATGAAATTCTGACACAATCAGTACAGATTACAAATTATATTTAAATGGATGGAACAAATTCATAAACATTTCCAGCTTTGTGTGATGGGTTGGGGCTGAGCTTGGTGCTGTGGAATTAATGCTTGGTGCTATAGAAATCTGGTCATACTGACCAATGTTTCTCAAAATATAGCTTTAAAATTACATCCTGAGCTGAGAGTGTGTCTCAGTGGTAGAGCAGTTGCCTAGCATGTGCTAGGTTCTGGGTTTGAGCTCCAGTTCCACAAAACAAAACAAAAAAACTACATTTGACAGAAATGCGTGTTCCAGAGCCCCTACAAACCTCTGAATCAGGAAGCAGAACCTATACTATGCATTTGGAACAAATGTTTCCTCAAGTAATCAATGTACAGCAGTTTTCTTTTTTTTTTTTTTTTTTTTTTTTTTTTGCGGTACTGGGGATTGAACTCAGGGGCATTCTACCTCCGAGCTATACCCCCAGCCCTATTTTTTATTCTTTATTTTGAAACCGAGTCTCACTAAGTTGCGGAGTGCCTCACTAGGTAGCTGAGGCTGGCCTCGAACCCGGATCCTCTGGTCTCAGCCTCCCAAATGCTGGGATTACAAGCGTGCGCCACCACGCCCGGCTTGTACAGCAGTTTTCTGAGACCCTCTGGTAAACCGAGAACATTTTGCGAAGATTAAGGTATCTGAATTGGAGATATTTTTAAATCCAGAGGATTCAAATTTATAATGAAAATTTGAGAACAAAGCTGACTTAGTTTGGGTCTGTTTTTACAAACATATGAATGAGATTTGTGACTTCAAGGCACTGTAAACAGTGTCTTGAATTTGTACAATAAAATCTATTTTTGAAGTATAAGTTAAAAACTTAGTTGAAGGGCACATGTGAGAATAATTAAAAAATGCTCCTGCTGTTTTTCTGAATTCTGTAATTCATCATCATTGACTAGGAACTGCACTGTAAGTAGCAATTTAAAATACTTTTTCAATATGTTAGAAGAAAACTTACATTTGAGAAAATTATTGATTGTTAATTCCTTTGGGAATTAAGTTATACAACAATAAACTTAGAGGAAATTAGTAAATTTGGAGAAGAGATAAAAGAGAGAGACCTGGTGTTAAATCAAGGATCTTAACAAATAATGAATTCAATAAATGTGATATAATTTATTGTGAAATAAAAGTTAAGCTAATACCCAATTCTCTGCAAAAAGACAATGATGGTTTATTAGGGTCTTTCAACCATATTTATATGAAGCAGCAGTTTTGGCTTTTAACAAAATAGAATCAAAGCCAAAGAGGAGAATTTGAGTCTGGTCACATTGTCTGTAAAGATAGTAAAGTTCTAATTGTCTTATTTTATTTTGGAATTTTTACATTTTTATTCTTATTTTTTGGCACTGGGCATTTTTTGGTACCCCAGGGGCATTCTACCTCTGAGCTATACCCCTAGCCCTTCTTATTTTTTATTTTGAAATAGGGTCTTGCTAGGTTGCTGAGGGTCTTGCTAAGTTGCTGAGACTGGCCTTGAACCTGTGATCCTCCTGTCTCAGCCTCCCAAGTACTAGAATTATAGACATATACCACCATGCCCAATTCTAATTATCTTTAAGAAATAACAACAAAACAAAATAAGGATATGAAAGAAACAATTACTTTGATTATCCTAAAATTTCTTTGATTTTAAAAACTGTTTCAGCCCAGCGTGGTGGCACATGCTTGTAATCACAGTACTTGGGAGGCTGAGACAGGAGGATGGCAAGTTCAAACTTAGTGAGGCTTTCAGCAACCTAATGTGACCCTGTTTCCAAATTGAAAAAAAAAAAAAAATTGAGCTGGGGCAGGTAGAATGCCTCTGTGCTCAATCTCCAGTACCAAAAAAAGAAAAAAAGAAAAATTTCATATAACATACCTATGTTTAAATACAATTTCTTAGTGTTGCATGCACAGATTTCAGTGACAAAGCAGTGAAATAAAATTTAAATAAAACTTTTAAACTTCTGCTTAGGGAATAATTTTAAATGTATTTATGTGTATATAATTGTAACGATTCTTGTAAATAATTGATATTTTCTGAGCTGAAGTATTGTATGAACCTGGCAAGACTTTTCTTAGTCCACTGTTTTGTTTGTCTTAGAGGATTCCTGCCCCTCTGCCTTATCTTCCTCCATCTGTTGACCTCTCTAATGGCGGTGGGATGAAGGGGTCTGGAATCCAAAGCATCCTGCAGAGAAACCAACTATATTTCCTGGCTAGGCAGCGTTGTGTTTTTCAGTTCCTAGGGGGGGCCCAGGGCTACAAAGTGGTCTTCAAATTGGGAGAGCAACACCCTTGGATGATTTTCTTATCTTTGTGACAGTTGCTTAAAATCTTCCCTCTAGCACTGTGATCTCTGAGTTCCCATGACCAGGCACTCAATTTATTTTCTTAGCTAGGAATTTCCAGAGCCACGACTGTGTCGCCCTTTGCCTTCCTGGCAGCTGGCTTCACTCTGAATTTAATGAGGTTGCTGAACTGAGTGGCTGAGTGGCCAAGGAAGGGTTTCCCCCCTTGGAAGGACTCAGCACTTGTTCCTGTTAAATGAGTAAATGCTGACTGCCTGGTGTCTCCCTTTAGAAAGGGCCTTTCCGCCAGTTTTCACGTGGTCAGCGTCTAGGGCACATTCCTGAGCCAGCCTGCTCCTTTTTCCCGTCTCTTTGGACTTTGGTGCATTCAGCAGTGAACTAAGAATGTTTTGTAAATCAAACATTCATGCAACTTTTGGAGTCCCTGGGATTTTCTGTCCCTCTCCACTGGTGGGACAATTTAGTAAGCCTGTTGGCAAACTTGCATAGTCAAACTGGATTTCATGCTGCACCTGAGTCTTCCCATTTGAGTTTGCTAGTTAGTTTTTAGCGCTGTGATATTAGCAGATGGGAATTTGAAATGCTTCATTATCATTCTGAGAGTTCAAGTATTTTTCATTTCTATTTTTAGTAAGAGCTTTAAGCACATATTTTAGTTTTTCCCCTTGCAATCTAGTGTATTTACTTAGACTTTACATTTTTTATGGAAGAGAAATGTATTTTTGCACTTTTATTATTAAACAGATATGGAGAAAGTCTTCAGTTACATACTTCTTAAGCTGGATTTCCTCCAGAAGTGTGATAGAATCACCAAACTTCACAAATACTGAAGCTCTCTTTAAGCAGATGGGGAACCAATCCAAGAGTTCTAAAGTTACATGTTTTTAGAAGGATTTTTTGGTTATCTTCTTAAAAAAGTGGGGAATGGGGATTTTTGTATTGAGTCTTTATCATGTCTCACATCTCCAGTCTTTTAAAATGCCCTGTTAGACTTTTTGATGGTTTGATTTCTAGATATCCAAGATATATTGTTTTTGTTTTTTTCTTAAATGATGATACTACTGGGGATTAAACCCAGGAACATTCTACCTCTGGGCTACATACCAGCCCATTTTTAATTTTTATTTATTTATTTTGGTGGTACTGGGGATTGAACCTAGGTTTTTTGTTTGTTTGTTTGTTTTTCCTCCAAGCTATACCCTCAGCCCTGTTCTTTATTCTTTATTTTGAAACAGAGTTTCACTAAGTAGCCAGGGCCTTACTAAGTAGCTGAGGCTGACTGGCATCCTTCCATCCTCCTGTCTCAGCCTCCCAAGTACTGGAATTACAAGAGTGTGCCACCACATCTGGCTTAATTTTTTATTTTGAAACAAGGTCTCACTAAATTGCTGAGGCCAGCTTCAAACCTGCAATCCTCCTGTCTCCGTCTCCTGTGTACTAGTACTATAGGCATGTGCCACCACAGCCAGTTTATACTGTAAATTTAAATGGTGAGATCCATTATGCAAGGCCACATGTTTAGCAAACTACTATTGAATGAATTAATGAGTTTAGAAGTACCAAAGGGCATTTCAATGTGGACTTGCCTTGAATTAATGGTTTATTTACTTTACGAAAAGGAAAAAGTCATTTATTCTTTAACTTAGTACTTGTATATAAGATTTTATTTTCAGAGACTTGGGTTAACATAATTCTAAACTTGAGGTTTTAATTCTTACACTTTATTTATTTACTTATTTATTTAAAGGAGGAGGAGGGAATGCTACCATGAAAATTTGAAAATGATTTAGAATAGTATTTTAGCACCCTTGCAACTTAAGACACATCATGTGGTCAGATACAGAAGGCTTTCCTCAGGGAGCTGCCTGTCTACAAAGCAAAGGGGGCCACAGACAAAGCAACTGAAACATCTGTTGCTGATTTAGCTCCCCTGCCCTGCTGGAAAGGCTTGGCAGGGTAGGAGTTCCTTATGTTTCAGGGAAGATGTGTGTCTGGATGTTGCATTTTCTCATCTCAGTGTATTGATAAGGATAACATTTGGAATCTGTGAAATTCTATGATGCAGTGTGTTCTTTGCCCACATGAAATCTTCAACACAAAATCAAGAAGGCAAGACAACTTTCAAAGCATGATCACCTTGCTTTGTTCCTTCCCTTTCCCCTTTTTCCTTTTTTCCTTTCCTTCTTTTTTCCTTTGCTATTGAACTCAGTGATCAACCTTTGCTGCCAAGGGCACTGGTGTCTTGCAACCTGCAAGCTTCTGTGCAAATGTGGGGTCTTGGGGGTGGGGAGGGTCACCACAAGGTTTGTGTTGGGTTTTCTCTGCCTGAGGCAAAAAGCTTTCATTCCTGGCAGTGCCCTTGTCTCCATGCAAGATCCAGTAAGTTGTTATAGTAAAACAGTGACTAGTGAGAGCCTTTTATTAACCAGGATTTCAATCCACCTCTGATTCTCCTCTCCTTTTGGAGTTAGAATGGGACAAATGGGAAGGAAACCAATTATGTCAGTATGCAACTGTTTATTGAGTTCTTGTGTGCCAAGTACTGTGCTACATGGGCAAATTATCCCATTACTTCTCGTAACAGGGATGTTAGTACTGTTTTCTTTCCTCCTCTTTTGCATGTGGGGACACTGATGTTTACAGCAGTAGCAATCACTAGAACTCATGGCTGGTTAGAATTGGTGTGGAGAATTTAATTATTCTTTTAATGAAGTTCCCAGCACCCCACCCCTGCTCCTATACTAACTGGAACACTCAGAGTTCTCTTTTTCCTGCATCTTATGTGATATTTCTATAAGTTGTGCATGTGAAGAAAGGGTCATTTGGGGTTGAGAGCCATTCTCTTTCACATTTGTTAGTTTGGAAATGATCTCTTAAACATCTCTAACACTGTCCCCTTTTTTCTCCTACTTTAGTGGTTGATATTGTAGTTTCCCTAATTAGTTAGTAATCCTCTTTGAGTTCAAAAAGGTTTTTGATACCCTTTATTTTCTGATAATTTTATCTTGTCAACCACCAAGGCAATTGGGCAGGGAAAAAAACAAAAGTTTCGCTGTGGGCAGAACTGGCAGAATGAGATTCAGGGTGTATACACAGAGTATCAAGTTCTCTCTGAGAAGCAGTTTTTGTTCCAAATAAGCAAGAAAAGACAAATGTAGAAAGTGTCACCTGTGGTTGCTGTAATCTAGGCTTCTGGGGAGCTTTTCATAGCTAGGCAGCTGGGAGCTTCTCTTCTGGGCAGAGAGGGTATATGTGGTGGAAGGATTCTGTGTGCATATCTTGATAAAAAGCTCTAGCACCCATGTCACCTCCTGTGGCTCGGCCTCAGGTCATAGTCTGCCCACATGTCCTTCCTGACCCTGAGCCCCCAACTCTGTAGTGCATTCTTCATGCCCCCACCAGGCTGAATCTTGAATTAGGAAACTTTTCTTCTGCAGAACTTACCTTGAGTTCTGTGGCCTGATAGACTGCCTCATGTTCAAGGCCATTTTGTGGTCTGCATACACCATCTACCCAGCGTTATTTCCAGTGTTCTTCAGTGCAAACCTTCTCCATTGACTGAGCTGTTCTGTTCTGTACTACGTAGCAGCTAAGGCCTGTGTGGGAACTCAGCTTGTTAGTAGCAGAAGACATGGAAGATAGTAAGTTTTACCTGTAAATCAAGTGATACCTAGCCAGTAACTTCCATGAGAATGAACTCTTGGGAGAAAGAGTATACCCTTTCCACCCTCTGATGCTATTGATGATGATGCTGAAAGCCACTAAAGTTTGTAGAAAACTTCTCAATGCTGTACTAGGCATGGGACGGGCTCAATCTCCTTTAATCCTCAATCCTCACCATAACACTGTGAAATTGGGGTGCTCTCATTCCCATTTTATAGATGAGAAACACAGGCTTAGCAGTGTTAGCATGGTGCATCCAGTAAGTCAAAGAGCAGTAATTCAAATCCAAGTTATATTTATTCTGTGGTTGGGAGTGTAGCTCAGTGGTAGATAGAGCACTTGCCTGGTACGCACAAGGCTAGACTAGTGCTAGACTAGATCCCCAGTACTGCAAAACAAACTAGCACATTATGTTTATTCTAGAGTTTCTCTACCTTTTGTAAAAGTTAAGTGTGGCTTCGCAGGCATTGATGGGTGTTATGGCTTCCTAAAGTCTGCTGGAAAATGCTGGATGTGATCTTACTCAGTTTTAACTTCTCCTAATGAGTAAAAAAGTGGTATCACAAGAACAACAAGGCTATTTTAATCATCCAGTAAAGAGTGCTTTGGTCAGCATGTGCCTAGGTCTTTCTCTGGTAAGTCCTGAAATGTGGCATTTTATTTAGACTATTCCTACCGTGGAGGGTGGCCCACAGATACCCTTTCTGCTGTTGGTAGTGATTTGCCACAGTTTTGAGGGCATCTCTTATCTTGATTATTAAGTGTGACTTGGTTATTAAGTGTGTCACAGCTGGATAAAATTCCCTAAGATAACCCATCTATCTTTTATAGATCTGTGTGCTCTCTGAGCAGTCTTTGTCCAGGAGCATCTTGCTTCAGGCAGGGACTGTTTTGTTCCTCCTTGGGTGTGAGAGCATGGTGGAGTCAGAGCCAGGATCTCTATCCCACTTGCTTTTGGAAGACTCTTCAGTGAGTCTTCTAACTTTTATTGAGGCTCAGTTTTCCTATTTGCAAAATGGGTATAGAAACCTTAGTAGGTGTTTTGAGGACCGACCAGAAATGACAAATGTAAAGTGACTGGTTCAGAGTCCGCTTTTAGGATTTTCTGTCTTAGAGTGTGAACATAGAGCCTTTGTATGAATAAGTAATGTGGTCATATGATGGCTTAAGACCTGACCCTTAAGAGAGAACAATTCCAAAGTCTTTTTAAACATGATATCTTTATCAAGCGTATCTTTCATTACCTGACTTTGCATTGGAAGGTAAATCTGGAGACCAATTTCTTGGTGCTTTCATCCTACTGTAGTTGGAAAACTCTGATTTTTGGTACCTGTAAGTATTGGTAACATCAACTACATGGTCAGATAAACAGTGATTTTACTTATCAGTCTGTTAAAACAATACAAAAAGATAAGAAGGACTAGACTAATACCTTCTTTGCGAGGATATTTTTTCTTTTCTTTCTTTTTTTTTTTTTTTTGTGGTACTAAGGGTTGAACCCAGGGGCATTCTACCTCTGAGCTACACCTCTAGCCCTTTTAAGTTTTGAAGTAGCATCTCACTAGGTTGCTGAGAGTCTTGATACATCACCGAGGCTGTCCTTGAACTCATATCCTCCTGTCTCAGCCTTAGCCACCACAGGCATTAGCCACCACACCCGGATTAGAATACTTTTTCTTTTACAATGCAATGTTTTATGTATGTTTTCAAATTTAATCTAAAGAACAACCTATTGAGTTAGGTATTATCAATTCCCTTTTATAAGTGAGTAAACTGAAGGACAAGGATGGGACTTTCTAATTTGCATAGCCCTGGCCAAGTTTGTACTCACATTTAGTTCTTATGCCTGACTCGTTTTCTAGCAGCTACCAGTCTCATGTAACAACTGGAGTTAGAAGTGTAGACCAGATAGCAACTGAGCCAGGGTCCTTTCATAC
Source organism: Graphiurus murinus (assembly GCA_004027655.1). NCBI lineage: Eukaryota > Metazoa > Chordata > Mammalia > Rodentia > Gliridae > Graphiurus > Graphiurus murinus. Next base: position 36,589 of record PVLC010000159.1, read on the forward strand.
CTGCAGCAGAGATAAATTTTGTGTATATGTGTGTGTGTATAAACACATATATATCAATTTTTATACAAATGTGTGTGTGTGTATGTGTGTGTGTGTGTGTGTGTGTGTGGTATATCTGAGATGCCAACCTATTTCCAGGTAGTCTGGCCCAAGAAATAACATAAAGTAAAAAAACTCCACAAAACTTTTATTGATTATTTGCTCTGAGCTTGGTACTATATTGTTTTAGTGTTTCATCTTAGTTTGCAGAAATCTTATTTCAGAAATTTTTACTGTATTGTCAAACACTTGGATACAGCCTTTATACCTGATATGTAAGAAATCGCTCAAATTAATGCAAAAAAAATTGACGTGATTAGAGAAAAGTAGCTAATGTAATAGTATGTGAAGAATGGGAGCCAGGGTGTCACGTTTATTATGGTTCAGCACTAAGGATCCGTGGCCTCCTCAGCTTGAGTTCAGGGATTATTAGTTCTGGGTCTGTGTTTATGTGTTCCACCTTAGCTATTAAATTCCACGGAGAAGAGAGGTTTTCTCAGAAAAGATAATGTTTTTAGAATTTCATGTTGACTTTTGGGTAGGTTAGTATACTTTCAGTAAAATTTCAAAACATAAGGAAAACAAGCAACTTTTGAATAAGCCAGTATTATGAATTGAGGTATTTAAGTTATGAATTTGCAAAAGGCTCAGTCTTTTTCCTGAATGGTGCCTCTGTTCTCTCATTCCTGAGTAGGGTATGGGCCTGTACTGCAGATGTCTGCAAGATATAAGATGTGGTAAATATGTACCTTAGGAATTTGGAAGTGTAAAAGAAAAATGGAGCAGGAATGATGTGTGGATTGTTTGTGAGAACGGATACCTCTCCTGCCCTGTCAAATTCACATTTCTTTCCCTTTCTCAAGCTCTGAAAAACCCTCTTTCGAAGGCTTTTTTAGATTTGTTTTTCAGCCACACACAGTACTTCTTAGTCTCATTTACCTACATCATTGCCTTTGACCCAACATTGACTCTGAAAATTCAAAATGCTTGCATTTGTACTTTCTCCACAGTAGACGTTGTGCAGTTATCCCATCAGAAGAAACATGACGTCTTTATCCTGAGCTTGCCTTTATTTTGAAGTTCTGTATTTATAACTTAAACAGAGCTAAGATGTTTTGCTTTTATCTAATGAATTTGGGAATCTGCCCTATTTTGAATGATTGAGATTGTCTAAGTGGTAGATTCCAAATATACCGGAGGCTACAATTAGACAGCTTTGTTTTGGTTCTGTAGACACAACCATATCTGGGAAGTACAAACAGGCCAGTTTTTGCATTTAGGACTTGTCTTGGTTGACAGTATATGTTTAAGAAACTTCGTGTGCCCAAAGTTGCATATATTAAGAGCACAAGAAGAGGCTCAGGGCTCCTTAGGCGCAATGGAGGTACAGTGGTGTCACCTGGCAGCCCTTGCTAACACTTTTAAAATGAAATGTTCTGGTGCAGTTGCTTCTTCAGAAAATTTGGCTGAACATTTGAGTCATTTTTACTTCCCCCCTGTCCTCATAAGGAACCACATTGAGTAGTTTGGCTTCATTAAACAAAAGTAATCACTGTGATTAATGTTGGAATTCCACATTTGGGGTCATTGGTAATAGTCCCGGGGTGGAGGAGTGCATCAAGTGGAGCTGTCATGTTCTAATGGACAAGATTTTTAGTGACCTTTTTAAGCTTGTCTTCTAGAATTTTCTCTTGAAAGTTCTAAAGATTACACATTTATAAGTCAGATGCCAAATATGAGTTCTAAAGCAATTACTTTTCATTAAAAGAGAAATGTACTACAGGTTGAACATCTCTAGTCTGAATATCCAAAATCAAAATGCTCTGAAATCCAAAACTTTTTGAGTGCCAACATGACTCAACGAGTAGGAAATTCTATGCTCTGACTTTATGTGACAGATTGCACTCAAAATGCAGATGCACTAATAACATTATACAAAGTTACCTTTATGTTATGTGTATAAGGTATGTGTAAAACATAAATGAATTTCATGTGTATCCTATGTCCCATCCCCAAGATATCTCATTATTTACATGCAAATATTTCAAAATCTGAGAAAGTCTAAAATCTAAAGTACTTCTTTTTCCAAGAATTTCAGGTAGAGGGTACTTAACCTGTGTAACTACATTATAAATAGCTTGGAAAATAGAAATGACAGATCTAAGTTACCTATAATTCCAGCTACTACAGTTACTATTAGAATTTGGACATATTTTCTTTCAAATATTTGTATGTGTTTGCTTTAACATAATTACAATCATGATGCTTCACAGACCTGTGTCCTGCTTTACTTGCCTGATTTTTTGATAAGAGCCTTTACCATGTGTGGGGTGTATGGAACCAGTACTCTCATAACTGTTCAGCCATCCCCCCAGTGGCTATGTGAGCAGGTAATTGGCTCCCCTGTTACTGAAAAACAGAATGTTTCCTTGTTTTCCCTATTTTAAAAACAGCTGTGGAAAACATCTCTGTTCATATAGTTCTTTTGCCATGTGAGGTGAGGTTCTTTCTTCACACTAGATTCCTCTAAAGCAAAAGGGGATGAGGTATTTTGTTTACTGATGCATATTACTGAAAATAGTGGTATCAATTTACAGTGTCAGTGGCTGTGTATGAAAAACCACTGTCTTTGCATTTGCCAACATTTGAGTATTCATTTTTTAAAAATTTGTGGACTACTGTCAAGAAGTAGAAAAAAATAGGTCATCATTATCTTAATCTTTTTAAAAAATTAATAAGGTTAAGTGAACATTTTCTCATAGATTTGTTTGTTGTTTGCATTTTCTCTTCTGGGAGTTATTTCTCCCTGCCTTGTAAATTTTTTTTCTTGGAAGCTAATATGAGTACCTTGGAAAATAAGTATAGTAATCCTCTCTATTATGGTTGCTGTAAGCCATGCATTTTAATACATGGGCAATGTAAAATATGGTTATGAATTTTCTCCTGAGTTGTACTGTTTGGAGCACAAATCATATTGCATTTATAAGACTTGAAGTTATTTGTTAGCTGCATTTTGCTTATTGGCAGAAATCAAATTTGTATGTTTATTTAAAGACTTCACTGAAATATGAAAGGTAAAACATAATTGCAGATTTACTAGTAATTCCACCTCTGAATCTGACCCTTCTCGGGCATGGGCCTGGAACAAGAATGTGAGGATTTTAGTGGGAGCTTGGACATGGGATTTCTGAATTCTCTGATCATAAGTAGGTCTTCTTAAAATGAATTTTGCCTCTCCATGACTTTAAATGGAGATTCAAAGCAAAACTAGGCAAAAATAACAACCTTTAGTTTTTGTTGAGCTAGTGCATATGTCTATTGGGATTGGCCTGGGGAGATGGGAAGCAACCATGAATTTAAAGGCTTGGAAATGGGACATCTCGTCAGGATTCAGTGGGAATGACAAGTCTGGAACACAGGGAGCGTAGGGCATATGTAGTACATGGGGAGATAAGAATGGAAAAGTAATTGGAATGTGATCTAACAGTGCTTTATGTTAAGGAATTTGGGCTTGAATTTTTAGAACAGTATTTCCAAAATTATGACATTTGAGGTGACTTTAGAAGGTACGTTGTTGAACATTTGAAAATTTTTGTATTTATTCATTCCTTGATTCTCATGTAAAATGTATTCCCTTTCTTTCCACACTCCCAGCACACTTAGTCTAGATTGCCAGCAGAAGGATTGTCTGATTGTGTCACACTTACAGGGACCCCTCTCATCCTACAACCTTGTGATGGCCTCCTAGACAGCAACTGAATCTGATCATGTTGGTCTCTCCTGGGCCAAGCTCTGTCCTCGGTGCCTAGTAGTTGCTGAGACATGCTATTTGAATTGTACCATCAAGTCTGTGTTCTAGATACAGTATTCTTTCCCAGGAGTTTTGCTGCCTTTTTTCCTTTTCCCCTGTGCTGCCTAGCCAACCCTTTTGACGTGTTAGGGACTTGGGTTTATTATTATTATTATTATTATTTTATTATTATTATTTTTTAACCACTGAAATTTGACCCAGGATCTATTTCACTGCTCAAGTCAGAAAATGAAAATGGCAGTCTGTGGGCTTAGGGCAGTTCTGAGGCTCATTAGGCTGTGCTAGTGATCCAGTAATGAGAGGATGGAACAAAATGGTGGATGTGGAGTGGGGATGTGGGGGTCACAAAAATGGAAGAATTGGAAAGAATAGGTGGTTTATCAGGGGTGGGACAGAGGGTGACGGCAAGGGGAGAGAGGAGAGCAGTGCACTTGTTCTCCGGCACACATCTGCACTTGGCCAATGGCAGTGGAGGCTCACTCTGGGTGGGGTGCTGTACTAGATGTTAGGGCGTGGAGTTGAGCAAGAACCTGCCCTGCTGGCCTGGTGCTCACTGTCTGGTGGGTATCGTGCATGAGGCAGCAGAGGCAGGGCGGGCAGGATGGAGAAATGAGAAGTGGATTCAGAAGAGCTTTGTAACTGATTATCTGGACTTCGCTTTGTTCTATGAGTAGTGGGTGCCATTGGAAGACTCTACGGGGGCAGGGAAGTGTCTAGAAGTCAGTAGAAGGAGTAATAAGCAAAGCTTGTTTAAGTAGGGAGACTTTTTTTTTTCTTTTTTCTGAATCTCAGCGTTTGCACCTAGATGGTAAAGACATGGATTATATTTCTGGTCTATGACCTTCCTTCCTTCTTTCTTTCCTTCCTTCCTTCTTCTTTCCTTCCTGCCACAGAAAGCATTTACCCAAGGAAAGCTCAGGAAGTATCAATGAAACTGATAAAAGCTCAGTTGCCCTAGTTTGAAGTGGAGGGTGGAGAGTGGGTGGGTGGGTACCTACCTCGTGGCCTGAGGGAGCTCTTGGGACCCCTCCAATGTAGTTGGAAATCCATGGAAATGGACAAAAGAACTTGTACAGATACTTCTGGTTCAATATTCCAGATGAAACTCTCAAGGAAGTGAGCATGTAGTTGGAAAGGAATAAGAACCACCTCAGGGACCCTCTGGCTCTTAAACTCCTAGGAGAAATACAGGGGACCTGTCCTACAAGGAGACTCCTGTTCCAGGTGTGGTGGCACTCACCTATTATAATCCCAGTACTTGGTAGGCTGCCAGGAGGATTGCAGATTCAAGGCCAGTCTTAGCAACTCAGAGAGATCCTGTGATCACAAATAGGTCTTCTTAAAACAAGTTCTACCTCTCCATGACTTTTAATGGGAATAAAAAACAAAGAAGACAAAAAATAACAACCTCTAGATTTTGGTGGGGGGGTTACTGGGGATGGAGCCCAGGGATTTCTACCTCTGAGTTACACCCCCAGCCCTATTTTTTATTCTTTATTTTGAAACAAGGTCTCACTAAGTTGTGGAGGGCCTCACTAAGTAGCTGAGGCTGGCCGTGAACCTGCGATCCTCCTGTCTCAGCCTCCCAAGTACTGGGATTACAAGCATGTGCCACCACACCCAGCTACAACTTCTAGTTTTTGTTGGGCCAGTGTATACATCCATTGGGACTGGCCTTAACATTTGGGGAGGTGAGGGAAAAGACAGTGGGAACTTCGAAACAAAAACTCCAAAAGGGCTGAGGTGTAGCTTGGCGATAGAATGCCCCTGAATTCAATCCTCAGTTCCCAAAGTAAACAAACAAATAAATAGATTTAAAAAGGAGGCTCCACATAGCCCAATGTAAATCAGTTCACAGTGACATTTAGGAATCAGTACCAGAAGGTGTTTGTGGGCAGGGGGAGAGAATTAGCTGCAATGCAGTGGGTAGCTCAGCAAGGCCCTGGCTAGAACAGAAACTGTTGGGCTTGGCCATGCGTGTGCACTGGAAACCTTTCTGAAGGCCATTTCAGATAATTGGTTAGAGCGGAAACCCGGTTGGAGGGACTCCCAGAGGAAATGGGAGGATGTGGAGGATGGTCTTTCTGATGTGTTTCCTTATTGCTCCCTCTCCAGAAACATTGGTCTTTTTTGCAGAAACCTTTAGCTCCTATGTTCTGAGCCCCCAGCCACGTCATGGGATTCCAGACTGAAGTTAATGTCAGGGTCAAGTTTATCCTTGTTTCTTCCCCTTGGAAGGAAGTGTCAGCGACTCAGTGTTTATTCTTTCTGGCTTTCTGAAGAGCCTTCTACACCCCCTCCAATAATGTAGAAAATGCATGTGAAGAGAAATGATATTAATAGAGCTTCAGAAGAGAGGGAGCTGTCGAAAAACTGGAGAAATGTGGCTCTCAGCCTGGTAGACCAGCAAAGAACAAAGAAATAAGGCCGAGCATTATTCTGGGGCTTTGTGAGCTGTCTCTATTCTTTACAAGTCTTTGGAAGTAGCTGTAAATTTATAAAATCAAGTCCCAGATTAGATTTCAAAGACAAAATATAGCCAGGGTTTTGTCTAAGGGAAAAGCTAGCTTTTAAGCAGCTTCGGTGGAGTTAAGGAGAGGCTCGGTTATTTCGAAGGCAAGACTCCAGAGTTAGGTTCTCAAGGCTAAATAGGAACAAGGGCCAAGTCCAGGATTGAGTACCTGCTGCATACTCAGTGCTGAGGATGGACATTCTTGTGTTGGGAACAGGGCGGAGCTATGGAGACGGAACACAATAGTGCACAGGAGAAGCTGGAGTGTGTGTGCTGGAGGTTAACCGAGGCCTCCTTCTCCCTGCTGGACCTTGATTTCATTTTTATAAATAATTTCTCCCTAGTCATTTACTCCCAATCTATCTATATAAGGACTTCTTTCCTTCCCTATTAAACAACTGTGTTTTGTGACTTGGCCTTGTTTCATCCAGAAGCACAAGTATAAGTTTTCCTTTTTATTCATTCTTTGTTACCAAAACTTATCTTAGAATTAGGAAGGGACCATGAAGAACCATTAATAATCCAGATGGATTCTTAACAACTCTAGCTACCTCACATCTTGTTCTTCTGGTGGAATGCCTCTGTTGATGCTGTGGTGCTTTGACAAAGTACAGTAGGGTCCTGACAGCCCCAGGAGTAGAACAGCTGCTTGACCCTGGCTGGCCCACCCAAGCTGTGACACCCTATAGGTTTCCCACTAGGCAAAAACTGCCTACTTGTTTGTAGTTGTATGGTTTTGCCACTAGGTGGCACTGTTCTCTTTGGCTTTTACCCAAAGGTGCCTGGCTCCTTTGGAGGGGGATTGTGGGAGACATTCCAAAGATGTGCCATCATGTACTCCAGCAGATCAAACTCTTTACAGCTTGGTTTTTAAATAAATATTAAGTGTCAGAGGGTTTTATGTAAAATAAACTCTCAAGCCCACGTCTGATTGTAATAGCCTGTACTATCTCTAAACAAACAGCAGAGACTAGATATGGCCTTGGGAGCTTTCAGTGTTTTTCTGGGCAGGCTCAATTTGCGGAGCCTCCTGGATCCATCTCACTGCATAGACTGTGAGTTCTTCAGGTCGCAGGGACAGAACCATTGCTGGGTCACTTGGGATTCCAATCCAGCCGGCCTCACCTCAGCAGAGAGGTGCAAGTCTCTTCCTAGGTAAAACCTTTTTGACTGTCCCCTCCAGTCTGGGACTGGTCAAGGTTCTTGGATTGCAAATAAACAGAACCCACCTCTGCTGCACTCCAACGGAAAAGGGAGGTACTGGCGAGCTCTTGGGTGGTTCATGGAGACTGGCAAACTACAGTCAGAGCTAGGACAGGAATTCAAGGTGGCTGAGTCGGCTGGAATCAGGGCCAGATCATCTCTGGAACAGTGAATAGGACATTGCTGCTGTTGTCACCAGTGGTGAGGGTGGATGCTGGGCATTGTCCCTTGCTTCGCTGCCACTGCTGCCCTTGCTGTAGTTTTTATTTTATTTTAAAAAGTCATCTATCTATCTATCTATCTATCTATCTATCTATCTATCTATCCATCTATCATCTCTATCATCTATCTCTCTATATGTGCATGGAGGGGGTTGAGTCCAGGGACTTTCTACCTCCATGTTATACCCCAAGCTCTTTTTTTATTTTTTATTATTTTGAAACAGGGTCTCACTGAGTTTCTGAGGCTGGCCTTGAACTTGCAATTCTCCCATCTCAGTCTCCCAAGTACCAGGATTATAGGTGTATGCCACTGCACCCAACTTTATTTTATTTTAAATTGCCCTGTGCCTCTTTATGTCACTGGCCATTGTTTCAAACAGTCACCAAGTGAGATCGTGCAGCAGAACCTACCCTGTAAAGTCTTTGTGTGAAGAGCCGGCACTTGCCCACCTGCCATCATTGTTACTACTAGTGTCACACTAGCTCTTGAAATGCCGGAAGAATTCCTTTTCATTCCACCCGCATCTGTTCTCTTTCTACCCTCTCTCCATCCGACCACTAAAAGGTTAACACCGGCCAAGGGAGATGCTACAACAGGCATCTACTCCAGTTGGGGGATATCTATGGCAAAATGATGATTAAATGTTCTGAATATTACACCTGACCATGTCTCCATTAAATCAGTTTATAAGTAAGAGTGGGGCTGGCATTTAGAAGTTAGTAGTTTCTATGTGGAGAAGCATAAAATGTGCAAAGGACTCCCCACTTATGATAGTGACTCCTCATCAGTGTGAATTGAGGCCTCCTCCTTGCTTGGTTCATAAGATATCTCTGTTCATTTCTCTCCCCATCCTAAGTTGTGGTGTGCTTTGTAATTTTTTTTTTTAATTAAAATGAATTAGCTGGGTGTGGTGGTACACACCTGTAATCCCAGTGCATGGAAGGATGAGGCAAGAGGATCACAAGTTTAAAGCCAGCCTCAGCGACTTAGTGAGACCCTGTTTCAAAATTAAAAATTAAAGGGACTGTGAGTTTTGCTCAGAGGTAGAATGCCCCTGAGTTCATTTTCTTAATGTCCCTGAGTTTCTTTTTTTAAAAAAAGAAATTAAGATAAATTAAACTAGACTATACAGAGGGAATTGGTAAATGGATTATGGAGTGTTATTACAGTGAAATAGTATACAGCTATAAACATGATGAATATACCAACTATATAGAACCTCCCAAAAGTTCATGAAATAGCTATTTTTTTAAAATATAGAACCCAAAGCTGTCTAACTTTACAACTTACAAAACTATGTAAATGCTACTTATGCATCTAAATGTTAGCAAGAACTGCAAAGGAATAAAAATAGTTTCTGTTAAGATAGTTTCTCAGTTGAAAAAAAAAAAAAAAAGACTTCTCCAATAGTGCTTTAAAACCCTAACATAGCCGGGCGTGGTGGCACATGCTTGTAATCCCAGCATTCGGGAGGCTGAGACCCGAGGATCCAGGTTCGCGGCCAGCCTCAGCTACCTAGTAAGGCACTCCGCAACTTAGTGAGACTCGGTTTCAAAATAAAGAATAAAAAATAGGGCTTGGGGGTATAGCTCGGAGGTAGAACGCCCCCGAGTTCAATCCCCAGTACCGAAAAAAAAAAAAACAAAAAAAAACCCCTAACATAATAAAATTAATCATGAAAGTATGAAAGTTATTTATAAAGTAAAATGCTTATTAAAAAAAAAACACACTTGCTGATGAAATCACAATAGTGCTTTTGGTCCTGGGAGGCAGACTGAGGTATTGTAAAACTAGGATTGAAAAATGTGAGGGTATATAGGGCACAGCAGGTTGTGTGTTCCTCAACTGAAAGAAAAAATATTTTCACAGCTTTGAGAACAGTCTAAGAAAGCTGTTGAAAGTTATAGTCTCGGGAGTATTTGACAGTGACACAAAGTCACTGCTGATTTGGGCTGCAGAGAAGGACTTAGAATGCTTTTCTTTTCACCCCTACCATTCTACTCTGTCAGTTCCAAGTATAGTAAGCAAAGCAACCCGGAAAGAAAATCAGTGTCCACATTCAGCTTGTTAAAAAAGGAAATTGCAAGCCGGGTGTGGTGGCACACGCTTGTAATCCCAGCATTTGGGAGGCTGAGACCCGAGGATCTGGGTTCAAGGCCAGCCTCAGCTACCTAGTGAGGCCCTCTGCAACTTAATAAGACCCTGTTTCAAAATAAAGAATAAAAAATGGGATTGGGGGTATAGCTTGGTGGTAGAATGCCCCTGAGTTCAATCCCCAGTATCGAAAAAAAAAAAAAAAAAAAAAAAAGACAGTGCAGCATGTCTCCTTATGCAAACTGCCATGCCCTGTTTTGACATTCCTATTACACAATTCATGAACCAGAGATATCCTCTACATTGCCTTGAACACTTTCATGTGTGAAGGGATCACCTGGAATCTTGTTACAATGCAGATTCTGATGAGTAGGTAGGTGGAGGATGGAATCTGAGTTTCTGCATTTTTAATAAGCCCCCAGCTATCACCAATTCTATCACCACAATTGAAATATCAAGGTTCTACATGCCCTGAGCACTTGCTTTTCCAGCTGTGTGACCTACACATGTGTTCAGTAAGACTTCATTGTTCAAAGTATGTGCAAGACCTGTACCTTGGAAACTGTAAAACATTGTTGAAAGAAAGCAGAAAGCAGATCAGTGGTTCTCAGGGACTATATAGAAAGGCATAGGGAACTTTGAGGGAGGGTGATGGAAATACTGTATATTGTAACCACGGTGGTGGCTATAGGATGAACATATTTGTCAAAACTTCTCAAATTGTACAATTAAAATGGAGACATTTTGTTGTGGGCAAATGATGACTCAAAAGATGTGGCCACAGATGAGGATATGGCCAGTACCATTTAGGCTTCCTTTGGATTGAGACCCTAAAAAAACGGGGGGGGGGGAATTTCTACTCTATCACTGACTAGTCCTCACCTCCAGGTAGTGGGGTACAGTGCCTCCTCGTGCACCCACAGTCAAGCCCCTCTCTCTGCCTCTGTTTTCTCATCTGTGTCAACTGACACTATGTTAGTGCTTACCTCATAGGGCTATTGTGAGGGTCAGATGAATAAACTTTTAGAGCATTTCCTTGTGCATAATAAGCCATACATGAGCATTCACTATTGTTAATCTCTGATGGTCTGTTTATGTTGTGATTTTAACTCTTTCTCCTAAGACATGTGGTTTCCTTTTCCTCTTCTTGAACCACATGCATTCATGTAACGTAACTTGAGGTTTTTTTTTTTTTTTTTTTTTTTTTGTGGTACTGGGGATTGAACCCAGGGGCATTCTACCTCCGAGCTACATCCTCAGCCCTATTTTTTTTTTTTTTGTCTTTATTTTGAAACAGGGTCTCACTAAGTTGCAGAGGACCTCACTAAGTAGCTGAGGCTGGCCATGAACCTGGATCCCAAGTACTGGGATTACAAGCCTGTGCCCGGCACTTGAGATTTTTTGTTTTGTTTTGTTTTAGTGCTGGGGATTGAACCCAGGGGTATTCTATACCTAAGATACACCCCAGCCCTGTTTTATTTTATTTATTTTTTTGTTTTTGAAACAGGGTCTCGCTAAGTTGCCGAGAGCTTCGCTAAGTTGCTGAGGCTGGCTTTGAACCTGTGATCTTCCTGTTTCACCATCCCAAGTACTAGGATTACAGGCATGCACCACCACCATACCCAGTGGAACTTGAGTTTTTTAAATAGAGTTTTAGAGCTGGCAGAGATCTGGGATAGCTTCTAAACCTAGCATGGGCAGAAAGTAATGCAAGGGGGTTGAATGGTGAGCCCACAGTTGCAAAAGTACATGGCTAAGCCGCGAACCGGAAGCTTGGCCAAGCGACTCCCTGCTTAGCTCTGTTTTATCAAGGGTTACAGTGTTTGCAGTTTTAATGCTAACCATAGGGATTTGTCTTGAACCTGCCATTCATCAGTTCCATTGTGTGGTGTTTGTGTTTCTGCAGAGCATTTCAGAGCCTCGGTTGCAGAAGACTTGCCCTGCCACACCATGAGCTCTGGTGAGTCATTTTAAATCCTACTTTTCTCTCATCAAATCTGTAAAACTGGACAGTTTCCCTAGATTTCCCATATACTCTGAGGGCCCCACTTGTGTTTCATTTTCTGTTTTTCAAAACCTAATGAGCACAAAAGCTTTGTCATAAGTCACCATTGTCACCTACATTGTTAATGACTTTTTGAGTACCTTCGATCTGTAAGAACTATACCATATACACTTTGCATGTTTTATGTCCTAATATTTATAAGATCCCCCTTCCTTTTAGTGAGAAATAATTGACATAAACCGCAGGTATTTTAAGTATACAGTTTGATAAATTTTGACATATGTGCACACTCTATGGCATTTCTTAATCCGAGAGACTGTAGCAAAAGTACAGATGGATCATAATTGCCCCAGGGTGGAAATGAATCTAATATTTCCTCATCCAGACTGGTAGAACAATTTGCTCACCCTTTCACCATGCCTTCAGTAGTAAAACTTAAAACCTAAGCAAATGACTAGTTTTGAGTGTTTTTAGTCTTGGGTTGTGGTAGAAAGCATGGGGCTCGGAAGACAGAGACGGGAACAGAGCCCTGCTCACTGTGCAGCTAAGAATATTCAATATTCCAGCCTAGAATTGGAGGTAGAGAAGTTTCCATCTGGAGATTAAGGCCCATCTTGGCTGCTGAACAGACACGGGGCCTCCTGGGACCTGCAGGTGGGGCTGGGTGGGGATGGAGGGTGACCACCTGGGTGTCTCACGCAGGGCTCTCCTGATCCTGCATTACTTCAAGGGTGTTGTCAGAGACCTCTGCAGATTGAAAAAAGCTGTTTTCATTTATTTGCACTCAGTGCCCTTTTAGTCTAGTCCAAGCTCAACAGCACAGTATGTGGTTGGGACAGGGTTGGGACAGGGAGCAGAGCCACTCAGGGCCATGCCTGGACCTCATCATACTGGCTGTATGGCCAGGGGTGTGGCACATGCTTCTCTGTATTCCCTCTCAGTAAAATGGATGTGGCAGAAGTGCCACCGTACTGGGAATTTTGTGAGGATGGAGTAAGGCATTGCTCTTAAAATACTGAGCACAGTGTCCAAGACATTGTGGGTGCTCTGTGCCTGGGTTCTTGCTGGCAGCAGCCCAGAGTTTCTCCTTGCAAGGAGAGGGACTTGGTGTGTGTGCTGTGTATGAAGAGGCTCTGCACCTGTCTCCTGCCAACTGGACTCTGGTGCTGCTTTGTAACTCATTTTGTTGTTGTTATTGTTATTTGGCTTTTGTGGTCATTTATAATGGGCTTGGGACCTTTTTATTTTATTTTAAACTTTTGCTTGACAGTCTGAAGTTTCTTCTTTTTCCAGTATCAGGATTAGTCTAAGCTGGCTCTGCAGCTCAGGCATGGAGAAGGGCAGGAGGCGGGGAAGGGAGGCCTGGAGGAGGTGAGGGTGTGGCCATGCCCCAGGACTTCTCTCCAGGAGGGTGGGGCAGGGTGCTCAAAAGAGGCATTGCCTAGGAAGAATCCAAAAATCCTGCACCCGTGACCTGATAATCCCAGTCTTGGAAATTTCTGTCTTAATTCAAAGGAAACAAAAACATCATCCCCACAGAGATGAGGAATGAGAAAAGGCACTGCATGTATTTGCTTAATGAGACATTGTGCCACTATTAAAAGTGATCATTGGGAAGACAGTTGCCACATGGAAAACATTTATTTGCATTTTTGAGGTAAAGAACAGCTTGAAAATGATGTCTTCTTTTTATTTCAATGTTGGGCTGGGCTGCCAGCTACTGAGGAAAGTCATTTTACCTGGGTGATCTCATTTCATTCTCCTAGAGATACCCAAAGGTGAGCCTGGTTTACCACCTCCACTATATAGATAGGGAAACTGAGCCCCAAGGCGTTAATAACTCATCTGGGACCCCTCGACCAACATGGAGTTGAATGGAAACTAACACAGGTTGTTGGACACCAATATGCTGGGCAGAGAGTTGAATTTGAGGTGATGGGTTTACTGATTGTTAAACATTTTAAAGTTTTTTTTTTTTTTTTTTTTTCTAGTTTGGTTGTTATGTTTAAGAGAGAAAGGAAAGCCAGATATAGTGGTGCATGTCTGTAATCTCAGTACTTGGGAGGCTGAGACTGGAGGATCATGGATTCAAGATCGGCCTCAGTAACTTAGCAAGTTCTTCTTTCAAAATGACAAAATAAAAAGGGCTAGGGGTGTATCTTGGAGGTAGAATGCCCCTGGGTTCAATCCCCAGTACCAAAAAAAACAAAAACAAAAACAAAAGACAAATGAACAAAGGGGGGGGGGTGGACAGAGAGAGGAAGAACACAGGCCTGGGCTTGATGGTAACTCACAGGCTGCTCCATGCAAGCTCTGGGGGACATGTGGCAAGTCCAGTAGTTCCAAAAGGATGTGATTGAGAGGAACCAGGGAAGATGCTTGGGGAAAGGATACAGAACAAATGATAGGGTGATAGAACTTGTAATGTTTCTTATACTTAGATTTGTCAGGACTAACACTTTCTTTCCACTCAGCTCATGAGTGTTGAAGGGAGACTTGGCATCTGGGAGAATAAGCCTGTATCTGCAGGTGGATGTGGGTGAGGAGCAGGATGCAGCTTGTGAGGCCAGCGTTGGGAGGTCCAGGCCACCAGGTGCGGAGGGGCAGAGCCCCTGCTCCTGTGTGCTGTAGACAGAAGCCTGGCTGGCCTGTCCCTGTGGTTTAATAGGCATCTAGCCTTTTGGAAAACTGTTTGCTGAGAGCCTTAAGTAGGATGACCTTAGTCTCAGCCATATTTGCCTCTGAGTTTTGGGACTGAGCTTCAAGACTCAGCATTTGGGGAAATAGAATATATAACAAACTAGGAAACCAAGATGTTTATCTCAGATGGGAAGGAAGAAGATGAGCTGTGAGCTTGTTGTGGGATAACCCGGTCCCACTCGTGGGTCCTTGGCATCCGTGATAAAAAGAATTTTAACACGTGCCATTTAGGAACAAAAAGTGGGAATTTATTTAGGAAAATAAGGGAAAGGGGAGAAAAACAGGTGAGCGGACATTTTCCTGTCCAGATGCGCTTCCCAGGTCCCAAGAGGCCGAGGCGCGCTATTACTCCTTCTTTTATATGCTTTCAAGAGAGGTGGGCACAGAAGAAGTCTGGACCTCCTCCTTCTTTCAGGTATTGGTGGACGACATGTAGGCGGTCCACAGGTAGGCGGTCCAAATTGGGCCCTCCTCTTCCTCAGGTTAAGATGGGTGTTTCAAGATGGGTCTGACCTTTGCCCTGAGTGTCTGGTGGGGGCTGGGATTCAGGGGATTAAAAAGGTGTGGCCCACTTAGATTTTTCTAAGATTTTGAGCACACCCTATAGGGTGGGATCATCTAAACCTCTCCAGATTTTAAAATTATATTTTTCCTTTCCCTCCCAATGTCTCCTTTCTGCCTAAATTTTATTCCTTCTGTCCTACATCAAGCTGAGGCAGTTCAAATCATAGCTTAGTGATCTTGGGTAGGCCTGGCACCTTCCCTGAGCCCACGTTCGTTCTCATCTGTATAGTGGTTCCTAACTCCCAGCTCCAGAGGGCTGTGTCTAAAGGATAAATGAAATGCTAATTATGGAATGCTGAGCATGGATCTTCAGATCTAGGCAAATGGGTGTTTAAAACATTTTAGTTATGATTATGTTTGTAGCTTGGTTGGCTCATTACTGTTCCCTTCAAGTACACTGCCCAGGTGTCCCAGAGCGACAAGCTCTGCCTACCCACCTATCTTTCCTGGCCTGCTTCTATCTGTTTGGGGATGGAGAACTGGATGGGGCTTAGGCTGTAGGTGGGCAGGGAGGGTCTCAGTGTTGTCTGCAGCTGAGCAGAACTTAGGAGACACAGAGGAGGTGACATCCAAGGTGGGTCTCAAGGACACACAGGATTTCCCCAAGGTAAAAAAAGGAGAGGAGGCATTACTGGCTGGAGGCCTCCTAGGAACCAAGTCTAGAGGTGTAAGAGTCTCTACCACATTCAGTTGAGAGCAGTTTGGCAGGCTGGAGGAGGAGGGAATTGCAGCTGGAAAGAGCTCAGATGGGTGGCCAGAGCACCTTGAAACCCGGTGAGTTGCTCAGGCTCCATCCCCTGGGTAGGAGCTGGTAGCCCCTGTGGCTTGTGGGTTTTGGTTGGTTGGATGGTTGGTTTTTAATGACCAAGAATATAGGTTTGTTCATTTAAGTATAATCATGTATTCCAAGATACAGGTCATCCAAGTTTGGGGGAACTTGGAATACTTTTTAACCCAGGGAAATAATATTCTACACACTTGAATTCCCAGAAGAAATTCCCTGGTTTTAATATTCAACTCTGAGGTGAAATAATAGTGCATTTCAAGGGAGAGGACTTAGAGAGTCATGTTGCAGAGTCCCGTTTTTGTTTCGCATCCCGGGGCTCCACACAGGGAGGCCTGTGTTTAAGTCAGGTTCTAGAAAGTGCTCTCAGGATGCAGATGAGGGCTGGGATAGAGAAGGAACTGGAAGAAGGCAGGGGAGTGGTCCGGAGGCCACTCTTTCTTTCTCTAGGGCAGTAGCACAAGGACCTGAATTGGCCTGATGAGGAGGTGCAGTATCTAAAGACACTTTGTGAAAAGGATGGCATGTCTTTGACAAGCTTGACACGAGGTGGAGTGAGTCAATAGTCAGACATGTCGTACTGTTGGGTACACAAGGGTACCCTTGTACTGGTCTTTAGGTGGGCTGACGGGCCCTGATCAGGCAGGAGGCGCCATTTTGAGAGAGTTAAGCTGATTCTCAATCTCTCTCTCTCTCTCTCTGTACTGGGGAGGAAAATCAGGGGCATTCTACCTCCAAGTTACATCCCCAGCACTATTTTATTTTGAAACAAGTTCTTGCTACGTTGATGAAGGTCTCACTAACTTGCTGAGGCTGGCCTTGAACCTTTGATCCTCCTCCTGTCTTAGCCTCGCAGGCTTTTATTGGAATTACAAGCATGCACCACCACACCCTGCAAGCAGGTTCTTTAAAGGTCTGAAAGGAAGCCACATCTAGGAGGCAAGAACATTTACATCATCACAACACACTCCCCACCCCTAAGGAGCTTTTGCATCCTGCCTGGTTCAGATCCCGGCATCCTCAGAACTCTCCCAGGATGCTGTAGGGGGCCTTCCCAGCCTGAGGAAGCTGAGGGGGCTCGTGGGGGTGGTGGTTGGAGCCATCCCTGGGACTGCAATGTCAGGACCCTGGAGCTGTCTCTCAACTCTGTCCCCAGCACCCTATACAACACAGAACTCAGTGGATGTAGAGGAGACATGGTCATAAGCTCATGTTCTTTTTCTTTCTTTCCTTCAGAATGTGACGTTGGTACTTCTAAAGCTGTTATGAATGGCTTGGCACCTAGCAGCGATGGGCAAGACAAAGGTAAGACTCTTGAGGAGAAGCCTGGCTTCTGAAAAGTGTTTCTAGAAGGTGCAGCATATGTCAGCTGGGCCATCCCACTTCTCTGGGGGGAAACATAGTCCTGATTAGACTGTGAACTGGAGACCTGTTCCCTAGGATGACCTGGGGCACCTCCTTGTTTCTCATGGGTGTAGGGCTGCCATTTTCTTGCAGCAAGATGGTGTATTGAAAGCTCTCCAGGGCTCACAAAGATGCAATGAGGAATGGGTCAAAGACAGGGACCGTGACATCTGTCATACTCGGTGCATATGGAACTCATTGGCCTGAAATCTCCTTTTTCCAGCATTTCAACTTAGCTCATAATCAATAGGAACACAGTCATAGCCTCAGGAGGCAAGAGCTTAGATCATTAAAAGAAATGATTTTGGTAGCATAAGGTTCATACACATCCTCTTCTTTTTTCTATTTCTTGTTTTTATGGTGCTGGGGATGGAATCAAGGGTCTTGTGAGCGGTAGGCAAGCATTCTACTACCCAGCTACATCTCTAGCACTCATATTTCCAATTTTAAAAAATTTTAGGACAAGATATTTAACTTTGAAGTGAATGATGAGTAAGATAACCTCTGCGGTCTCATTTGCCCAGGAGACTTTGGCCATTCAAATTGCCTGACCACGGGGCTCCTGGTGCCACTTTTGCAGTATGGAGTCACGGGCATTTGCAATGGAGTAATGAGATCTGTTCAAGTGCTGGTTCTGCCCTCACAAACACAAAGGTCTTGGAAGGTCTTTCATCTTTAAGGCTGTGAGGTTCTCTTACCTACAAATAAGAGAGTTCAATGATCTAAAGTTTACTCCTGCTTCCCATCCTGGGTTCCAGGAATTCTTTGAATGCTAATCCAACTAAATTTCATGGTATTAGAGAGGAAAGACAAAAATCATGGGCCATATAAGTAAAAATGCAACATCCCCCCAAGAATAATAGAGGTTGACACGTTTGGCCTTTGTAATTCCCATCCGGTGTAGTCAGGATTCCTTTGGGGACCAGGCTGGGTGTGACTGAGAAGGAAGCAGCAGGGGGAAGGAGGCACAGCGAGCAAGAGGACCTAGGGACCTTGGGGCCCAGGTGGCTTGCAGGTGGGGTTCTTAGGGGCAGGTGTCCTGCTGCTGTCCTATTCCAGCCTTCTCCATTCATTTTGTGGAGCTGTGTCTACTATGTTTTTGGGATCTTGGACAAGCTTGGCTAAGCTGCACTTAGGGAGTATCAAGGGCCAGTACTTGTGGCCTGGCTACAAGGAATGTTTAAGCATCCAATAAGGAGAATGGGGAGGGGTGGGGGCCTCAGCACTTTTAAAACTTGCCAGACATCAGTTCTGTCCCTGTGAATTCATTTGCACGAAACCCTTAGTGAGGTGAGAGAATCACCAACGGCTGGGAAGGAGGAGGCAGGTATAACCTAAAGGTCATCATAGTGACCCATGGATGTCACTGAACCACGAGCCAGGACAGCTGAGCTCTAGTCTCAGCCTCTGCACATGAGAACTGAATGACACTGAGCAGTTCACTGAGCTTTTTCTACTTTCCTCTGAAAGTGGTAACAAAAATCTCCCACCCAGCCAGTCCCCGAGGCACAGTCAATAAGACTGTAGTGAATGTTTACTTGTATCTTAGCTTGTGCAGAATCATCATTATTAACTTAGCTATTGGTGGCCGTGTGTTCTGTGGCTGCCATCTGCCTTATGAAGCTGCAGTGTGATGGGCTGGGAGGGGCACTGTCCACTGTGGAGGTGCCTCCCACTCTCCATTCTGTCCCCTTGACAATCTCACCAGCTCAGTGCTGATTCAGCAGTGACCATCCTATTCCCAAGTGATCCTGCCTCTCTGTTCTGTGGCTCTGGGGCTTGGAGACCTTTGGGCATTGCTTGTTAGAGCAACTTTGGTGACATAGCATAAGAAATCCAGCCTTTCTTTCTTTGTAGCCATTGGGGGGGGGTGGCTCACAAGAGGCCTGGGGATGCGCTCACCATTGAGATCAGAGCCTGGACAGGCAGGCAACCCAGAGACCCTGCTGATAAAGAAGCACAAGTACCCCAGACTTAGGGATAGCAGCCTTCCTCACATCCCAAACTGTGACCCCTGCTCTGCTGTAGCTCAGCTGGGCGTCAGGATCCTGGGCTATGCACGGGGAGTATGTGTGTGTTTTGGGGAGGGGGGGTCCTGCCCAGAGTGTTAAGCATGTACTTGGACACTTGGCCCCTTTTTCCCAGCAAAGGGTAGGTTTAGGCAAGACCATCTGTTTCCTGACAGATGGGGTTCTGATTTGTGTGGGGCTGTAGGGCGATGATTATCAGAGCAGGCACAGGACCCCAGAAGTTACAATTTGGGGGAAATTGCTGTGATGGCCAAAGGGACCAGGCAGCTCATGAATGTCTTTCTTTCCTTATCTGGAACCTTTGGGTTACAGCCCTCTCCTTGGAGCCTCATTGCAAAGCAGACCACCCAGCATTCCCCCAAGGGGCCCTTAGGGCCCTGATTGTGCTTCCCCTCCTCTGTTTTCAGGCAATCTGTGTCTCTGTACATGTCTTTGTCCAGAGCCTTGGCAAGCTCCTGGTTGGCAGGCGGCACCGATACACACTGGCCAACTGTATCTGGGTGATGGTCAGAGGAAGGCTTCTGCTGTCTTGGCCCAGAACTCTAAAGAGAGAGAGCAGGTTATTTTTAATTACTGCATCTACTGCTCTTCATATTGTTCTTCTTGTGTAGGCGACTTCCTCCCATTGTTCCTACTCAGTTCCTCAACTGCCTGAGTGTTTTCCCCAGTGTTCCCTCTGGAAGCACCATTGACCCTTTTGTGTTTTCAGCAACTGCCGATCCTTTACGTGCACGTTCTATTTCTGCTGTTAAAATAATTCCTGTGAAGACAGTGAAAAATGCTTCAGGCCTAGTCCTCCCTCCAGGTATCTTGCCTTGGGTTCCTCCTTTTTTTTTTAATTGTTAGATCTTGCATGGTTTCCTTTCTTCTAACACATACTTCCAGGCTTAATCCTTGCATGTTTAGGAGGCATTCCCCCTCTCTTCCTTAGTTCATTTCCTGTCTTCCTCTGTGTGTGTGAGAGAGTGTATGTGAGTGTATGTGTGTGTGTGTGTGTATGTGTGTACACACATCTGGGAGTCAGCAAGGGGGGAGAATTGTAGCTAGTATCCCTGTTCTACTTTCTTTAGGAGAAGGCCAGTCAGGAGGCTGGATATTCGCTCTGGGATGGGTCTGCCTGGACTCCTGGGGTTCTCTCTAGAGAAGTACAACTCCCAATCCTTCAGCAACAATTCTGGTTTCCCCAAGAATGAACCTGGCCTCACAGGGAACCTCTGGCTGGGGCTGACTTTGAAGCAGCTGCCTTTGATGCCAAACCTTGTCTTCCTTCCGTGATGCTCTGGGCTGGTTCTCAGCCTGATTCACCTGCAGTCACTTCTTGCCTGTTCTCTTCAGTCAGGGGTGGTTCAGATGTCAGCTCTGACTCAAAACTTCCTTCTATACACTGTGGGACAAGTGTGTGGCTGGCCTAGGCTGCACTTTATCCCATAGAGCTTCCAGAAGTTGGGCAAATCTAAGCCCAGCGTGGTATTGCATGCCTGTAATCCTAGTGCTTGGGAGACTGAGACAGCCAGCCTCAGCAACTTAGCAAGACCCTGTTTCCAAGTAAAAAAATAAAATAGGGCTAGGGATGGAGCATGGGGGTAGAATGCCCCAGGGTTCAGTCCCCAGCACCCCTCCTCCCTCAAAAAAAAAAAAAAAAAAGTTGGGCAGATCTTACTGTGTATCCAGGAAGCTACAGATGGGCAGTGGATTTGCCAGTTGGCTCTCATCCCTTTGAAATGACCATGAACTGGTTTTCCCACTAGTTTTGTGACATCAGTCACTTACCCTCTTGACAGGTGGTGGACGAGTCAGATGCTCTTCAAGGTTGCAGCTATGCCTGGTGGATTTTGTGTTTCACTTTCCATGTGAGAGGCTATCAGGGAAGATCTGCTGTCTTCTGCAGTACCGTGATGGTTTTGAGCTGTTTGGAGAGGGCTGCTGGCACAGAAAGCAAGGAGAAAAGAGGCTTTACCCCTCTCTGCCCTTGCATAGAAATGGAGATGAGTTGGACATAGAACCCACATTCTGCCCAAAGGCACAAACCAAGATTTAACCTATAATCCTAAGCATGGCAATTTTAGGTCAGGGATCCAGGCTGTAAGCAATTTGAAAAATAAATAAATAAATGAATAAATAAATAAATGGATAAGTGTGGAGTTCAGCTTAGCTCAGCTGCTCTAAAGAAACACTTGGCCCATGTACCTTCTAGAATTGCATGGTCTGCAGTGGTTTCCTGCCTCCTCATTACTGATTTTCCTGGATGATAGGCATCCAGACCTTTTGAAGTTTACAGTAGTTTCCCCTTAACTTCAGTTTCACTTTCTGTAATTTTAGTGACCCATGATCTACCATGGTGCAAAAATATTAAATGGAAAATTCCAGAAAAAAAAATCATCAGTTTTAAATTACTTTTATTATAGTATAGTGTTAGAGTTGCTCTACTTTATTATTAGTTATTGTCCTTAATCTCTTTCTGTGCCTAATCTATAAATTAAACTTTATTATAGATACGTATATATAAGGAAAACATAGCATAGGTAGGGGCCAGTACTCTGGGCAGTTTCAGGCAGCAACTGAGGGTCTTGGACCATTTCCCCCTCAGATAAGGGAGACTGCTATATTTTGAAATCCTTCTCAAGAGAACTCTCAAAGGTGTCCTGGATATTTTGTTAGACCCTCATGAAACTGTAGGGGAAGCTGGCTTGAGACTCTGAAGATTCCAGTGAGAGTCAGGGGATACTGGTGACTGAGCCTTTCTGTTTTGTTTTGCTTGCTGTGAGTTTTCTGTAGAAGGTGAGGTTCTCTCACTCTTGAGGAAGGTATTCTTTTGACTCCTGATTCCAGGGGTCTTGACTTGCTGATATAAGAAGACCTGCTTTTCCTTTTCCCCATTGGAGAATCCAAGGAGCAGCCATTCTCCTCCAAACAGCCCTTCAACGCCCTTTGTTGCCAACGTGGTCTTTGTAAGGATGGTCTGGAAGCTTGAGAGAGCGTTCGTCAGTTCTTTCTTGAACCATGCCTTACTAATTGGCCAGAAATCTGCCCACCAACCTAAACTTCACTTAATAAAAGGAATAAACCTGCTTTCATTGTGAAATGTTTTCAGCTGATACGATAACTCATACATTTGCTTATAACACACCTTTGCATCCATTTCCCCCTAATCTCAGGATGAGCAGTAAACCTTTGAAAATGAGATTTGTCCCTCTCCATCACCCATGGATTAATTTTCATTGGCCACAAGTGTCTGAAGGCTTTACATAGCTGTAGCCAGTTTCATCTCATCCCCGGCTGTAATGATTAGCTACCTGAATGTCGCTTTTATCCCTCAGGAGTCTTGGATTCAGTCTTTTTTGCGGGGACCTTTTCTTTTCAGACATGGATCCTACAAAAATCTGCACCGGGAAGGGAGCGGTGACTCTCCGGGCCTCATCATCCTACAGGGAAACACCGAGCAGTAGCCCCGTGAGCCCTCAGGAAAGCCCGCAACATGAACGCAAGCCAGGTACGCTATTCTAAGACTGGGGGCTGATGCACAAAGCCCCATGGGGAGGGTGGTGTAAATCATCCTCCACCTCTTGATTCTCTCAGGGGCCTCTGAACAGGTGGCTCCTTTTCCCTTCTGTGATGGGTAGTGGTCTATGCTTTGGACTGACAGATATATCCAGTAAAGGCACAGCAGTGATCTCTATTTTAACTTTGCCTGAGCAGGTAGCCCTCTTACTCAGGTCAGTGCTCTGCTTAGGCCTTGGGGAGTTTGTGGTAAGATATGCCCAAGGTTAGGCTTCTCTGAGCTCATCCCAGCTTCTGAGACATTAGCTGTGACCTGACTAGGCATGGCTGGGCTGGGCTGTAGAAGAAGCCAGGGACACTGAGAAGGGCAGGTGGCTGAATGACCTAGCTCCCAGAGAAGCAGAGATAGCAGGGATCAGGCCTTGGGTGGGACCAGGCAGTGGAGGAGGCAGCCTCAGGAGAACAACTCTAAAGACAGCGCAATCTGGGAGCCAGGGACAGTTCCCCTGCCCGCCCTGCCCCACAGCACGGGAAACCTGAATGTCTGTTACATGGTGTTGAGGTTTAGATCTGGGACTTTGCAACTGATAGTTCTGTGTTTACATCCTGCCTCTACCACCTGGTGGCTGTGCAACCTTGGGTGAGTTATTCTCTCTCTCAATGCTAACAATCTCACCTGTGGTGTGGGTGGATCATTGTATCTGTTTCATGGGATGACCATGAGGAAGGATGTGAAGTGTTTTACAGCAGGCCTGGGGGTCTGGAATAAACTGTTAGTTGTTAAGTGCTGTTATTAGATTAGGATTGAGGTTATTTTGGCCTCTCTGGAAAAGGCTTTCCATAGTCCAAGTATTCTGGGAGTGGAAAATACTGACTTTGCAGTCCCCTGGGCAATTAGTGCTGGGCTGGACAGTCCCTCTATACTCAGCAGGGCCAGGTTCTCATGCTCACTCTGCATCAGAATCACCTGGATTAAGCCGTGTTTGGTGAAGCATGCCTATAATCCCAGTACTTGGGAGGCTGAAACAGGAAGATCACAGGTTCATCGCCAGCCTCAGCAACTTAGCAAGATCCTCTAAAACCTAGTGAGATCCTGTTTCAAAATAGAAAATAAAATAGGGCTGGGAGTGTAGAATGCCTCTGTGTCCCATTCCCCGTCCCAGTCCCCCTGCCACACACATAAAAGATAGGTTGTTGTATTGAGTCCAGAGTTTTAGAATTCATGATTCCTACTTATTGATCTGAGTGACAAGTCCTTAGGTCATGTTGATGCTGCTCACCCTAGAATTGTGTTTGAGAACTGCTGAAAAGGAGATGAGAGTTTTCTTTTATCTTGAAAGAAAGGAAGAGAGAAATTGAACCTTGGAACCAGAGAGGAAAGGAAGTTGAGTACATGTATTGTGATCAGGTGGAAATATGCAGGATGATCAGTAACCAGAGTCCTGAAAACTGACTTCCTGTCTCAGCCACCTGAATCGGGTGCTGAAGTTGATTCCCAGATACTAGACTAGGGTTAGAGCACAAGCCCCTTACTAGCAATGTTGGTTCCTGTGGAAGGCGTCTTTGTCCATACACTCAAGGAAAACCTGCACAGCCTGCCTCACTAAAAGGTGACAGAGTAGCTTCTTGGTCCTGTACTCCTGAGCCCACATTACAATTCCTGAGCTGATGCCATGTATTACTGTCTTCTCTGGGAAAGATGGAAGCGAAGAGAAAAGGCAAAATTATTTCTTCCTAAGGCTTACCTAAGCCATTGTCTCTGAGCCTAACTAGGAAGGTTCCACTCCCAAACTGAAGGACAGGTGAGGAAGAGAAAATCCCAAAGGATAATCCAAACAGAAAAGTCAGACCTGCAGCCCCAAGGCCCAGTAAGATGACTTCAACCTGGCCCATCCTCAGGCAGTAAACCGAGGTGGTGGAGAGGGAGCCTTGGGCTCCCTCTAGTGGTTGCAGCATGGCGCTGATGAGCTGTGTCGGTAAGGAAGCACTCTCTTGTCCTAGGGTAATTCTGTAGCTTATAAACTTCTACCCACTAATTTTGATGGGAAAAAAAGGTTTCACCAAACTCTTTTCTCCAAATCTTTACCAAATTATTTTAAAATTCAACTACTCAGAAAAATTAAGAGGATACAGTAAATTAATCTTAGTATTTTTCTTCCTGGCGAGTTGAGCTCATTGAATCCAAATGAGCATATATGATCATACATTCATTCTGTGTGCATTATCTGTGTGCCAGACACTAAGCAAGTCAGTGGGAATCATGACGAGAAATGGAGAGGAGGGAGGAGAAGAGAGAAAAAAGAAGAGAACAGAGTAACTCTAGGTGCTCAGTTTGTTGCAATGGAAGAGTTAGGCATGGGCCCACAGTCGACTGCCCTGCTTTCTGCCCATGGCAAGTCATAGTGACTTTGAAGCCCATGTAAAATATGAGGGACTTGAGCAAGATGATCTCCAAACTTTTCTAGTTTCAAAATGCTTCATGATCTTGGGAAGATTGGGAATTAACCCAGCACAAATAGGATCCATTGACTGGGGATAAATTCAAGATTGCACTCTGAGGGTGTTTGGGTAGGAAGGAACAAGCTGGGTTTGAGTAGAAGAAGCAAACCCACACACCCTTATCAAAAGTTCGGAGCAAGCTGGCATGAGCCTCTGGGGGTGAGGTCAAACAGGCTATGACTGTAGAGACGGGGCAGTCAGGAGTGGGGATCTTGTCCTTGTCCCATGCTGCTCATCTGCTGGCATCCTGTGACCTCCAGATTCAGTCTGGGTCCATATGGCTCCCCGCCTTCCTTTTACCTCTGCTACTACTCCCTCCTTCTGGACCTCAGCATGACAGCGCTAGCCCACACCAGTCTCTACTCCTGTCCGGGGGCCTGGGAACCCCTGGACCTTAACCAGCCTCATGGAAACACTTCAGCATTATTTGCAGACAGCTGTGCCTAGCCTGGACTGGCAGTCCAAGTGTGAGGCAGTGAGTGGCCCTTTCCCAGAACTGGGCCTCCTTCCTTCTCCCAGTGCCTTTGTAGATAGCCGATGGCACCCAGCTCCCTCCCTTATCACCAAGGCTAGCGTCTGTCTCCAGCTGCTCTGTCTGCTTCCTCTCTCCATGCTCCCTGGCTTTACTGCCTTCTTCCATCCCTGTAGTTCTCCATGTTGTTGATTGTTTGCTTGCATTTGGAAGCTCCAGTATTTAGATCACCACCAGCACCCACATTTTAGAGGTTCCCTCTGATTTTCAGTCCTTGCTTTAATTTCCTCATCCTGGGAGAGGTGTTATAGCTCTGGAGACATTCAGTCCTCAATCAGGCCCAGCTCTGCCATGTACTATCTTTGTGATGCAGGCAAATCAGTCAACCTTAGAGGGCTTCATCTTTCTCATCTGTAAAATGGGGATGATCACAATGGACTTGCCGGGATTAAATGAGCTCTTTGATATCAAGCATTCAGCACAGAGCTAGGCCCATAATAAGTTGTTCTTCATTGGTAAGCATTCTAGTTACTCTAGGTCAAGAAGCTCTTAAAGATTTGAAACAATTTCAGTTAGAGGCCAGGAGGGCCCAGATTAGGATGTGGTACTTGGGAGGAAGGAAAAATAGGATTCAGTGAGAGAGAAGACTCTGTGCTGACCAAAAGCTGTCTCCCCCTGGTTTTCCAGGAGAATCGCGGTGACACTTGTGGAGATGGGAGATTTTGAAGGGATTGAAGGGAATATTGAATTCCATTTTTAGACATGTTGAGTTTCCTGGCAAGAGAAGGACTTCTAGGAGAAAGTTTCTAATGGGAGTTTGGAAATTTGGAGTCTAAGGTAAATGGATTTGAGAGCCACCTGCATCCAGGTGACCCTTAGGAGAGTGGAGAAATCCTCTGAGGTGGAGTAACAGGTGAGGTGCTTAGAGATACCCAGTTTAAACTCACCCTCCAGGCTCCTGCTTTTTGGCTTCCTGACCAGCCTCCTCCTCTCTGATGGTGGACCTTGGTTTGGGGATCAGAACCATCTGAAAATAATGACAGTAATCCTAGTACTGACTCCCTGTCCCTGGGAGAAGCCTCATTACTTGATCCTGGTTTCCTGATCTCATGGCCTGGCTGGGTCTGGGTGTTGGCCATGTCAGTTCAGAGTGACTCTGCCCTTGTCCAGGTCATGGTGTTTTTACTCAAGAGGAGATAGGGAGCCTGAGCTGGTGGTGGGTGCAATGCCAAGTTACTTTATGGTGTGATCCAAAGACCTTGTAGCTTGATACATCAGCTCCTGTGTTCTGACTCAGATGCCAGGGTCCAATTCAGCCCTTTTATTTCATAAATTCTATGCCAGTTGACCCCAATCCTTGCTGCCTAATTCTTTACTGCATAGTTAGCTTTGAACATGATTCTTGGACCTACAATCAACTCATTTCTTCTTATTTTCTCTCACATTTGCTCTCCAGGTTGACAGTAGTGAAAAGATACTGACATTGGATCAGTGAAAGGTGTCCCCTACCCCCATTTAATCAGAGTCTTTTTTATAAGTTCACGTGTGAGGATGAGGATTAGAACTGACTAAGAAATTGGAGGGGAAAGTCCCCTCAAGAGGGCATCCTCACTTCTGACACTGACTTGCAAATTCAGGGCATTCCTGCAATTACCCTCAGGTTCAATGATAGTGCTAGAAGAATTCTTGTAACTCATTAAAAACTGGCAAACTCAGTTATGGTTTATTAAAGAGAAAGGATAGAGAGTAAAACCAGCCAAGAGAAGTGGACAGCGTGGAGTCTGGGAAAACACCACACTATTTCCCAACATGATGTGTGGACAATATGTTCTGGGTATTGCCAGTCAGGAAGTTTACCCAAGCCTTTGTGTCCAGGGTTTTCACTGGGAATCCAGTAAATAGACATGCTCCACTGCCCACCTGGCAGGTGTCCACTATGTTAGAAGATAGCTCAAAGCCACCACTCCAGTGCACATTATGGGTATGGCTCAAAGCCCCTAGACAAAGATATTCCTATCAGGTGTGATATTTCAAGGACTTAGTGAGATTACCTCCCAGAAGGAGAGGGCAAAAGCCAGACCTCTCTTTGGATAAATTAAGTTCTCTACCACACAGCACGAATAAAAGATAAATACAAGTAAGATTGGGAACACCCTCAGGCCTGCTTTTAACACCTATCATCTACCTCTTGAGTACTCTACCAGAACATATCAAGACAGATTCAGTGAAAATTATCCTAAGATTTCAAGAAGAACCGATCATTAAGAAAAGAAAAAAAAAAAAAAAAGAAAAAGAAAAAAGAACAAACTCAAATAAAATTAGCACAGAACAAGATAAAAAGAAAATTTCAGGAAGCTTATAGCCACAGGCCAGAAAAGATTGTAAATAAAGAGCAGACAGAAGAAAAGAGAAGGCAAAATAAATTATGTTTCCTGCAGAAATGCTAGATCTCTTCAGGGCTGCAAAAATCTATCTAGGAGCCAACTCTCCAACCCCACCCCCACAGCCTGGGTAGCTCTGAGGTAATATTTATTGAAAGAGGCATTTTGACAGACTCTTCAATTGGGAGTTAATAATTGATTATTATATATGTAAAATTCCATCCTGCTGCACTCAGGCACAGTTGGCCCCCGGCCACTACCAACCTTGCAGGTGCAGAAGATAAGGGTGATGAGACATCGGAAAGGCAGCTCTCCTTCTGCTAGGACGAGAGAGCCACTTAAAGAGGTCCTATGAGCTGCCATTTGGGGGCAGGATAAGGGAAACAATTTTAAAGAATTGGGATGAGAAGAAAAAAATAGGTCAATCGATCCCCAAGGATATCATGTTCTTGGAGCTATTTATGAAATGGCAGAGACCGATGACTCTAATTTATGTCGAGGTGGATTTTTCTTCCTATGCTTTGGATTCCAATTTATGAAGTGTGTGCTTTATGCCTTGTACTTTCATTTAGTCCTCATGACTCATAAGTCTATATCCATTCCACAGATGAGGCTAGGCTGTATGCTGCAGGATGTGCAGTTAACAAGACTAAACTGGGGACTACAACAAGGCAATCTGATGTCCAAATAATGGTCCCTTTAGGATGCCTAGAGGTTTGGAAGGACAGTCTCATCTAGACTTTCCATGGCACATCTGTTATCAGTGTCACTTGAACACAACCAACCCAACTGGAAACCATTAAATGGGCAAAATAATGTGCACCCAAGTTCATGGACAGGGTTTACATCCTTCATGGAATATTTCCTCACTCAGAACCTACTGATACTTAGTGTATGCATAAACCTAATGCATTTGAAAAATGACCCAGCGAAGGTGGACTAGAGGTAGCAACTTAGGAAAGAAAGAAGATGGAATAAAGTAATAGGGTGAGGGAGGATAGAGGACCATTGTCATAATGTGTCACCTGCATTTGAGGGCCTGCCATATATGAGTCTCTGAGCCAGGCAGAGAAGCACCAGTGAGTGTAAATGTGATCATTATTACATTCATATACCTGATCTTCTTGTTCTTCAGCAACCTCGTGAGGAGTATATAGGGTAAGGATTATATTTTATATATGATAAAATGGAATGCCTGGGACTAGAAATATTTCTGATTTCAGATTTTTCCACCTTTCAGAATGTTTGCATATAAATAATGAGATATCTTAGGGATGGGACCCAAGTCTAAACAAAAAGCTTATTTATACTTCATATACATCTTACAGATCTAGCCCAAAGGTAATTTTGTACAATGTTTCTAGTGCACCTGTGTTTTAATTGCAACACATCACAGGAGGTCAAGTATGGAATTTTCCACTTGTGGCTTTATGTTGGTGCTCAAAGCTACTGATTTTGGAGCATTTCAGATTTTTAGATTAGGGATGTGCAGGCTGTAGTTATGACTGAGACCATATGGCCTATGAAATTGGGAATATTTATTATGTCTGGTCCTTTACAGGAAATTTTTGTGGCCCCCTGGGCTAGATGGAGGATAGAAAGTACAGAGACAGGAAATGATGCAGAAGATAATGATAAATAGCAAAACATTTACTGAACCTTGCAGGGCACTGTGCTAAACTTTTTACATTCGTTGTCATTTAATTATTGTAACAACATGAATGAGGCAGGCATATCATCCCCATTGTTCAGATGAGCAAATTGAGTCATAACTTGTTCAGAGTCACAAAGCCCATCAATGGTGGAACCAGGATTTGAACTGAGGCCAGCCACCTCACCTGCTGAGAATATAACCACTGCAAGTTACTGCCTCATGGTGCTGAGTGGGTCAAATTGAGAAAGCTTTATGGACTCTGAAATGTACCAGGCACTGGCTGGGAAGGCTGGAGAGATACAGGGTACCTTGCAGTATGATAAAGGGTGATTAGATTTTGAATGTTTATGTGGCTTATTTAATACAAAGAAGAAAAGCAGGCAGGGACAGGAAAAAAAAAAAAAAGTCCTATCACAGCAGATACCTCTGGGCTTAAATCACATTCTACCATTGGCACACCACCCCCCTACCCCCCCCCCTTGTAAAGGGGCCTGGGTACTTCCTCTGTAGGGCTGTTAATTAGTCCAGCCTGCTAAGGAGGAGCGATCATTCTAGGCCCACAGCAGGCTCGGGAAGGGGAATGAGAGTTACTGAATAGGAACGGGACAGTAGAGAGTTCTGTTGCCTTTTTGTCTGTAAAACAAGAATGTCAAGGAACAATTGTTTCTTCATTCCTGTGAATGTGAGCCTTGTGTTTTGAAAGGTCAGCGCCTGTGAGCACATCATGGTTTGGAGTGGGTTCCTATGGTAATCAGACCATCGTGACTGAGGGCATTTTGTGTCAGGCAATGGGGTGCTGGATTTTCATCCTTCTGTGTAGCTCATGCTGGCTTCCCGCAAATGTAACTATTTCTGTTTTTCCCCTTTTCTTCTTGTTTTCATCCTTTCTGACCCACACATAGGTCTGGAGCCAGAGAATTCTTCAGCAGGTATGGTTTTTTCCCTCTTGCATTCTTATTATTCCTGCCTTCTACCAGGGACCCCTGAATTAGAGGGGAGCCCGGAGTGTTCCTTGAGAGTGACAGTTTTTTTTGTTTGTTTGTTTTTTCCATCTCTCAGATGAGTGCAGACTTTCTTCTAATGCTGATGCCAATGGGAATGCCCAACACTCCTCACTCGCTGCCAAGGGCTACAGAAGTGTGCATCCCAGCCTTCCTGCTGACAAGTCCCAGGTAGGCACGTGCCCACGGGCAGGGTGGGAGCTAGTGACTGGTACCTGGTCTCAAGTCTTAGAGCCTAGACTTGTCACTTCCTGCTTGCCCAGCTGAACCATGGAATAGGGTTCAAGTCTTTATCAAACTCTGGAAAAGCTTGGTGAGAACCAGAGTTAGGAGAGGTGGAAGTCAAAGGGAGCAGAGGTATGGGATGTAGCTGATTTGTACCAGGGGATTGGAAATAGGCCTGGTATTTTCTAGGTTTGATATATATGTGAAAATGTTCTGAAAGATGGGATCCATTTAGACTTGAATAAGAAAGAAAAAAGTCCAAGCTTGTTTTCTTTTTTTTCTTTTGTTTTGTTTTTTAAACTCTTGAGGGTGTAACATTAAAGAGAAGAGTGCCTCTTATTTATTCTATTAATTTTCTGGAGTTGAGACAGTAAGAGTTTTGCCAGCTGATTGAGATCAACAACTGTGGTCAGATCCTAAATCCAGTAGTCCAGGAGCCTGAAGATGGAAGTCAAAATGGTACTACAGCCTAGATTAAACTACTCTACAACAGAAAATTCTCCAAAGCTGGAAAACTTGGAGTAGGGATAATTTTGCTTAAGTCTTTCCCCCTAGGTGATTTTACTGATCTTTTTTCCTTTCCTACCCTACTGGTACTTTGCCATTTTGATGAAAGGGATTTACCCTGTTAAAATTCAGGTGATCTATGAAGAATTTTTTTGTATAGAGGAGCCACTTTCAATGGGTAGAAATATTTTTTCTCTTGAAGGAAGCAGTGCTCAAAAGATGTTGCAGAAATGTATTCCCAATGTTGTCTATTTACACCCCCCTCTGAAGGTGCTCCCAGAGCCCACGAAGAACCCAGAATTTCCACAGGTCCTTTCTAGTCCTAGTCCTATCTCCTCCTCTGGTGATCCTCTTGAGGCTTCTGAAGATGTAAAATTGCTCTCACCCCGCAATGAAACCAAATCAGAGATGATATATTTCTTATCTGCAAACCTCTGTCTTCCCGGGCCTCGATGTCAACCTGATGTGCTGAGCAGGACCATGAACCCTTTCTGCCACCTGCCATAGCTTTCCTCCCTGAATGGCCATGTGCATCCAGGGGTTCCCTGATAGATCCAGGAGCTGCAAATGTGCCTGGCCTCCTGGAGTCTTCTTTAGACACAGGGACTTGGGAGGTCAGTTGCCTGGTAAAGGACTTGCCCTCGTTTTCTGAGTATATAAATGTGCTTCCTTCTCAGCCATCTCAAGAATGAATGCAATCTGTTCTGTCCCGATTAGAAAACAGTGCTGCTTGATGCATAGCAAATGTAGAAGCACATTGTCTTCTCCCATCAGTGCTTAGCCTGAAGGGTAACTCAGTAATTCCTTTTGGCTTTGTAAATACCTCTT
This sequence comes from Graphiurus murinus, assembly GCA_004027655.1. Classification (NCBI taxonomy): domain Eukaryota; kingdom Metazoa; phylum Chordata; class Mammalia; order Rodentia; family Gliridae; genus Graphiurus; species Graphiurus murinus. The sequence continues at coordinate 69,022 of PVLC010000159.1, forward strand.
CTTGAGAGATCATTTTAAAAGCATGGAAAGTCAAGAGAAATTCCTTTAAAATACATTTATGTAACACAGTTTTATTGTATACCTCTGTTATGTTCAGATTACTATGTTAAATAAACATTGCCCTCAAACAGTTTAGAAGGGCAAGCTTTGTAATAAGGTTGACATTCTATGATAGTTTCACAAATAGTTTGTTTTCTTATCTGTTGCTCAATTTCTTTTTTACTGGGATTTCTTAAAAAGAGCATGGTAAATGGCTGATATAGAGGTTTTATTCTATGTATTCAGCTTAAAATTTGCCATCCAAATTTCAGGAACCTTTAGATTATACCTTACTTCTTAGGTTTATTTTCTGAATGCATAGCCATTGCCAGAAATATAAGTATACAATGGCTTTGACAAACCAGGGTGGGCTGGGTTGGGCTGAGCTGCACTGGGCACTGCCCTGGCTTGGATTCAACTCTTGCACCCCTGTGGGCTGAACATCTCCTCTTAAATGAGTTGAGATCTAGGAGCCTCATGGGCCAGATGGGAATGTTGTGTCCTTTCACCTAGAACTGCAGGAGCAGACAAGTGAGGCATCTCTCTCTTTAGTACTACTATTGCTTCGTCGTCTCCTCCTCCTCCTCCTCCTCCTCCTCCTCTATCATCATCATCATCATCATCGTGGTGGTGGTTCCCAGTATAAATTATAAACAAACCAAATTTTTCATAAAGCCCCCTTTTTTTTCACTGACCTTCCTTTTAAAAAGATGAATGTAAGTCAGGCATGGTGGTGCATGTCTGTAATCCTAGTACTTGGGAGGCTGAGACAGGAGGAGCATGGTTCGAAGCCAGCAACTTAGTGAGGACCTCAGCAACTTAGGAAGACCCTATTTCAAAATAAGAAGTGAAAAAAGGGATAAAAGTATAGTTCAGAGGTAAAATACCTCTGGGTTCAATTCCCAGTACTAAAAAAAAAAAAAAAAAATGTTGTTAGTAGTTAGTTGGGAAGAATGCCAGCTGATGTGTGGTTCCTACCATGTTTCAGTAAAACAAACAGTAGTTCCTTTGAGTACTGTGTCTATCCCCCCTCTTTTAGGGCTAAAAGAATGCCCAGGACAGGAAGGCCTTTTGGCTCTGAGTGCATTTGCACCTCTCTGTAGGATTACAACCCCACAAGGGCTCATGTCTAACACAATGTGGCCATACACAGGTGGCCATAAATGGCCATAACTGAATTAAATAAAAAACTCATTGAAACTAATTTCTGTCTTTGGACAGGAGGAAATCACACATGAGACACTCACGCTCAAAGTAAAAGTAAATCTGAGCCCCAATCAAAATGGCCTTTTGCTTTCCTCTTAAAGCTGGGCTGGCAGTCCCTCTGGGTCATGCTACTCCCAGTATTTTTATTTCTGGAGAGCATCAGTCTCTCAACATGCCACAACCTTTAGTCCAAGTTTACTGAACCAAGAGGTTCATTTGAAAGTTTTTGTTCTTGCTATATACAAGAGAGGGGGTGTTCATTTTGTAATTTTGGCTGGTATAGATGGCCACACTCCACTGCCGCTGTGCACTGTGGAGAGGTCAGGCATTGAGTTGGCTGAGAAGACCCAGATAGCTGCTTCCCTGCCCAGATTACTTGTAACTTGAAAAACTGAGTTTAAAGAATAGTTTACTTACTATTCAGGGGTTGATATTTTAATACAAATTCATAAAACTTTTAAAAGATTTCTCACCTATTTATCCCTTTAAGCATCCTTTCCCCTTCCTACATGTACTCTATAAAATAAAAAACAACCCTAAGACGGACTCACATGCCCTTGCCCCCTCCTCATTTTTTATCCCAATCCATTTACGAGATATTGACCAAACTCTAGTACCCCTCACCTAAACAAGTTGGAGGAAGGTTCTGGTTTTCTTCTACTGCTGGGATATCTGTAAAGATAGAGGTCAGTGAAAAAAGTTTAGGAACATAAATTCCTTATCTGGCAATCTCATTCCCAGTTGAGCCACAGGTTGGTAGAGGAGGATCAGACTGGAGAGTCACCTGCTTCTTGGCCCCCTGCCTCCCTCCATCCCCACCTACCCAAGACTCACAGAGAAGCTGTTTTGAGGAGAGGAGAGATGGGAAATACAGCTCCATAGCTCTGACCTGTAGCCAGAGGTCTGGGCTCAAGATGTGTTTCCAAGGCAGATCGCCCACCCCTGAGATTGATGGTGGTAGACTGGTTGGAGCACAAGCTAATCCTATAGGCCAGTTATGTGCTCCATGGCCAGGTCTTTTTTTCTGTGTGTATCACAAATGATAAACTACATGCTTTTAATCTCGTACCTTTTTGCTTTGTTTGTTTTTTTGTGTGGTGCTGGGATTGAACTCAGGGCATTGTGCATGCTAGGCTACCACTAAGCTACATCCCCTAGATGCTTCCTTCTAATAATTAGTTCCATTAGATTATTTCCTTTGAGAAAAGGAGCACATGGAGATTTAAAGTCCTTAGCATTCTCTTATTGGTGGGCTTTAATTTGTTTTGCTTCTCGAATTGAGACCCAAATTTCATTGGATGAAGATGGCTGTCTCCTGTGAATACAAATAAGGATGGTTCTTCCAGTTCTCCTTTTCCTAAGGAAAAATAATGAAAGGCACTCAGGAATTCAGTGAACTCCAACTTTAAAGTTAGAGGCTCAAGAGAAAAGCCTTGAGGAAGGGAGATGGGAGAGGGCAGGTGGCTGGGGCTTCCTCCAGTGGCATTTGGTTTCTTGGCCACCCTCCTTGAGTCAGGAGGTTGACAAAAGATGGGGCCCACCAAGAACTAGTGTTGAGTCAACTTAGCCTGTTACAGGCCGGGCTCAGCCTCCCTGGGATGTGAGTCAGTTCAGCTTTTCCAGGTGAGTGAATCTGTCTTTGGCTTTGCCCAGAGGAGAACAGTGGGCACCTGAGGAGACTAACCTGAGGATTTGCCTAAAAACATGCTGAGAGTTGTTTTGTCTTCAGATCATGTTATGCTGTTGTTTCTAATGCTCATCCTTCTTTCTATCTCCCCTCCTCTTTCTTTTTTCCCTGTTTTGATATTGTGTCTTAAAAATACTACTAAAGGTTCTCTCTCCCCCACACCCTCCTCTCCCTAGAGAGGACTGCTTTGCACGGCAGCCCCCCACCGTCCACTGTACCTGCAAAGACTCCCTCTACATGAGCTCACCAAAGCCTTACGTCTCACCCAGCACCTCCAGCCAGCAGAACCCCTCACCAGCCCAGCCCCTCTTTGTCCCCCTGGCAGCTAGATTGGCTCCCAAAGATGCGGTGTGCCCTGGTCCCTCACTTCTGGGTGCCACATTTCCCAGTGCTTCATCCCAACCCCAGCACCACTATATAGCCACTAGGTTAGTTTATAGTAAGAATGTGAGCTCTAACCCACGTCATGAGGCTCTCGGGAATAAAAAGGTCAGCAGCTTATATGTCCCTTGTTTCTCCAATAACATTTGCCAGGCAGCAGCATCAGAAAACTCCTCTCCTATTGCACGTGACCCAGCCAAAGACACTCCCCCAGAGGCTGCAGGCACCCGAGCACCAGCTCCCAGTCCTGTCCCTCGCGCAGCCACAGCCGGCACAGGAAAGGCACCCCCTGCTCCTCCTCCTGACCCTCCCAAGCTATTCTTTGACATCTGTAAAGATGCCGGTGGCGGGAATCCTTCCCTGGGAACTCGGGCTTCGTCCTCAGATGCAGTGAGACCACCTGTGCTAGGCCCCCGGGTTCCCTCTGATCCCGAAAACTGGAAGAGCCAAGAACCTTACCTTTTGCAGCCGTGTTATCCAGACAAGGCAAGAAATTAGGAATGTGTGTGTGTCTTCTACACTGTCTCTTTCAAAACGACGCGAGCAACTCATTTGTTCTCTGGGCTTGCTCTGCCCTCCCTTTCCTCATTAACACTGCTGCGGCTTGAACCCCAAATTCTTCCCTCTAAACATCTTGGCACAGACTTCTCTCTCTCTCCCTCTCTCTGTTTCCTGTAAGTGTGCAAGTATGCCGGAGCGTGGAATCCACAGACTTAATAGTATGGTGAGATAACGGAGTGTTTATACTTTATGACAAGGTGCCAAGGAAGCTGTATTTACTCCCAAACTGTCAGGCTCTGCAGTGGTTTTGTGGGGTTAAACACAGCCTGCCTGCCTGTTCTGTTGTTTTCTCCCTTTCTCTCTCATAAAGTGTTAAAAGGATTCAAAAATAGATGGATGGAAAGTGAACTTGGACGGGGCTCCCTCTGTGTCATGGAGCATCCTGATGCCAGCTGGCTAGCACCAACTGTCTCATGTGCTCCGAGGAAAGGGCACCGATTAAATATTTCTCAGCGTGCATCATTGCATGACCACTCTTGACTGTTTAAATATGGAATTCCTTCCTCCTGCCGGTCCCCTTTCCATAACGACCCCCTTATTTCCTACAGGATGCCACTTCCTCCAGCCCAGCTCAGTCCGAGGTAATAGTTGTCCCTCTCTACCTGGTTAATACTGACCGAGGGCACGAAGGCACTGCCAGACCTCCAGCATCTCTGGGGCCGCTTGGCTGCGTCTGCACTGTCCCCACGACCGCCCCCGCCGCCTCACCTCTGACCTTCCCGACTCTAGATGATTTCATTCCCCCTCATCTGCAGAGGCGGTCCCACCACAGCCAGCCGGCCGGTGCTTGCGACCCCCTTACCCCCATTAGCCAGGCACCGCCATCCTTCTCACCACCGCCTCCGCTGGTCCCTCCTGTGCCGGAGGACCTCCACGGAGCCTCGGCGCCTCACCTCACGGGAGCTGTCTCAAGTACCGTAAGCTTGCTGGACTTCCCTCCCCACAGCTTTCCCCGATGTCTGAAGCTCCCCCTTTCTCACTGAAGTACTAAGGTCTGAGGGAAGCCTTGGCTGCGCTGTGCCTGTGTGATGATGGCCCCCTGTTTGCTGTCCCTAGAGTGCATGTTTCCTGCGTGTGTCCCCAGGTCGCCTGCGGCCACTTACAAACACCTCCTTTCCTCTGTCCTGTTGGTAATGCACGTCTTCCTGAAAGAACTTGGTTCTCCCTCTGAGAAAACATCTGTGGCTTGTACAAGTATTAGGACTTTCTCAGAAGGCAGAGAATTCGTAGGGCCCTTTAGGAGAAAGCCTCAGGGGTGCTCCAGTGGTTGTGGGAAGTCAGAGGGCCCCCACACCTTAGGTTCCCTTCAGTGGGGGAGGGTCCAGTCTACCTTAAAGAAAAACTGAGCCAAGGCAGTGGGGTCTTGTTTTTCCTCAGGAGCCCTAGGAATCGAGAGGATCTGAAAGAACCCCAGGGCGAGTTGTAATATGGAGATAAATGGATCCACTCACAGGGTGGTGGGGTTCAGTGGGATCAGAGATAGTCAAAGTTCCTGTTTTGGTGCTTGGCACAGAGAAAGTGCCCAATTATGTTACCTCTGTTACTGAAGACTTGTCCTAGCAAACAGTCAGGGTCACTCAGAAGTAACTTGGTTAATGAACAGTCAGAGTTCCCATCCTATTGAAGGCACTCTACTAGGTACCTCAGATACACCTATGAATAAGTCGGGGGCCCTGCTCTGTTCTCAAGTGTTTTCTGGGGTAGTCTATCAATTCTCAAGGCTAGTGTCCATGGGGCCATCTGAGGGCAGGAAGGTCTAGTTTATACTCCTAGAATATAGATTCCCAAACTTACTTGGCTCACTGCCCACTTTTCAGGAAAGAAAAATACTACTCAGCACCCCCTACCCCCTTTCTACCTTCTTTAAGTGAATAAACAGAAATATGCAGTGACAAAATTGCATTCATTTATGTGTCTATATTTCATTACCCCCCCTGGGGGGGATTTCCCTTACTTTGGGAATCTATATCCTAGAGTTTCTGATTCAGTGGGTCTGGGGAGAGACCTAGGGCTGTCCCTTGGTCACAAGCATCCCAGGGTTTTTGATGCTGATGTCCACATACCACATTTTGAGACATACACAGTGAGCTGGTGAGTCATATATTTGGCTAATGGAACTAAACATCCACTGACATTGCCATGCGTGAATAGGTGTGCCTACCAGATTAGCCCAAATGGTATGTCAAGCTGAAGCCAGTCTTACAAAAGGCAGGAAGGAAACTTCTTATTTAACTTGTTAGGGGAATTATAATGTGGCATCAGGCATACCAGAACTGGGAACCATCCCATCCTGGGCTGGAGCCTCTTCTCAAATCTCTGGATGCAGCACTGTGAAGTTGGGCCAGATGTGGAGATGTAGCCCAGAGGCTTGAATATACTTCTTGAGTTGAGCTTTGCAGCTCAGCCCTGTTGGAGAAAAAAGCTGGGTTGTTCCCTGATGTACCTCCCTTTTCCCTCAGGCTGAACTTCTAGGTGAATTTAGAAGCCACTCTGGTTTGGGGGGCATGTAGACATCTGCCCCTTGCCAGAGTAGCAGGTAAAGTGAGTCTTAATTTTTAGTGCACTCATTTACCATTGTGAGTAGTTTTGTTGTGTGCCCTATAACTTATCATTTGTGTAGCTCTAGATTTTCATACTGTGTTTGTTTCAGTTGTACCAGGACAGATTAATTGGGACCGTGTCCTCAACTTCTCAAACATGACTACTCAGTCTGGTGTAAACTTCCCAGATTACTGGGAAGTTGGCCTGATAACTTCTGGTTTTGGTCCAGGAAACAGCGAAGTGGGAAAGGCAACTTCTTGGATTCTTCCTCTGAGTGAAAATTGTCAAGTAGAGTAGGAGCCCCCGAGGACAGTGTCCAAGCTACAGTTGATGCCAGCTCCATCTGCAGCTATTTGAGAGTAAGAGGAAGGAAGGAAAGTCATGTTCATTCATCTAATTCATTTTAGTTGAAAGTAGTTTTGTGAGGTTTCAGAAATAAGACAGAGTAACATTTGTAAAGTGTTTACTGGTCACACAATCTACCCAGGCGTCACATTAGGCTTTTATGCTTTAAAGAGCTGTGTGCCTGATAGTTCCTGTTTCTTGGGTATACTCTGGCAGTGTTTGTAATGTCATTTATCTTTATTAAATCACCATGGGAGTAAATTAGAAAACATGTAGTTATTTTCTACTTTATAAACGAAGGAGTCAAGATGAGGCACTTATGTACAAGTGTGCCTCTCAAGTCTTGGGAAAAGGTTTTATTCACACACAAAATGATCTGCTTCTCATAACCAACAGCAGTGGCTGTGTAGGGAACTTTGAGAAGAGAGAGACGACGGAAGCAGTGTTAGCAAAACCCCTACTATGTGTCAGGAACTCTCCTGGCTGCTGATGTCCACATTCTCTCTTCTGAGGAGCCTGTTTTTTCTTGCCACAAGCATTAGTTCAGATATACCCTTGCTGGTAGATGGCTCCTGTCACCCACATGACATTTACTGGGCACCTGCTACCTGCAGGGCATTGTGCTGGGTGCTGGGTGGTGGCTGGAGGAAGGGGGAGGGCACAGCCCTTGTCCTGCAGGTGTATACCCAGTAGTTGACCTCTGATTGAACATAATAATTGCTTCAAAAGCAACTATTGAAATCCTATTTTTAAAACCCCATAAGAATGGCATCTTAGCTTTTAAGGTTTATAAATTCTAAAATAGAAACTTTACAAAATGTATAGGAATGATGAAGGAAGCTGTCTAAATATCCTTACTACATTTCAGGGTCCTCTTTTCATTTATTTCAAAAGACTGATTATCCCCACCATACAGATTATAATGTTAGCATTAATAACATCTTGGAATCTCTGGTAGAGTTGCAAGGTTCTTAAAGTCAGGATTCTCACAAGTCTTTACTTCAGGGATCTTCTTCATTCTCCTATTAGAGTGAAAAAATGTTGCCACAGGATAGGATAATACTCAGATCTCAGAAGCAAGTCTTAGTAAAATTGCTCAATGATTCTGATGCTAAGAGCTGCTTTCTGAGAGCACCATTACTTCTCTTCCCTGTTCTTACGTCAGTGACTTGTCCTCATCTTGTCTCATATTTCTCTACACAGTATACTAAACTTTCCTGATTTTTCCCAATTAAACCAGCTCTCATCCTTGGATCGCATTTGGAATTGCATGAGTTTTGCATGTTATTCTACTTTGATTCATATTTGCTTTTTTAGTAACCGGATTGACCAGATGAAAGTAATGAATGCTGCTGCTGCTGAGACTTCAGCAACATTCGCCTTCTCTCTCCTTCCTTACTAATACCAACAAAGAGAGCAAGCATTCCAGAGTAAACTCTAACTGGAATTCATGATGCTGTCTCATTAATCGCATTTCTTTTTTAAAAATAAGGTCTTTGTAAAGCTTTACGTTTCCTTTGTAAAAAGGATGAACTTTCAATGTCTTGTGTTTACAGTTAGTTGCAATGTTCGTTTTCTTTTCAGGGTTCCAGTCCTTTACTGAATGAAGTTTCCTCCTCCCATACTGGAACTGATTCCCAAGCCTTTCCACCAGCCAGCAAGCCATCGTCTGCCTACCCCTCTACAACAATTGTCAACCCCACCATTGTGCTCCTGCAGCACAATCGAGGTAAGGGAACCTCATGGCGTCTGACCCTCCCCAGTCCTTCTCACTGCAGTCCACACTGCCATTGCCATGATCTGGCACAAAATTTTTTAAAAATCTTGTCCTGGGTTATCTACTCCATTTACCTACTCCCATGACTCACACGATCTACTCCAGTAGGCAGACAGCAGCCCCTGATTTGGGGTGATGTCAGGTGTCTGAATAAATAAGCTGGGCTAGCATAGGTACTTGTTCTACACCTTGGATGCTTGTGATTATCCACTGATAGTAGCACCAAGAAAGAAAAAAAAAGGAAGAAGTTTGTGTCTCTTAATTCCTCGTCATGTGATTTCTAATGAGGCTTTGCTTAGAAAATCTAGGTATGATAACCTCTTTTTAAAAGTTGTTTTATTGGTGCACTGTAATTTCCCTAATAGTGAGATTTCATTGTGATAACATTCATATATACACATAACATTATTCGGTCTGTTTTCTTTCCTGTGACTTTCTCCCTCCCTTCCCCATTCCTCTTTTAAGTAATGTAATAAATCACTTAGTTCTCCAACATGATACATTTCTAGAAAGCACAATTTTGAATACTAAATTAAAAAAAGAAAACATACTGGGTAGAACATTTTCTGAAGTGTAAAGCATGTTGCACTTTTTCTTGCTGACTCACTGGCCCTCTTGGAGAAACAGTCACTGTCTGAGGCTGTCAGTCCTTGTAACCTCTGGGACTGAGATCTGTGTGGCTCCTTGTCCCTACTCCAGGTGGCCCAGGCAGTTCTGCTTGGGGTTTTCATGTTTGGTTCCTGTAGTTTCTCCACCTGCTCTGATTGGTTCTGCTGTGTCTCTGATGGGGACTTAGAATTGATAAAACACAAGAGCTTTGAGGCAATAATTTTACATGTTGACCCTTTTGCTTTAAAATTGCAGACAGTGATTCTAAATCCCAAGCCTTTTTGGAATTCCATTGAGGAATAAACTTTCCCTTTACAAAAGGACTTTGCAGCATGAAATGGAAACTTTTTAGACTGTCTTTCAATGCAGAAAGAGCTTTTTAGCATGAATTTCAAAGAACAGTGGAGAGTTACTTATTCTGCTGAGAACTCAGCTCAGATCCAAAGCTTCCTTTTCTTGACTCTCTCCTCGCCCACTTCATAGCTCCCTCCCCTTTCCTCCCCCTCCCTCTCTGCATTAACATGGATGAGAATGGGACTGGAGTCTATTTTTAATTGTTTTCCATACTGAGTAGAGGTTTGTTTCCTGCCTCTAAACTCAAAAAGTAGATGCATAAAACATTTTCTCTCACTTAAGATAGTCCCACTCAAATCTTAAATAGTTGTTTTAGTAGATTTCTTTTTTTGTACTGCGTGTGGCTCCCATGCTAATGTTCACCCATGAGTCTGTGTTCTTCAAAAGAAAAGAAGGACCCAGCTCCACACTAAACTGTGGGCCCTTTTCCCCCTGCTGTGCCATGTTCCTTCCTGGCAGTAGGTCTCCTTGCCCAAAAAGTGTTCGTAATGCATAGACAAATTTTTGCTCTCTACGACATCTTTATGACTCATTTTTTTTTTATAAATCTAGTCAAGCAGAAACAAGTTAATTCCCAGAAGGAAAGGCAGCTTCTTTAAAAAATGGAATTTATTCCCAAGGCAACTTGATTTTTGGGAAATGCCAAGTGTAATGTCAGCTGCTTCTGCCAGGCCCCTCTGATGACACTGGGTGAGACATCTTTTGGCACAGAAATGCTTGTACTTCCTCTTTCTTTCTTTCTTGAACAAATAAATTCCTCTTATTTACCCAAATGCCTTTGTTTTTTTTTTTTTTTTTTGCGGTACTAGGGATTGAACTCAGGGGCATTCTACCTCCGAGCTATATCCCCAGCCCTATTTTTTTACTCTTTATTTTGAAACAGGGTCTCACTAAGTTGCGGAGTGCCTCACTAGGTAGCTGAGGCTGGCCGCGAACCCAGATCCTCCAGTCTCAGCCTCCCAAATGCTGGGATTACAAGCATGTGCCACCACACCCGGGTGATGCCATTGATTTTCGCCTGTCTCTTTTGGCCAACTCTTACCCTTGGTTTTAAAAATCAGAATTGTGCAGCCTGAGACACACATCCTGCAGAAAAGGACATGAGTAGTGACATTAGTTTTTTGGAACTACATAGTAGCTTCCCATAAAGAGCAAAACCATGTGTTCACCCAGCAGGTAGGGCAGGAAGAGTTGAGAAGAATAGGAGAGCCTCGCCAGCTCTGATTGTCACTAATCATAAATGGGGTTTAGGTCAAGTGTTCTTGGCACTGCTTTGGAATTTACCCAGCCTGACAGCCCTGCCTTGCCTCATAGCCAGTACCCATGAAAATGATTTCTTAACTATTGCAGTCTCCTGTGGGAATGCTAACTTTACTCCAGTTCTGGAATTCTGCTTTAGTCATCCTAAAAAAAAGTTTCACATTTTTTTCTGCTGAGACTGTCCTATGGCACGGTATGACAATATTCCTGTCTCTGCAAGCCAGGCTCCTTACTAAGAACAAATTGAGGAGCACTGATCCTCTGGCTTGGCACTGATGGTTGTGAGCAAAAAAGGTCTCTTTTACTTTTTCCCAGGTTTTTATACCATGTGTGTTTAAGGGCAAGTCATTGACTAGGAAGCTGGGAAGGAGGATTTCAATCAGGCCTGAAAGAGGAACATGTGTCCCCTTGCTCAGGGCTTCTCCAATCTTTACTGTGTATTAGACACTGTGTCTTTACTGGGAGTCTTGTTAACTTGCTGGTTCAGATTTAGGAGCTCTTGGGAGGGGGTGGGGGTGAGATTCTGTATTTCTGAAACTTGCTGGGCATGCCAGTGCTGTTGGCCATGGGTCATCCTGAAGAACAGGAGTCCAAAGGCTCTCAGGCATATCTGTGGACATATTAAATAGTCTAGGGAGCTCCCTGGTTCTGCTAACATCTAATTTTGCTAAATAATACCACTGAAAAACAGCTACTACTATCTGTTTGACATCCTATAAAAGGCCACCCTCACACCTCAGAAGTAGAAACAACATACATTTAAGGGTTGGTGATGTAGCTCAGTGGTAGAGCACTTGCCTAGCATGAGTTGAGGACCTGGGTTCAATCCCCAGTGCTGAAAGAATTTTCTACGTTGCATATATTTGTTTCTGCTGGCTGGGGAAGGCCCTGCCAGCAGCCAGCAGAATAGAGATTGGCAACTCTACATCTCTTTAGATAGCATAGAGCACCTTGATGGCACAGATGAGAAAACTGAGGCTGAGTGGTCACATGATTGGCCATTGCATCTGGCAAGTTGTTGGCAGAACTGAGCTTGGAGCCCCTCTGGGCTTCTGCTCCTCCAGCCAGTGCAAACCCAGCCACACGTCAGAGGTGGACAGCTGCCACTTCTGCTGGTCATGGATGCCCATGCTGCTCTGTTTACTTCTCCTCACTGATTCTAGTGGGAAGATGGGAATGTGGCCAAGGAGAATGATGACAGCACCCCTGGGCTGGCAGATATTCTATTTTTATCTATGTGGCTGCCTTATATTTAGCAGCTATGGAAGGTAAAGGTCACTTCTATGCTTATTGCACAGCAAGCACACGCAGGACTCTCCAAGGGAGATGCTGGTCTCCCCTGTATGTGATCACCAAGGAGACCAGGAAGCCAATAGACTCCAGCATTAAGGACAGTGGGGCTTGAACTGGCAGTGGGAAGAACCCTGGACTAGGAGTTGAGATCTAGGTTCTAGATCTAGATGATTGTCAATGTTATCTTAGGTCATTAGGGCCCCTTATCTGAGGTATCTTGACCAATACTAATTGTTTTAAGCTTTCTCCTGCACCCGGAACCAGCCAGCTTGCTACAGTGACTGAGGCTGTACAGTGAGGAAAAGAATCATACCTAACTGGCTAGGGCTGCTGCTCAAACTGCAAGTGTTATGTGTAAAAGCTCTTAAGGCAGGGTCTGGCGTTTAGTAAGCTCTCAGGACATGGTAGCTGCTATGGTTATGGTTCTAATCACATTTTCCTCAAAAGGTACCAAGACTGAGATCATATAAGGACCTGTTCACTTGAAACCAGAGTGGATGGGAAGTTCCCCTCTCAATGATGAGAGAGAGAGAGAGAGAAAGAGAGAGAGAGAGAGAGAGAGAGAGAGAGAGAGAGAGAGAGAGAGAGAGAGAGAGAGAGTGTGTGTGTGTGTGTGTGTGTGTGTGTGTGTGTGTGTGTGTGTGTTACTGGAGATTGAACCCAGAGCCTTGTGTGTGCTAGGCAAGTGCTCTACCACTGAGTTACATCCCAGCCCTTTTTTTAAAATTTTGAGACAGGGTCTCATTAAGTTGCCCAGGCTGGCCTTGAATTTGCAATCCTCCTCCCTCAACCTCCTCATGAGTTGGAACTACAAGAATGGACCACCATCATACCTGGCTGAAATCATTTCATCTTGAGACAAGATGTGAATTGCTAGAAAATAGTAGCAATCTTGAGTCCTGGTGTAGATCTGGAGAGCAAAGGGTTGGGAGACATCATCAACACCCTGTCTTTAGCTGGACTATGCATTTTAACATCTAAGCCCAGGGGACAGTGAGGATGCAGAGTTTGGGATTCTAACTGGTTTGCCAGGACTTGTTGGTGCTACCATGTGCTGTATCAATCTCACGCTGTGTGTTCTTTTCTTTTATCACAGAACAGCAGAAACGACTCAGTAGCCTTTCAGGTAGGTGAGAAATATATCTACTTACACGTTAGCCCCTGTTCCTGTTAAAGCTATCTTTCAGTCACTGCCCAGTGATCAACCAGCACAATCTTCTGAGCTGGGGGACTCTATTTGTTGGTTATTATATTTGTTGCTGGAATGATGAACATCATCTTTGTTTCAAAGATGATGGCAACAGGCTTAGTTTCTGTCCCTGGCACTCACAGGCTGCGGCAGGTAGGTAAGTGAACCAAACTAGTAGACGTGCCCCATGAACCTGGGATGAGTGCCTTGATGGTAAGAACAGGGTGTGCTGGGCAAAGAGCGCAGGAGTTCTGCTTCAGATGCAGTGTTCACAACAGGCTTCTGAAGAGGCCACCTTTCTGTTGCTCCGTTTCCTAGATGTAACAGGTCAGGGACTGGAAATGTAGGTATGTCCTTTCCTTTTTCAGTGGCAATTCTAGATCTCCCTAGTAATGGGCCCAGCTTAGAGCCTCCAGACTAGCAGTGCCCGAAACTGCTTCTTGAACTTCTTGAAACTGCAAGGTTGCCTGGAGAGTTTGTCAAAATTCAAAACCTCTGGGCCTTGCCTCCGGGGATTCAGGTCTAATGGGGATGGTGAGAATTTGCATTTCTAACCAGCTCCCTAGTGATGCTGATGCCACCCTCCCTGGTGCCTGTACTTGGGTGGCAAGTGGATCATCAAGGCCCATGATGCTGGGGAGTTGACTGCAAATAAAATCAGGTATCAGGGCTCACTCTCTGAGAAAGTCTGCAGGAGAGGACAGTGTCAGTGTGGAGAGGAAACAAACTTGCAGGCTGAAATTGTGAGGAAACCCAGTAATGGGATTGCTTAGTCATTTTTTGCTGGCTTCCCGGTAGCCATTCTGCCTTGAATCCAGGTTCCGCCATTATTCATGGTGCCACCACAGGCAGGTGGTCTGATGTCTCTAAGCTCCCGTTTACTCTTCCATGAGTAGGAAAGCAGTCATGCCTCCCAGATTCTTGTGAAGATGGAAGGTGACTCTGATTATAAAACAGCTGAGCACGGAGATTTGGTACTTGCTAAGTGCTTCCTTAGATGTGAGTCACTATTATCACCTCCATTGATTCACCAGTTTTATTGAGTGCCTCCTTTTGTGTCAGGCACAGAGCTGGGCTCTAGGGTTGCATCAAAGGAACTGTGCTGCCTGTGGTGTGGTGTGATGGTTCATCACCTTTCTTTGGTTATGGTCACTCCTTGGGCAAATCTAACGAGAGTAGATTCATCCTGCAGAAAGAGTCACATGTATGCAAACATGCACAACTTGAAGAAGGAAAATTTATTTGTTTATGGATCTGGAGCTTACAGTTCATGTGTGTGTGTGTGTACATTTTAAATCCAAAGTATAACACATGTGCACATGAGTTCTGTGGATTTGTGACTGTTCATGAACTCCAGAGTTAAGAACCCTTGATCTGGTGGATAATTGGAGCCACCATCTTCTGAGCAGCTGCTACATGATTTCTGCATGACTTTGTTCCACTTCTGTCCTTGTGATTCATGTAGAGCTGAGTAGGGAGGACATGGGGTTCTCACACCCTCTCAGCTTTATCGGGACTTGGCCTCAGGACCGGGGCAGGCTGTGGTTGAGCTCAAGGTGCCCTTCACTGCCTCTCCTTGAGCTGCCATGCTGCCACTTCCCACCTACTTTATTCCCTGGCTCTAGCCCAGATTGCTGAGAACATGGTGGCTTTGGAAAAAAGAAAGAAAAAGGTGGATTCTGTGGGCTCTTTCCTGCCTGTGAGAGCTTGAAAGAGTAGCAGAACAGATAAGGGCATCCAGCCACACATTAGGAGACCCAGAGATTGGTCCTGACTCTTTCTTCTTAGAGCTGACATCTCTGAGTAAGTGACTTTACCTATCTGAGCCATAGTCTTCTCATGCGGGAAATGGGGGTGATAACCTTTGCCCCTGCCTGGAGGAGCTGTTGTATGTGACAGGAAAGAAGAAGATGCTTCGCACCCTGGGAAGGGGCATATGAATGCAAGAGCTTCTCCACTGTGCTGCAGCCTCAGGCTAGATCCTCCGCTCTGAACAAGTCTGATGCCATTGCCCTCCTTGAGTTTCAGGACAGATCCACTAGTGTTTGATAGAGTGGGTCCTAAAACAGGTACTCACTAAATGTTGGTTACAAGAGAAGAGAAGAAGAACTCTTTGATTTAGTCCCCTCTCTTTTGGAAACTGGCATTCTCCAGTCTCTGCCTTGGAGCAAGTAAGGCTCTGCCCTTCACTTGTGGGGGTGGGACTTGAAGGCCAGCAGCTTCCTCCCTTTAGCAGTCTTATCGACCTTCCATGGGGCTTGGTGCTCAAGGAGAGTCTTCTGGGAATGGAACTTTCATTGTGTTTGGCCTCACCTGGCTCAAGCTCCCCGTGGGGAGACAGACAGGAAAATAAGATAGGGGCTAGGATATTGGGGCTGACACAGGTGTGGAAAGGCCACTCTACTTCCCCTGGGAAAGCTTGAGCATCACTGTCATTCTTGACCACAAGGCTTTGGTATGTAGAAATTCTTTCCCACCTCCCACAAATAGAGCCCCCCCGCCCCGAGGTTGTCAGCATCATCTTTTATTTAGTGGCCAAGACCTTCCGTTTTATGGCACAGTATAAAACTAGAAAGAAATGCCCCAGGATATCATGTGAGAAACCAGTGTCTGCCTAGTGAGAAGTAACAGAAATCCTTCACTATAACATGAATATCATAGGATGGCCCTGTCACCTGCATGGACAGTTAAGTGCCACTTTGGGTTTCCACTATATAAAGTCACACTTTTCTTCAAGGGCTGCAGTTCAGCCCTCCATATATCAAAATCTACTCACTCACAAATCACATGATCACAAGCTTCTAATGTAAAATAATTCAGGGCTAACTTTTATAGATTAAAATTACATTTGTAAATCCAGGAACCATTAGCCCTAGTTTTGAAGTTAAGTGTTTATTATTAGGCCTGCCTTCCTAAAAATGGTATATATATATAACACTGTCATAGCATGAGAAATGTGAGCAGTGAGCATCTTTAAACACCAAGTGAGACAGCTTGGAATCAGTTCTCCTGCTCCCTCACTTAGGGAAGGAGAGCACTCAAGGAGACAAGTTAAGGGTAGACTTAGGTAACTCAAAATCTTCCTGCATTTCCAGGCTTCCTGTGTGTTGGAATTTCCTGGGAGCATGAGAACTCATCCCATAAAACCCTTCTGGTCTTAAATCCTACAAAGTTTATGGCAATGATGCAGGGATCAGGTTTTCTGAAGCACTCACTAAGCTGAGTCTCACACACAATATTTACAAATCATTTTGCCCTTACAGATGAAGCACAAGTTTCAGAAGTTCATTTGAAGTCAGGGCAGAGTGACCCTGCTGAGTAGACCTAAAGTTCTAAAACCTGAGCCTGCTAACTTCACCATCCCTGCACTTCTGCAGCCTGCTCTCCGCACACAGATACCTCTGATTTTGTCCCTACTTTGTATGGACCCTCAGGTGGCTCCTTTTCACCAGGGAATAGCCACACTGCACCTCTCCTCAGTCCATCAGTGAGGAGACATTTCTTGAGTGTTAATTAATTGCCAGGAAAGTCTGGATGCCCTTCATTCTCACCTCCTAATGGGACTCCAGGCTTGTCTGCCTTACACCTTTTTGCTCCCTATCTTTTGACCTTTCCCTTTCTGTTACAGTCTGATATACTCTTTCCTCCATACTGAATTCCCTCCCTACTTCCTGCTGGTAATTTATCCCTTTTCCACAATCTGGCACCTGCCCCCACTACCCTCCTGAAATGACTCCCCCAGAGTGTTCCTGTGACTTTCCTCTTGCCAAATCTAATGCCTCCTCCTCTGCTTCAATTTTTGGGCTTTTTCTGACATGTTTAACCACCCACATCTTGGAATTCTGTCTTCTCTGGTTTTGTGGTACCTTGCTGTACTTTACTGGTTCGTCTCCTGTCCCTTGGGTTGACTCTCGCATCTGTTTGGAGATTCTTTTGCTGTTCAACCCACACCTGTGGCATCCCTCAGTGAAAGACTTTCAGACTTTGGCTCTGCTCTCACCTTCCTCTACCGCCCAACTCTGACATCTCCTTGACATTGGCCATCACTTTAGTGCTGATGGTGCCCAAA
The DNA here is from genome assembly GCA_004027655.1 of Graphiurus murinus. Lineage (NCBI taxonomy): Eukaryota > Metazoa > Chordata > Mammalia > Rodentia > Gliridae > Graphiurus > Graphiurus murinus. The sequence goes on from PVLC010000159.1 coordinate 86,333, forward strand.
TTGCACTCCTGCCAGGGTATCTCACCCAGACTCCCTTTATGTTTCTCTTACACGTCTTTAGGGCATTTCTATCTTAATGTTTCTCTGTCTTCTCAAAGTTACTATGGTCCAAATAGAAATATGTATCTCCCCTATCTTTCTCCAACCTAGTTCCCTTTGCAGACTTCTCCGAATTAGTCCAGGCTCCTGGACTATAAAATTTGGTGCCATCATTGAGGGAGGCAAGACACGATATGGTTCGGAGAGGACTTCTGGAACCAGTGGGAACTAGACCAAATCCACAGATCCCAGGAACTATGGCCATATGTTGGCTCTGTGTCTTCAGGCAGGATACTTCAACATCTCCATGCTTTAGTTTCCTTGACTATTAAAAAACGGAGGGATGATCATAGTTTCTTCCTCCATGTTTATTGAGGATGAAATGAGATAATGTATTTGAGGAGTCTAGAGCAGTTCCTGGCACATAATTAGCTCAGAGTAGTCCAGAGACACCCAAGCATTTCCTTACATGGTTCCCCCTGCCATGAGTACCCTCCACTTCCTGTTCATCTGGTTGGATTCTCTTAGGACAAGTTAGAACCTGAATTCCGCAACTGAGTTGGACACCAGCTTCTTGATCAGCCCTCATCATCCTGCATCCTCATTGCTGGCTGACTTGCTCTTTCTGCCTGCTAGAGTATAAGCTCCCTGAAGGCCAAGATTCTGAGATATTCATCTTCAGTCCACAGGCAGAGGATGATGTGTCTATTAAGCACCTGGCAGGCGCTTAGTAAACACCTCTCCAAAGAATGAAAGAAATGGCTTGGAGTAACAGTATAGTAAGTAAATGTATAATCCATAGACCATACCTGGTATATTTATTAGTGCTCTATAATTTATAATCTTCAACCAAATTAAATACCTATAATCAGCACCTAACAATGTGCATCTTTCTGAGCACTTTGCTTTTAATTTTCTTGATGAGTCCACTCACAACATTGCTATGAAGCTGCCAGTAGAAGTGCTATCCCATTTTTGGATGAGAAAATTAAGGCACAGAAGAATTAAGTAACTCCCCCAAGATGAAACAAGATCTTTCTAGTAGTGTCTAGCCACCTCCTTATAGTTCCTGCTCCCTTAATTTCTAGACTAGTTGGAACTACTTGGATGCCCAGAGCACAGTGTGCAAACCTCTACAAAATACTTAAAAAAAAAAAAAGACCAGATGATAAATATTTTAGGCTTTTCAGGCATAACTACTCAGCTCAGTCATGGTAGCATAAAAAAAAATCCATAAATAATGTGCAAATGAACTATCTTGGCTCTATTCCAATAAAACTTTACTCACAAAAACAGGTGGCCAGCCCACAGGCCATAGTTTGCTGACCTTTTCTCTTAAGTGGAATGAGTTCCAGTTGGGAATTAGCAAACACACTTTTCTAGTTGGACCATTTGGGAGGTTTTTTTTGTTTTTTTCCTTTGGAGTTTCCAGAAGAGCTTCATCTAATAATTGCTTTTCATTTCCAGATCCTGTCTCAGAAAGAAGAGTGGGTGAGCAGGACTCTGCACCAACCCAGGAAAAACCCAGTTCGCCTAGCAGGGCTGTTGAAAAAAGAGCGAAAGATGACAGTAGACGGGTGGTTAAGAGCGCGCAAGACCTGAGCAATGTGTCCATGGACGATGTGGGCATCCCACTCCGGGTATGAGTATTGACCTATACGTGTTTCTTGGGCTTCAGCTTAAACAAGTTGTGGTGAGGGTAACAGAGAGCTTAGTGCATGGGAACCCATCTGTGGGTTACAGAAGGTAACTTACTCTGGCACCAGACCCTAAGTGCACACCCTCAGTGAGCTGTGTTCCAAATTTGGTGTGCAGCAGCTTTTCTCAAAGTGAGTGTGGGGTGTTCATTAGTCTCATGGAAAAGGTGTTTCATGGTCAAATGAAAAGGAGGAATATCTGGATAGAATGAAGTGGGAGGGATTTCTTTGCAGCAGAATATCTGAGGCTTTGGGCTTTGAGTGCTCCAGGGGGAATGCCACAGGCAGTCTTCCTTTGTTTTAGTTCTTGGAGTCTCTTCAGAAATGCTTGCTCCAGGGTTAGAGCACCTTGGGGAGAGTGGGAGGCTTGGGGTCTCTGGCTTATGGGCTCAGGAAAAAGGACCCACTCCCCATGGGAGCGTCCTGATTATCCAAGGTGAGCTGAAAACTCTAAGGGAACCACAGGAAGGTTTCGGTCTGTCAAGGCCAGCAGCTCACCCCACTCTCCCTGCTGCTGGTCCTCCTGCCAGCCCTGAGAAATTCAGGGAAACCTATCTTTTGAAATCAGACTCAAGTGATTTCATTCCTCTCCCTGTGTCCACCAGACCACTGGCTGCACTGTATTCCTCTGTGAATTCCATTTGACAAGGGATTGTCTTTAGTCTTTTTGAAGGAAGTTGATAGAAATAGCTATGGGCTAAGCCTCAAAATTACTCTGGTCCTAAGTAATAGTATAGAAAGAAAATTATTATTACCAAGAATAACTGTTTTTACCATTTGCTAAGTTTATTATTTCACTGAAACTACTCACCCAAGTGAGTGGTGGATACTAACACTGTTCCTATTTTATAGTGAGCTCTGCATCACTACAACAAAATACCTGGCACAGACTGCTTATGAAGTAAAGAGAGGTTTATTTTGGCTCATAGTTCTGGAGGTTTAAGTCCAAACTTGAGCAGCCCCTTTGGTTTGGACCTCTCACAAGGACAGCATCTCATAGCGGGAGCGACTGCTCCCATGACAAGTCAGGAAGCAGAGAGAAAGGACAGGATGGGTGGGATCCCACAACTCCTTCTGAGGGCTTGCCCCTAATAACCGAAGGCCCTCCCACTAGGCCCCATCTCCTACAGGTGCACAGCACCTCCAAATAACTCCCAGCTTGGAGACAAAGCCTTCACACAGGGACCTTTGGGGGACACTCATCCAAACCATAGCAACAAGGAAGCAGGGACTCCAAGGGATTATTCTCCCAAGACTGCACAATTTGTGGGCCACAGAGTGAACTGCCAACTCCCAAGTCCATGCCCCTGTCCCTCTGGTCAGGTGGCCCTTCCACCACCTTCTCACCATCTTTGTGACTTTGGGCAATTCACTTTTACTTTTTCCACCTCATTTCCTCTTCTGTAAAGTGGGAATGAAAATATCGGATCTAACCACCTACCTGTCACCTTCGGTGTTTTATTTTTATATTTAAAAAAACCCTCCAGCCTAGCTTTGTGGTGAGGAAGAAAACTCTGGCATTGGATGCTATAACAGGTTACATTTTAATGTATGCTTTCTAAATCTGGCCATACGCAAGGTGACTTGGGTTCATTTCTACAGAATAACCCGGGTGGATGAAGCCACAGCGCGATAAGCAGGTGCTCTTTGCCTCATTCTTTCAAGAGACTTTACTTGTTTCCCATAGTCTGTATGTGAAGGGAGACACTAAAAATAAAATTTAAGGAAATTAAGAATAGGCTCATTTTCAGTCTTTGTCCACTTTTTTCAAAATCTGCGTTCTTTTGGCCAAATATCAGTTTGCAGATTCATGCCTGAATCTCTTAGTTTATCTGTACTTTCTCAAAAGTTTTCCCTTTTTTAAAAAAGATATAAAGTTTTGACTTAAGATATTGTCTCTTCCCTGTTTGTTTTCGCAATCATAGAAGTTCTGAAAAGTGTACTTTTCATTTTATTTTACTCTTTGCCTTTGTTTTGTTTTTTTGTTCTTCCAGAATACCGAGAGATCAAAAGACTGGTACAAGACTATGTTTAAGCAGATCCACAAACTAAACAGAGGTACTGATTTTTGTTTGTAAGAGCTATGCTGTGCTCTCTGCCCATATATTAACTATAGAGTGTGTTCTTGAACTCACTTTGCTTTGGAGACTGGGTCCTGCAGTTGGATCCCATTAGATACTGGTCTGCCTGAGCCTAGCCACACACCTTCAGAGCACAGGAGGGAGGGCGCACCTGTGCACCTGCTTTGTAATTTGAGGACAGCTCTCAAGTCCTGCCTCCCAGCTGGTGCAGGATGCAACAGCTGAGACCAGCACTCTGCCTGTGCTCCAGCTATCTGCCTGGGATGCAAGCAGCTCCATTTCCCACCTGCTTTCAGCTTTAGGTTCATCCCGTGTCAGCCCATGACTGCCTTGTGGACAGAGCAAATTGAGAAAGCCTGAACTGGGGGCTAAGAAAGCTGTTCTCACCTAGAGTTAGTTCTCCCAAGCACTCATGTGACCTTGGACCAATCATGTACCTCTCTGTGCTTGCCCTGATTCTCTTTATCTGAGAGATGTCATAGAGTCCAAGTGAGAAGACATTTGGTCTTGTGAAGTGGGATAGAGTGTACCTGTAAGGCTTTGTTAATTTGAAAAAGAAGTTTCCCCAGCTGACAGCCAGCACTTGGAAGGTAGCCCCCAAGGATCAGTCAAGAGCTGACACATCAGCGCCTGCTCAAGCCGAAAGAGAGGTGCTTCCAAACCAAAGGTCCGTCAGGCTGTCAGCAGGTGACCCAGCATGGAAGGAGAATCCCAGAGCTCTGGCAGGTCACAACCCCATCAACAACCATTGCAGCCTGTGCCACCAGTCAGCTGATAGGCAGAGATGTTGCTGTACCATGGGAAGGATACCACTCCTCCTGCAGGCAGAGCATCCTGTCCTTCCCCATGCCCAAATCCAGTCTGGCTGCCTAGCCTGGATGACACGTGAAGGCAAAGAAGGTGTTTTCTAGTCAGTGTCCCACCTAAGCTATAAATATCCAATCTCTGATTAGCTGAAGATACCAACTAATATCACTGCTGATCAGCTCTTGCTGGGTTCAGAATGAACCAGGATGAGCCCCTCTTCCCACTGTTTCTGAATATTGAGATGCTCAGCATTTAGCATTTCTGAATCAAGAGCAACTATGCTATGGTTGGGTAGATGAGCTCAGTCATTGTGGTGATGCTGATCAGATGGGGTCAGTTCCACTGGTCACTTCTTCAAGTCGCTGTCCATGTCCTCTGGCCGTCTGTGACTCTCTCACCTTGAGGCCAGCTTTGAAGGGCTAAATGCAGGGGCAAGTACATGCATCTGTGAAAAATATGCAGTTCTGCCCCACCGGCAGTATCGATCTTCTCACACTGAAGTTATTAACTAAATTATGGGTTCTCAACCAAACTGCTGCCCGAATGGTAGGCAGAAGTATTTGAACAATTAAGATTCCACTTGTTTGCCTTGATTCTAATGTCCACAGCACAAGCTTTTTTAAAAATCATTTTAAGATAGTTTTCATTACAACTCATTATCATACTTGATATCTCTTGCCTATAAAATGAAAAATTGAAGCTTTGCGCTAAATGCTTTCTGCACCGTGGAGCCTGCCTTTATGTAATTCTTTATTCAAGAAAAGTAATGATACTGTCTCTGTCGATATGTCTAAATAATTCAGGCAAAGGGACTGGATGTTTACAGAGCAGTTTCAACTTTTTTCATATCACTAGTGAAGCTTCTTGTGTTCCAGAATTCAAGGAGCCTAAACTGTATGTGGATTCCTACTTGTTCATTCTCTCCATTTGTATCTTCTTCTATTCTCTCTCCCAAACCTGCTCCTCTGCCTAGACACTCCTGAAGAAAACCCTTATTTCCCTACGTACAAATTCCCTGAACTTCCTGAAATCCAGCAAAATTCTGAAGGTACCATAAATGTAGACAGTATATCTGTTGTCCTAGCTTTAAATTAGTTCTTAGAGTTCCCTTATAGGCATAAGATTTGGCTTTTAGATTTTGTTTTTTTTTATAGTTGTTTTTGGTTGGTGAAAATTTTATTTCACTCATTTGCATGATGTGCTGTATTAAAATAACTAAGTCCTTTCTAATTCATTAATCTATTTTTAAGTGTGATGCTGGTGTGCTTTAACAACACTAAACTAGGTCATCAGTCACTCCAGAGTCAGGTGGAGACTTGTCAGTGCCTCCACTTCGTGGTGGGGGGTTTCAAAATCCACTGCTTTTCTCTGCTACAGAGGACAATCCTTACACTCCTACCTACCAGTTTCCTGCATCTACTCCTAGTCCTAAATCTGAAGGTAATTAAAGGAAAACCGTGTGCCTCCTTTTGTAGCGGTGCTGTTACTTTCCTTTTCACCTTGGGGTTTTTCCTGGTGGCTAAGGGCTGTCTCCCATTCATTTGCTCCCCTCTTAACCTTGTTTTTTGTGGTGGTGTTTTACTCTTGCTGACTGTATAGCCAGAGTCTATCCAGATGGTATTTTAATCCTATTCCCTTAGGATTTGCATGATTAATGGGGTAGCCATCATAGCTTGGTGATGATGCTTTGAACATGTGGGGTCCTGGGAAACACTGCCTGTACCAGCTACTGAGGGCCTGGTGTCTGTGGTGGTTACCTGGTGCTGGTGGCTGGACTTGGTGAAGCTGAGTCATGGTGCACAGGCAGGAGGTAGACCTGCCAGCTCTCAACAACAGCAGCATTACCAGTTTACTTCCTATACATGCAACTAACTTGTCCCTGGGCCCCTTCTTGCCACGGGCCCTCAGAGTATCTCTGATGCAGAATTCTTGAAGTGATATCTAGGTGTAAAAGATTCAGTTGTGATTGGAGATATTTTTTGAAAATAAGATTTTGGAGCTGGGTGTGCATACTTTGTAATCCCAGTACTTTGGAAGACTGAGACAGGAGGGTCATAGATTCTTGACCAACCTCTGCAACATAGGGATACCCTATTTCAAAATAAGAAATTAAAATGGCTTGGTTTGTACCTTAGAAGTAGAGTGCCCCTGAGTTCAATCTCCAGCACAAAAAGAGAGAGGGGGGTGAGGAGGAAGGAAGGACAGGAGAAAGAAGAGAAAGAATGAGCAGGGGGGCCGGGAGGGGAAGGATGGATGGATGGATGGATGGATGGATGGATGGATGGATGGATGGGAGGGAGGGAAGAAGGAAGAGAAGGATTAGGGCCAAGCTGGAAAACATTTTATGAAAGAGCTTGTTAGGAATTTGACCTGCTGGGTAGGCAGCCACATCCATATCTAAGAGACATTCTTTTGTGGGGCAAAAGTCTTGTTATCAAAGAAGCTTTTCACAGGTGACTTAGGGGCAATATCTTGAGAATTATCACAGTAACAGGATTGTCTGATCTTTGAAAGAGTGACTCAGAAAGAGGGGGATTGGGTAAGGTATGGGGATGGAATTGTGTTAAATACTCTTTCAGAATGAGATGTTGAGTTGAGCGCTGAGGTTTATTAGAGTAGTATGGAGCACCTACTGTGTGCCATGCACTGTCCTGGGAACCAAGGATAAAGCCATGAATAGGACATGCTCCCTGTCCTTAGAAGTTCACACCTGGCAGGAAACTGAAAAGGCCCCTTGAATGTACTATGCCCAGTGTATGGGCAGTAGCAAAAACACATGTCCAGAGGCCACAGAAAACATTGATGCTACACAGTAGGTCCTCAGGAGTACCTAGAGAATGTACTGAGTAAAGGCTTTGGATCATCGAGCCCCAGTACCACCATCTCAATGCTTCTCTGCTCTCTTCAGCTCAGCCTGCTGTCCCACCAACCCTTTCAACACTGGTGGTCCTTCACCAGACTCTTAACTGATCCCTGGTCCTGTAGGAGATGACACACTGGAACGTGTTAGATCCAAAGAAATAACTAAATGAGTTGGGCGAGGAAGAAGGGATTTTTTTTTTTAAATCATTTTGACTTATTTCAGTTTTGATTTGTACTTTACTTGGGCTTGTGAACCTAACCCACTCATAAGATAGGGTTTCCTTCTAGGGTAAGGTGACAAGTGCAGAGCATGCTGAGGGTGCATGTCCCATGGACCTGGGGAGGCAAAGGCTGGCTTGGACAAGTCCCATTGAACTAGAAGAGCGCCTTAGGCCTGTCACAGGCTGTGCCCAGGGCTTCCTTAGTCAGACTCGAGGCAGGAGCTCCGGCCCTCACACCCAGAGTTCCATGTCATCAGCCACCACGCTTAGCAACTCTGGTTGACTATAGTGCCTGCCTCTCAGTACACATCAGGTCTGGCATAGGAGGGAGGCGGGGTTATTTTGCTTAGAGGCATAAATAGTAAGGGATGATATGACAACTTGTGACATATATTTAGAAGTGGACCTTATTACATATTTTTTATATTTTCAAAGGCCAAAAAGAGGAAGAAATGGCCTGAAAGGATAAAAAGTTTAAAAGTTAGGTTGAGCATAAAATTTCGTAATAGCAAAGATGATTAGATTTTAGCACAAGTTTCTAAGAAATCATCTTCCCTGGAGATCTTTTAAAAATAGGGTAGATTCCATCTCACGCCCCCGTCCCTGCCTGGATGACATGTCTAGGCACAAATTACTAATGAATTCGATTAGATAAAGGCTTCTTAAAAATGAGGGAAATGTTTGAGTTAGATCATTTTTAAAACTTTTTTTTCTTTTAAGCTTCAATAGGTTCTCTGAGTTTCTGGATTCATGGCTTAAGGTTTTGGTGTCTGTGAGGTCTAACAGGGCTTGAATCAGCCCTGTCCACAGTGCTGCTCCTGAAAGGTGGCCCTGTGCTCTCAACACAGGGAAGATTTATGCCTTTCAAAGAAAGGCAGTAAAGACAGATTAGCACTTAATGGAGGCTCTTCCCCAGGATTTTAATGCACATTAAGAGACAGCTTTATTGAGAACCTGGGAGCCCTCCATGGTCCAGAGTTTATCTCTTGGGGAGAAACTTGTTGCTATTTCCTTTTGTTTTAATTCAGAATTTGAAGCTAGAATTATCTGTAATAAATCTATCAAAGCCTAACCCTAGGGCTACTGCCTCTGTCTAAACTTTAGTTGTTGATGTAGTATAAAAAGGACACTTTGAACTATCTCAGAGCTGACTCTCCTAAACAGCAAGGGACCTTGTGGAAGTTTGTTTATGCTGGCTTAGCCACCTTCTTTTTTCCCCCAGTTACAGTGAGCAAGTAAACTTCTTGCCAGATTTTTAGAACATAAACAGAATGATCATGCCTTAATCAGTGAGGTTTAAAATATACTTTAAAAAAAAAACGCTAAATTCCAACCAAAAGCAGTCCCTTGTAACTATTTTATCTTTTTTTTTTTTTTTTTTTTTTTTTTGCGGTACTGGGGATGGAACCTGGGGGCATTCTACCTCCAAGCTACACCCCCAGCCCTAGTTTTTTTTATTCTTTATTTTGAAACAGGGTCTCACTAAGTTGTGGAGAGCCTCATGAAGTCATTGAGGCTGGCTGCGAACCCGGATCCTCCAGTCTCAGCCTTCCAAATGCTGGGATTTACAAGCATGCACCACCATGCACGGCTCACCCCTGCTCTTTTTAACTTTTTGATTTTGAAGCAGGGTCTCACTAGGTTGCTGAGAGACTCTCTAAGTTGCTGAGGCTGATGTCGAACCTGCGTCCCCCGTTTCAGCCTCCCATGTTGCGTGCACTCATACTTTGTTTCACAAAGCAAGAAAGAGAGGAATGAGCTATGGAGAAGCAACTTCAGAAATGCAGCCCCGTCTTCTTCCCTGCCTCCTGCTTTGAGGGAGAGTATTGTGGTGATAAGTGCCTCCATAGCTCACAGTCTAATCCTATTTTTTTTCTTTCTTTTTTTTTTTTTTTTTGCTGTACTGAGGATTGAACTCAGGGGCGTTCTACGTTTGAGCTATACCCCCAGCCCTATTTTTTTATTCTTTATTTTGAAACCAGGTCTCACTAAGTTGCAGAGTGCCTCACTAGGTAGCTGAGGCTGGCTGTGAACCCAGATCCTCCAGTCTCAGCCTCCCAAATGCTGGGAGCATGCGCCACCATGCCCAGCTCTTAGTCTAATCATATTAATGGTAATAACATGACCACAGCACTGACTATGTGACTGCCATTTACTAAGCACTTACCCTGTGTAGTGTAAGGCTCTGTGCTGAGTGCATCACTATTATTATCTCATGTCCATCCTCCCAGCAACCCCATGAGGCTCAGAGAGGGTAAGTAATATGTGCAATATCACACGTAAGTAGCAGAGCCAGAACTCAAACCCAGGTCTCTGGGGCTCCCAAACATGGGCTTTACTTACTCTGCTGCAGTGCTCTGCTGATTCTGAACCCAGTCCTGATACACTTGATGCCCCTCCTTGCCAGCAGCTCTCTGATGCTTCACTGCAGGCATCTGGCTCCCCTCAGTCAGTCCTGCCCCTGTGGCTGAGCCAGTGTCTCCTGGGATGGTGCCTGGGAACATGTAGTTAGAAAAGCTTCCCAAGTGATGGATGGAGAGCTGCTGGAGTGGAGAAACACCGTTCTTCCCCAGCCCAGCCCAAGGGACAAAGATGCTTGCCCAGGTACAATTTTAGGAATTTGGATACAGGATTAGACTGAGGAATGCAGATGCAAAGAAGCTAGCCTTTCCACTCAGAACATGCCCTAATAAGGTTGGCTTACTTAGCACATTCGATATCAAGAAAGCAAGATATTTTCAAAGGGATGTCTCAGAATCTGCAGCAAAACCAAGTAAGCAATATGGTGCTTCGTAGTTCATGGCTTGTGAAGACCAGTTGGACCACATCAGTGTGAAGTCTGTCACTGGAGGTGAAGTCTCAGAAACCAGCTTTCCCTGGCTTGTGGCTATCTCTAACCAATTCCACTGGCCACTGCCACACCCTGGGCTACAACTCAAGACACCACCTCTAGACTCCCCCAGCTTGTGGTGTCACCGTGGTCTGTCCCATTGTACCCTTTCCTCATTCCTAGATGACCTTGCACTAAGGTCAGGATTAAAGGAGGCTGGGTTTCTCAGGCACATCTGTAGTTGAGTTAAAATAATCCTCTACTGGCCTTGCAGGATTTCTAAGAATAGTCTTATTTTGCTTGAGTTCAAGCAAATCATTCTATTGTGAGGATGCTTGGCCAGGATTTGTGCCTCCTGCCCCAAACTCTGGCTAGTACTGCCCAGAGGAGGGGCGGAGCTGCTTGCAGCAGTCACCTTTGCTCTCCTTCCGAGAGCTGCCCGGGAAGTTTCTGCCTAGCAAGTGCAGAAGTCATTGGCCTGCAGGATAGTTAAGAAATGAAGGAGTTCTTCTCTTTGCACTGTCAGGACCCAAGAATCTGATAAGAGATGAGAATGGTGAGTCTTTTTCTAGCCCAGACTTTCTCTTCTAACTCCTTTCTTGTTCCGCCTCATCTCTTCCACGGAATTCTATTTTTTTTCCCCAAATGTCTTCTGTTGCTAATCCATATCCTCTGCTGGTCTTTTTTTTTTTTTTTTTTTTTTCCTGCATCCCTTAAAACTTGATTGCCTTTAACCCAAACAGAAAACTTTGTGGTGTAAGTCCCAAGCTCCCGGGACTTACATGCCTCCTTGCCTCTTCTTACCCTCTTGCTTATTCTTCTTTTCCTATTCCAGACTCTGTACCCAACTCTACATATGTCTCTCTGTTTCCTTGACTATTTTTGTTTGTGGGGTATATGCATATGTCTGTATTTGCCCTTTTCTCCTTCTACTTCCTATGTGTGTAGGGTAGAAAAGTCAGACTGAAAAGAAATTATGTTGAGCAATGGGAAAATATGGTGTTAAAAATAAGTCATTCATATTAAAAAAATAATTTTAGATTTAAAAGCCTAAGCGAAGTAGAAGTGTAATGCTGTAGGCAGGGGTTATTGCAAATACTGCTTTTTGCCCTTCATCCCATTTGGAGCAGTTACATTGTGTTTATAGAACAATAAATTTTAACCAGCACTTTCTCCAGTTGTCTTTAAGATTTTTATAAATTCAACAAAAACAAACACCCCCCCTCCACACAGGGAGAGTTAGTTAGAAGCTCATTTAAAGTCACTGTAGTTGAAAAAGCAATTAAATGGCTCCTGGCAGTTTTAGGAGGGTAACTGTCCCCAAAGCAAGCTACCAAGGATAGATTGCCAAGCCCGGGGAGAATCACTGGTGCGAGAACATCAGAGCCCAGCAGGGGCCATTAGTCTCCCAAAGTGAGTTGTCTACCCTGTGTAAATCTTGCATAGCAGCATTTGAGCTTCCTGAAATCACTGTCATAGGAAGTTTTGAGTGTCACTGCTAAGGTTTGATGTCTGCCACGTGGTGTTGCCAGGGCAGAAACAGCAAGAAGCTCCACCACGAGCAGAGATCACAAGACTCTGGCTTAGCCGAGTTCACCGTGGCATTACTTAAAGAGCCCTTAGGGAAACAAGGGCAGGCTTTCCCTCTGTAGTTCATAGACAACTTGAGAACTTCTTCATTGCATGTCTTAGTAACTGTGAATCAATTCTCATTCTCTCTCTCTCTCTCTCTCTCTCTGTCTGTCTGTCTGTCTCTGTCTGTCTCTATCTCTGTCTCGCTCTCTCTCATGATCATTGCTTGTGGTGGAGCTTCTTGCTGTTTCTGCCCTGGCAACACCACACAGCAGACATCAAATCTTAGCAGTGACACTCAAAACTTCCTATGACAGTGATTTCAGGAACTCAAATGCTTCTATGCAAGATTTATGCAGGATAGATAACTCACTTTGGGAGCCTAATGGTGTGTGTGTGTCTCTCTCTCTCTCTCTTTCTCTCTCTCTCTCTCTCTCTCTCTCTCTCTCTCTCTCTCTCTCTCTCTCTCTCTCTCCTTGTCTAATTCTAGTGTATAGAACTGCAGGTTCATGCTCCTTATACTCAGTTTCTCCATTCCTTGGTATTTCTAACTGCATACCTGTCTTTCCCAGTATGGCCTTAGCTTACTAGGAGAAGGTTTAAAAAAGCAGCAAGTAGAAGATGTAGCAGGAGTGACTTGGTGTTGCCCATTGTCCCTGGAGACTAGCAGGCAGAAAACCAAGAATGTGGTGGGGAAACTCAGAAAACTTGCTTAAGCATCCCTCCATGGAAGGGTAATGAGGAAAAACAGAACAAAGGTTCAAGGGCTGGGGATTGGCCTGGTCAACCACACATTTGCATTTCAGGACAACACCTTCCTCTGCTTCTTCCATAATAAGAACAGTCATGAAGCTGGGCATGTTGTGCATGCCTGTAATCCCAGTACTTGGGAGGCTGAGACAAGAGGATCATAGGCTTGAGGACAGCCTTGGCAATGTAGGGAGACTCTCGGCAAACTAGCGAGACCCTGTTTCAAAAACAAAAAATAAAAAAGGGCTGGAGGTGTAGGTCAGAGGTAGAATGTCCTTAGGTTCAATCCCCAGAACCACCAAAAAAAGCAAAACAAAAACAAACAAACAAAAAAAAAAAACAATAATGAAATAGCCACATCTTTCACCTTTGCTGGGATTGGGCACATGAGGCTGGGTGAAAGAAAGCTAGAATAAATCAACCACCCCTGTCACAGGCTAGAATAAATCAACACCCCTGTCACCCCTGTGACATGAGGTAATGGAGTTGAAGAGACCTTGAATCTGTCCTGCTTTGTATCTTTCTCATTGTGCAACTAAGGGAAAATTTGCTTTTCCCTCCCTGGGCATTGTGCTTCTTATTTGTGAAATTAGGTATATTCTTCCTCCTGAGTTTTTATGAGGCTTAAGAGTGATGATATTAGTTAACTGCCAGCTATTACTAGGAACTTAATAATGGGAGCTACTATTACAATTTTTTTCCTTAGTTGAGGTAAAATTTTCTTCCATTGCATTTGCAGCACAAACATCAAAAAATTAAAAGAATAAATTATACATCCACATGTACACATCCAACATATCCTAATTGCTAGAGTTGTCCAGATGAATCCCTTCAACTTTAGTTTGCCCTCTTAAAAGTCTGTGAACTGAAATCTACAGTAGAACCTGTGGACACTGTGAGAAATGAAATGTGTGTTCACAGAGATGTGCTGCTTTGAGTTCAGCCTTGGGTGGGTGGGATTTCTCTTTCTACCTACATCAAACCAGAAAGTAGCTCTGAGAACCTGCTGTCATTCAGACCTTACTGTTGCTCTCCTCCTCAGCTTTTCTGCTTCTGCTTTTCAAAGCACAGAAATTGTTGAACTCCTCAAACAGGGCTATTTTTTTCCATCTTAGAAGAACTATTTCTCATTGTCTTCTAGAATTCCACATTAGAAATCTCTAGGGAGAAATATTTTTTAAAAGCTTTAAGTTTTTTTTATGAATATTTCAATGCCATTCCCCCCAACTTTGCTTTGAGCCTCAAGAACCAAGTAATAGTTATAAATTGACCTTCACCTCAGCATCTACTAATAAGCTGTAATTTTTTTTTTTTTTTATGATTTAGAGGGGTACAGGGTTATGCGCTGAAATGCTAGACTGGGTTTGAAGCAGTAATGTATTGGTTTCTAACTAAGGTAACTGCATCTGGGACAGGTGCCACTTTTTCTAACCAAATTCCTGCAGTCAAAGCTGAGTTTTAGTTTTCTTTGATATACTGGCACTTTATGAGTACAGTAATCAGAAGTCTTCTTAAAACATAAAAACAAAAAAAATTGGGAACACAAAATTCTTCAGAACAGTCTTTCCAAAAATATTTCTCTGAGTCTCAGTTTATCCTCCCCCTCCTCCGTTTTCAGAAGTTAACATAAATAAGCTCACAGTTGATTTATAACAGAGAGGCTTAGCTGCACTGTGAATAATCTTAAGCCCTGTTCAAACTTGATGTTGATGAACTTTATCCTGAAAGATAAAAGGGAGGAAGGAGGGAGGAGAGAACTGAAAATGTATCTTGGTACCTGACCCCTGTCCATTATTTTGACTGAGGAAGACCTGGGGTGGATAAAAATGGGGAGAAGGGGTGGTCAGTTATAATTAGATAAGCTATCTTTGGGTACTACTTTGCTCAAAATAATAGCAATATTAGCTTTATTTATATTTCATAAACTATTCTGATCTTTTTTTCTCTAAAACTTAAAATGATTTGTGTTGAAACAAGGACTTGATTAACACTTTATCATTAACATAGCATATTCAATTTTTTGACTTGCCTTTGCTGGTGAGGTCATGTAATTTACTACCGTTGTTATGGGCTTATGGGAGGGGCTGGGTCTTCATTCCATATGCATAAATTTTGAATTAAGATTAGCATGATATTAAAAAATGGGAAAGGGTATTTCAAACTAACTCTTTGTGGATTAATGCTTTGGAAGGATCATCATGGCTGTGATGACTGAAAAACAGCTGCTTCCATGAAGGGTTCATATCTTGTCTCTCCATTCAGTTAGTTTTAGAACCCAAGCATTTAGCTTATTTTGGGACAATGCCACAGCCCTCTAGAGCCATCTCACACCTCAGAAGCTAGAACAAGTTTGATGCGTTCCAGAGTCACAGTGTAGACACTTACCCCAGGCAATACCTTGCTAGAGCCCACAGTACAACCACATCAGCTGCTGGTGGGTCTTGTTCCAGGCAAAGAAATCTACTTGTAGAATCAGGTTGAGGTGGAACCAAAACAAATTATGCTGTGGGTTTTTGCAAACTTTTTCTTTGCTACAGAACCTCTTTGATGTTGTATATGAAAGTTTAACATATAAAGCAGGTCAAAGCTAAGGTGGGGAGCCAGCAACTATGCAATCCTGGCTTTCCCTTATCATCCAGGAGCAACTCAAGGCCCCTGAAGGAAGCCCGTCAGGACCCCATGGCTCTCAGCAGGCAGGACCAGAGCCTGAGCCTGAGCAGCGGGATCCATCTCAGCCCCCACTTCCCACTCAGCCAGATTCTGGACCCTGCCTTCCAGTGCTGGCAGTAGGGATTCACTTGAGGAGGACCTTTGGCTATTTGTCTCCATGCATTTCCTAGAGTCGGGCAGCAGTCATCCACCAGGCATTGCACATAGCCTGTCTAGACTGCAGGTCCTGTGGGGTTGGATGGACTCTGCAAACCTCACTCCTGTCTAGTGTGGTCCCAACACTTGACTCCTCTCTCTGCTGGATGTGGCTAGATGTGGTGCGGGACTATTGAAGTAGGGAACGTGCTACCTTAGCCCATTTCTCCTGATTACATGCTTTTTTGTTCACTAGATGATGATTCCGATCTGTACTCTCCTCGATACTCCTTTTCTGAAGACAGTAAGTGACTTGAGTTTCCTGATTGTGGGAGAGGAGGGAAGATGGTAGGAGAGGGAAGAAAGCTTCTGGTTTTAGTATTCATTGTTTTTTAAAGTCTTTGGTGTGCACCTTCTTTCTCCAGCAAAATCTCCCCTTTCTGTGCCTCGCTCAAAAAGTGAGATGAACTACATTGATGGTGAGAAGGTGGTTAAGAGGTCGGCCACACTACCCCTCCCGGCCCGCTCCTCCTCGCTCAAGTCCAGCCCAGAAAGGTATGCTGTCCCTGCTCATGTGTTCATCATGACCAGACAATGCCTTGTCGGCATTTATTGAGACCCTGGAGTACTGGGGACTGGGGATTGAACCCAGGGGCATTCTACCTCCAAGCTACACCCCAAACCCTATTTTTCATTCTTTATTTTTGAAACAGGGTCTAACTAAGTTGTAAAGGGCCTCACTAAGTAGCCGAGGCTGGCCGCAAGCCTGAGATCCTTCTGTCTCAACCTCCCAAGTACGGGGATTACAAGCTTGCATCACCACACCCAGCTTAGGAACGTGGAATATGAATCCCTGCTGTATCACCTATCAGCAGTGACTCATTCTTTCTGAGTCTCAATGTCCTTATCTGTAAAATGGGGCTAGAAGTAGCACCGCTGTTTCAGGGGAATGTTATGAGGATAAGATGAGTTCATGCATATTAGCATTCCTAGTACTGCCTGGCTTGTAGCCATGGACTCAATTAATGTTAACTATAATTATCATTACTGTTTACCTTTTCACAAAAAGACTCTTAACTCCAAGATTTGTCATGGGCTTTTATGTTTTGTGTGCATACTAACTCTGTTTACATACTCATAGCAAAGAATACAATTTTGAAATGAACCATACTTTTAATGTTTATTTCCTCTTACAACATGTATTATTAAGGCATAAGGCTTGGAGTTGTTCTAATGATGACATGATTCATCCTTTAATGCCTGTACCAAACTACCCAATTTCCTTCCTTCTTTTCTTTCTTTTTGCACTGAACTATACCCCCAGCCCTTTTTATTTTTTGTTTTGAGGCAAGGTCTCAGTGCCAAGTCTGGCCTTGAATTTTTGATCTTCTGGCTCAGCCTTCTGAGTACCTGAGATTATAGGCATACACCACTATACCCAGCCCCAATTTTCTTTTATCAGATTCTTATCTCTAAAAATCCCTTTTGGAGCAACCATCTCATGCCATGTGGACAGGCATCTTCCAGTCCCAACTTCTACCAGTCTCCAAATGCAAAAGGGCTCTGGCCAGGTGAAATGATTAATTTTTCCTTAAATGCACATCAGTTTCACCCCTTCATACCTTTTCCA
Organism: Graphiurus murinus; assembly: GCA_004027655.1. Taxonomy (NCBI): domain Eukaryota; kingdom Metazoa; phylum Chordata; class Mammalia; order Rodentia; family Gliridae; genus Graphiurus; species Graphiurus murinus. The sequence goes on from PVLC010000159.1 coordinate 103,627, forward strand.
TCTTCATAGACAAATGAACGACTATTTTACACTCTCCACACATATCTAAATGGCATCTACCTGAGGAGTCTGATAATTAATTTGAAAGGAAAGCATGATATTCCCATAAATCCTTTATAGGTACCTACTGGGTATATTCCATGCAGTTTGAACTAGATGCTATGGAAGAATACATATATATATATATATATATATATATATATATATATATATATATATATATATATGTATTCAAACCCTTTGTGAAGCCAACACAAAGATTTAACTGGTTATTTTGAGAAGCAAACCAGCACAACTAAATTGTTCACCCTGCCTGGATCCGATATATATATCCATGTCTTCAAAAAGTTTTCAGCCTTGCATGAAAAACAAAATACAACCACAGTGCAAAGTACAGTAATACACATGCATAAAAAAAAATTGCAGACCATATCCAAGGATTCATGTATCTTCTGAAACCCATTATCACTAGGCCAAAGGCTGAAGTTGGCAAGTAGAGTGTAGCCTAGGGAAGAACACAGTTATAACAACAGCTAATGTTTATTGAGAAGTTCTGGTGGGCCTGGCGCTTTGCTCAGTGATTTGCATGCACTATCTCATTTAACCCTTACAACAGTCCCCATTTTTCAGATGAGGAAACTGGGCTTCCTAGACAGGTACCCCAGTACTAGGCTAAGATCACCTGGCATGTGGGTGGTATAACAAAGATTGGGACCGTAGTCAACAGGTTCCAGGGCCTGTATTCTCTCTTTTTCTCTCTGCAGTAGTGTGAGTGGGAGGTATAGGCATGTTTGGGGAATGGCAAACTCATGAGAGCAGAATAAGGTGAGAGATTTTTCCAGGGCAAACGTTGCCATTTCTTTCTCTCTTCCTCCTTCTCCTTCTCTTCTCTCCACTTGCTGGTGCCTGGTTTTGAGCACAGGATGCTTCAAACCCTTTGTGAAGCCAACACAAAGATTTAACTGGTTATTTTGAGAAGCAAACCAGCACAACTAAATTGTTCACCCTGCCTGGATCCGATTTTATGCTTCAGATAAAAAAATTCCTTGATTAGACTGCAGCCAACCAAAGTCAGACTGTGTTGGAAGCGGATGCCAGTTTTCATGACAATAGCTCTAATAGGATTTTCCTTCCACAGAAACGACTGGGAGCCCCCAGATAAGAAAGTGGATACGAGAAAATACCGTGCAGAGCCCAAAAGCATTTATGAATATCAGCCGGGCAAGTCTTCCGTTCTGACCAACGAAAAGATGGTAATGTGCATATTACAGTTCTTTTGTCTCACTGTACCCGTGTTCTCTAATCCGGATGCATTGTGCAGTTGGATTATATTCTTCCCCCTTGAGATAGACTTGCTTTGTTTAGAAGACAATGAAATAATCAAGTATTCTTACCCCTTTCATTTTGCAGGTGTTTATAAAATAAGTCCTGAGAGTCTGCTTTTTAAAGAATCCTCTTATTGTGACTCTGTTGCTCCTTTTGTGCATGGTTTTAACTAATTTTAATTTTTTTACTAACATAAAAATTGATGTTGCTGCTATCTGTTTTTTTTTTAATTCTAACCATTAATTTCTCAGGCTTATCATTAACTGGAATAAATCAAGTTTTTTTTAAAGTGAATCTTATTTGAACATGCATAAATTTTATAGAAGTTACTAGTATATCATTAAAAGCTAAATAATTAATAAGATGTTATAACCTGGGGGGAAAAAGTCCTAGGCTATTAGAATATGTCTTTTAGGTCTTCCTTTTTTGGTAAGTGCAATGTTGAGGACTAATTTCATACTCAGCCTGGTTTATGGTTCCCTGCAAGTTTATATCTCTAAGCAATTATGAGTGGGGAAATGGCTTGTTTGGGTGTATCAGACCACCCTGGAAATGCAGCCTCTCCTGTAAGACAGGAAGAATTTTTACACACTGATTAGTTTCATATCTATCTGCTAGTCATGCTTTCTTTTATTTGCCCTTCATTAGAAAAAGCCGGTTCAGAATTCTGATGGTGGCTAAAAGGATTCTCGAAAGTTCCATACACATTGCAGCCTCTGGCTGTGACAACAGGATGGAGTGATTTTGCTAGGGATTGGTTTTTATTAAATGCCATTACCATATTGAGTACAGAACAAGCAGGCCTTTTAAAATGTGGGTTCAAATGTTCTTCCCTCCACTACTTCTGCTCTACATGTTTCTAAGGAATAATCGATTTGACTTATGCTAAAATAAAAACGTGACATCTTTAAAAGCACAGAAGGATAAGTAATTTAAATTAGGAAAGAAGGTCAACAGTTCACAGAAATGCTTTCAGAGTTGTCATTCTTCGGCGTTTACTGTGCACCACAGGTATTTTAAGCAGGAGGTTCAGAGATGAGCAGATTATCTTGCCTCTGGCGCGCCACTTCCTTGGAAGTTCTCTGCCTGTTAGAAGGTACCTCACTTGTAATACGCATAGAAGATAACTCTCCACTCCCCCTCCCCCCACAAAATCATGCTCTCAGGTATATTCATAACACTTAAATAATATTATGTAATGCAATGTATAATAGTGCAATGGGCTACCTCCACATATTCATACATGTAAATGATTTCAGGGACCTGTAAGCCTTCAGGTGTTTTGTTTTGGCAAATGACCATTTATAGATTGTCATGGCTTTTACTGAAAGTACACCCTTTTCTTAATATCTTCTTTGTTTCTATTTCCTTTCCTCAGTCTCAGTAAGTTAACCATTATTCAGAACTAGGGAAACAATAACATAATTTTGTTTCCTTCATTGATATCACAATGGTATGAGAATTATATATACCACAGTCCTCAGGATCATTTACATTGTTTTTTAAAAACCCTAGAAAGTTACCCACAGTGCCCCATAGGGCACTGGGCCTGGTAGAGTCAGTACACGAGGATGGCAAAGCACCATCTGGTGTCCCTACACGGGGACTCCTCTGTGTTGCCTGAGGCCCATCCATAGCGGGACAGAACCACCAAAACAGAGCAGGGAGGAACTCTCCAATCAATAGTTTAACTTGGTGCCTTCCACCTAATTTAGCTCTATTCTTCCAAAGAGAAGCTTTTAATTTTAGAGAGGAATTTTGGCTGAATCTTAATCATTTGGCAGTCTACACTGCATAGTAGCTGAATTAGACCTTTATTGTTAATTTTTTTATGCTATTTTTATTACATGAGCAGAAAAGTTTGACTATGTGTTTCAGTGTATGAATCTTGCCTTTTAGTATTCAGTATCCGGTTTGCCAGAATTTGAGCACCCCACCCACCCACCCACACTTTCTTTCTTTCTTTTTTATTAACTGTGGGTAAATATGCTAACTAGTGACATATGTAGAATCTTCATTTGTTTTCAGATATATACTATCTTATGGGGGAGGGGAGTCTTCCATTTGAGGTACTCATGTCTGCTTAACTCTGGCAATTTACATGGTGACCTCAGAGACAACTGCACATTGCTAGAAGGACGGGTTGATTGGTAGACTACATGGCTGCTACAACTTGTCTTGCCCCGGGAGTGTACCCACACCAACCCAGATCCCCAAAACATTCCTACCTTAAAAATCTCCTGTGGATTCACCTCTGTGATGATCTGTTCACCTATTTGATGGACTCATGAAGGCCCAAATATACTTGGCCCCCATCTTATCATAGTAAAAGTCCATTTTCTTCTCTTCTGGCCCTGGAATTAGAAGTCTGTTGGTCAGTCCCTACTGTGTCAGAAATAGCCTTTCCAGAATATGCGCTCAATAGAACAAAAATATATAGAGAATCACTTTTACTTGCCAAGCCTCAGGTTAGATGTTGGGGTCCCCATTCCCACAGGTGTATAGTATATGGACAGACATTTAAATAGTAGTTACAGACATGATACATATTTGGAACTATAAGCTGCCCAGGGATAAAGACAAAAAGCTGATACTATATAGCATTAACAGCTGCATCTGAGTTTGCCAAGTATAGGCTAGTGGTAGATCCAAGTAGAGAACAGACCAACAGAAAATGTCCCTCTTGGAGGCAGAGAAGGAACCCTGTCCTGACAAGCCAGTTTGGTTTCTTCCCAACCCACTGTCGCTTTGAATTTCTTCTGTGGAATTTCAGGTTAGCTACTAGCCCCACTTTAGCTTCGTATCATCTATAAACTCAGTGGTCTGCCCCTTTCATTTGGAGTATAAGTGGAATATAGTATCATGTATAGGAAACTGGACCAGAAATTGGAAGATCTGAGTTCTGGGTTCCAGTGCGCTGTATGTCTTGGGGCAAGTCACTTAACCTTCCTGAACCTCAGTGTTTTCACCTTTAAATAGAAATATTATCTGGCCTGCCAACTCTAGCGAAATGCTAAGTGAAGATGGTCAAATGTATAATACAGATGCAAGAGCTATCGACATCTTAAAGTGCTGTGCAAATGAACATACCACATTCAAATGGCTCATGCAGTTGAAATTTTAAGCTGGTTTCTGGCTCCCATTCAAGAGAAGTTGGCATTTTCCTGGCAAGTCACCTGCCCTTTCCAAGGATTTTATCGAGCTGGGAAAAGAATAGCCCACAAGAATGTAGCCTGGCATTATGAAAATTGCTCTGCTTGCCTGGATGGGATTCCTTCTCTGCCTTTAGAAGGATATTTTCTATTGGTCTGTTCCCTAATTGAATCTACAGCTAGGTTATACTTGGCAAACTCTGATGCAGGTGTTAGTACTACATGATATCAGCTTTTTACTTTTATCTGTGGGCAGCTTTTGGACCCAAGGCTCTGGACCCAGGTTGTTTGGCATACCTCCTTTTTCTATTCTGTGTTGTGTCATATATACATAGGACACGGCACAAACCTCATCAGTAAAACAATATGCAGATAACATTCAGGAGTAAGAGGGGTTAATTCTTTTGGGAATTTCAGGTTAATTCTTTCTTTTCTGCCTTGCCATATTTGCAAGGCAGCCTTGCAAATAAACCAGAACTTTCAGGCAGTTTCCTGAAAGAGTTGATACTTTTTTTTTTTTTTAAGTCTTAACCTATTCCCACAGAGTAGTTTATAAATAGTATTTGTAAAAATAGTAAGTATGAAATAGTTTTCATGAAACCCCAACATATTAGAATCTAGAATGTCACAGTATCTAAACTCTCATTCCTGAATGATTGTACCCTTATAGGTATTGTGTCTCATTTCACTGAATAAATATAGAATCCATTTATTACTCAGAGGGCAAGCCTTCCCCTTCAAGGTCGAAGCCCTAACTAGGTCCCTACAGATAACAGGAGTTAGTTTATCTGTATGCAAGAGGACAGACCTTGTGTTTCAGAATATATTTCCCTGTGATTTGAACTTAGTTTAACTTCAGTTAAAGAAAGGTTCTCTGCCATACATCTGTATCTTCCTCCACCTACAATGAAACTGGAAGAAATGGTACAGATTCTTCTAAGGATTTTGGAAGAAGGGATTGGCCACTGAGACAGTTTTCAGCTTTTTCTGTAGTTGCAAAAGGGCTACTAACTGATTTGTTTAAAAAAAAAGTTTATCTAGTCAGGCTTGGTGGCACACGCTTGTAATCCCAGTACTTAGGAGGCTGAGACAGGAGGATTGCAAGTTTGCAGCCAGCCCCAGCTACTTAGGCTCTCCGCAACTTAGTGAGACCCTGTTTCAAAATAAAGAATAAAAATATCAAGTTGAGGGTGTAGCTCAGAAGGCCCCTGGGTTCCATCCTCAGTACCACACACATATACAAAAAAGTGTATCCAAGAAGATCCACTCCCTGACATAGCAATGCTAAAGACCCGTGCCTGGGGATTCATAGCCCTCCTCAGGTAGTAGCCTAGAGGTGGTAAAGTTTCTTGTGTGATATTCTCAATCCCATAGGAAATATGCACACTTTATATTTCAGATTGTTGTAGAAAACTAGCATTTCTCTCTTTGTGATTATTAAAGTATTTTGAAACATATATACATATGTGAGTTTAAACCCCGAACATCAAACACATTTGTTTGTGTGAACATATCTCTAGCTTATTAAGGGGGAAACTTAATTTGTTTTCTAAACATTCATTTTCCACTTAATTGTTTCCAGAAATACATGTTACTGCCGTAAGTGAGATACCAGAACTTTTCACACATTTGATGAAGTGTGAAATCCCATGGAATCAAATTATCAATCTATGTGATACCTCTTAGAGTTATATAAATGAGAAGTCTAATTTATTTTTGTAACATAACCCAGAAGTTTTCTTCACCCTGTTCTGTTATCTGTCTTGTCTGGCTTTTCCTCTTAATTTTTTCCAGTTCTTTAACATTTATTTGTTAGAACCCAAAGTATATTCTGTCTGTACTCATCTTCCACAGATGCTTGTTTAAAATGCTTTCTCACTTGTGTCTTCTGTTTTTACTTATATCATCTTTTACTTTACTGTGTATGGGACATGGTTTCTCACCTGTTCATGTGCCATTAAAGATGCAGTATTAACCAATTGGCTCTTATAAAGTGTCAATATTTGTGTTTATTTTGAAATCCTTAAGACAGCCTTGCAAATAAGTACTAAAACCGTATGAGTCCATAAAAGCTGTGTGCTCTACTCAACTGGCATAAATGCTAAATGTTTGGTGTGCTCACCAGTTTATTTGCTCATGACTAATAGTTCTTTGCAAGAGGAAATAAGGGCTTTCTTTTCTCCCACAATACTGAGAATTATCCATTATTGATGAATACTATTGTGCCCTGTACTATATTCAGATTTATTGTGAAGATCTGCAGTATGGTGCAGAATTCTCCATCCTAGTCCATTTGCCTCTGCAAGAGGACTGAGACTGAATCACTCATCACTCCCTACCTCAGTTTCCCTGTTTTTATGCACACATTCTCTCCTTCCAGTTCTAACTGATGTCAGGTAAAAATGGACGATTGCTGCTACTGAATGCAGTTGCTGTATGTTACCTGGAAACCACTGCATCTCTACTGGCCTGTTCCTATGTAATCTTTGCATAATGTTATCCTTCTCTTTCTTCCATTTCCCTATCACCAACCCCTATAGAGTCGGGATATAAGCCCAGAAGAGATAGATTTAAAGAATGAACCTTGGTATAAATTCTTTTCGGAATTGGAGTTTGGGAAACCGGTAAGTTTAATAGCTTCAGTGGTTATACACCTTTTGAAATAATGCTGTTGATGCATTGTTGCCGCTAAAGAATCAGACCTATGTGTAAGGAATTCAGGAAGTGGGGAGCAGTCACATTGGTTGTCATTAGTGAGATTGTCTTGTCTCACTACAACCTGTAAGCTTTCCTTGCTTCGCCAAGAATGGACAGTGAGCTCTGGAAGTATATCTTGCCAGAATATCCCAGAGAACACAACCAAGTCATTGCTTGTCCTAGGACTTCCCACTACTGACAAAAGATATCACCAGGCCTTGTGGATGGCATCATTTCTGCCATTGGTTCACCACCCTGACCAAAGTCTATGTGGCATGCTGAAGACAAGCAGGAAAGTATATTGCACAGGAGAAGACCAGCATTGTCACTGCTTCCAATAGCATTTTTATAAACACAGAGGTGAGGCAAGCGTCAGAGCAAGCCAAAAAGGGCCTTTCTCCACAGATACAGCCCACAAATGCAGTCCCATTATAGGCAACTTTTAGGCAAAAGTTTCTATGAGTTAGGATAATATTTTACAACATTGGGAATGGATGTTAGGAATTTTAGCAACTTAGTGCTCAGCACAACATTCTTCAGTGTCCCCCTGACATCTCTGATTTGGCTTTCATATAAATTGACTTTGGCACTTATAGGAGGATTTTCTTAGCCCTGCACCCAGAGGAGTATCAAACAAGAGGACTAATTGAACTCATCCTTTCACTAGAGATAACTAGGTATAGGCTTTAAAACTCTAGTTACTTGAAAGTCTTAATTATTAGATTACAAATAGAATTTACAGGTGGAGGAGTTAAGCATATAAAAACATTTTATTAGATATTTGTATGAGAACCTAAGCACTGAATCCAGATTTTGAATTACTGTGATTTGGGATGATAATTTTATTTGCACACAAGAGTCAACTTTATAGTTCAGAAAAAATGTTAAATTCCATAGGGTATATTTTTCATCAAGATGAAGATAAAGAGAAGTTAAGCTGGTACTCTGGGATTGCTAATTTGATTTAGCATTGCTGAGCTTTGTTTGGAAGTTCAAATGTCTCCTGAGTAAGGAGCACCTGGCTTGCAACAGCCTACTTGTATGGACAGGGATTCCTTTTGGCTCTTTCTTGGACACCATCTCCTAATGGCCCCTGAGCTGTCTTCCATGAAGAGCACCATCTAGACTGAGAGGGGCGTATCTAACCCAAACTGCACGCTCCTCTTCTCTCCCCTCCCCAAACCTCTGGTGCACATCTCGTTTCTTTTCTTTCACTCCCTTTTTTTCTCTGCTGCTCACTATTTAGATACCAAGTATACTTCAGGCAACCTTTTCCACATGCAAATGTTTAATAGCCTAACCCTTTCCTTTTTCTTACTTTTCTTAAAACCTGCTCAATTATTACACAAAAAAAGCTTCTTTTGAAATATATAGTTTCCCCTTAACCCTCTAAAAAGAACATGATTCACATATGTAACAGTAATACCATGCTTGCATTCAGGAAAGCAAAAGCTATTAAATTTTTTTTTAAAGCATCCATAACCATTGATTTTTGAAATTCCTTTCAGAATCTACAAATTTCCAAACATCTCTTTTGCCAAATAATTGAACTAAATTTTATCTATAAGATTAGTTTTTGGGGAAAATTATGAAACTTTTTTTCTGATTAACTGTGATTGGGTTGTTTTCCTAAATCATTGCAAACAATCTATCATTTCAAATAAATTTTTTGACAATAGACAAAATTTCAGTCCCAGCATAATTAAATAGGCTGAGAATAGCTTGGCAAATTAACACTCTCTACCAGAAACTGGTCTGAGGACCACACAACCACCTCAGACAAATACTGAGAACACATGCATTTGTATATCGGGGCCTTCCTGTGACTTGTATCTCTACCCCATTGCTCTAATTGCCTTTAATTATTTAAGGATTTAGAGATGCTTTTTCCAAAATGACCTTTTCTCCACACAGAACTCAAAGTCCTTCTAATGTGATTGCTCCCTTTTGCATAGTTCTTACTTTAAAAGGTAATACTTTTGAAGACTTGCCAAAATAACATAATCGATACCCATATCCCGAGGCACAGCATTGAGACCAACAGTTTCTTAGGGTTTAAGGCATCCCATGGGCGGGCTTATTATCTATTTGAACCAATAGATTTGGGGGAAAAGGTGCAATAGGGAGAATTTTTTTCTTCTCTTTCTACCCATCCATTATGGACCACAAAAAAGTAAAAGACATCAATAAAAGTGTAAACTATGGGAGTCAGTTTGGAAATTTTTTTCATCCATTCAGAAGCAGAATAAAATGAAGACTCCTGCCAAATCATGTGGATCAATATTTATTTTTATAATAATAATACTACTAATAATAATTAGTATTATTATTGTTCATACCAACTTGGAACCAATTCCCCTGAATAAAGCCTACTAGAATTTTGACTCTAGATATTTCCCTGATTCTTTTCTTCCTTACTACTTCACTTCCTCAACCACTATTCTTAAAACTACTCAAAATGAACTGAAATTATAGCAAGATCCTGACTGAAAAGCCTTTTAACTCAACAAGTTGTCATAGAATAACAAATAATTCAAAATTCCAAATAATTCATCCTCCATTTGGGGAATGATTATTTAAAACCAATTTAATTTGTAAATACTGTTGTCTCCCCCTCCTCTTCCTCCTCCTCCTTCTCCTTCTCCTCCTTCTCCCCCTCCTCCCCCTCCTCCTCCTCTTCCTTTTTCCATAAAGAAAGAAACAAGTAGGGGTAATATGCAACTATGAAAAGTCTATTTCCCCAAACAATCCGAGTGTATTAAGTGCTAAAGATGAATGATGATTGCTAATATCACTTACTTTACAAAATGCAGAATATAAACATACAGAGACAACATTACTGACCTGTAACTCTAAGTAGTAAACACACCTTGGAATCAGATTACTTTTCTTTGGCAGATTTATTACAGATAACCTGAATTTCATCTTTTTCTCCTCTGCTTTCCCCTAATTTCTATGGAAATTGACACGAGTCCCATCCAAAAATTCTCCCCAAATTTCTCAACATAAAATAGTTTGAATGCTTCTATAGAGCTGGCTAAAATGAAATTTGCATAAAATTTTAGGAGCTATTAACGATGTCCAGTTTCTCCTCTCCCCAGAGGTCATTGCATATGAGATTTCAAATGTAAATAGGCAGAACAAAAAGGCCCATGGTGTGGGAGAAAAGTTCCAGAGTTAGAAGTGCCTTGTAACTTCTGAGTGTCCTATACCCCAAATCCCTCTCTTGTTAAACCTACAATAATCTCTTGTCTGATTTCCATTTTAGGAATGCAGTTCTAATTGTAACACAAAGGGTTAAAAGAGGAAACAAAAATAACCCTACAGCCTGTTTAAATTTTGTTCTATAAAGAGGTTAGAAGATGTGTCTCTACCACTAGTAGTATTATCAAAGTCTAGTTAAGCTATAAAGGAGAGTTAAAAAATACTGGTGTGAATTTGTCTAGTGCTACATTTAATATCTATTTTATATATGAATTTCATTGCTACGAACCACAGAAAGTGCACTTAGTTCGGTTTAGCCTTCACTGGCCAAATTTCTAGATTCACCACATTTGTTAACTATGATGAATTTTTTACAGGGGGGGAAGACTGTTTCAAAAATGTTGAATCTCCAGTGTCAATCTTAGTTTGAAAAGAACAATAAGGAATTTGAAAGTTTCTAATTTTATTTAAATTTATGTTAGCATTTTTTCTCTTTTCTTTTTTTTGTTAGTTTTCAATATTTAGAATCTAATGGTGTTTTGCTCTGAGGCATAGACATAGAGAAACATACCTCTAGTTAGTGGTTCCAGGACCCCCTGGGGCAGGCAGCCTTGTGTCCTCAGGCAGAGTCCCCAGCCCTTTACTTTGAGTTTGCCTTTCTGTGTTGGTACGGTCCTCCTAGTGTGCCCCTCTTTGTTTGAGCCAGCCTCCATGTTTGTCTTTATGTCTTTATGCTCATTTCTTCATTTCCTCCTCTGCTTCCCGTCAGCCTCCCAAAAAGATATGGGATTATACTCCTGGAGACTGCTCTATCCTTCCTAGAGAGGATAGAAAGGTAATTCCGCCGTGCCTCCTCCGTGGACTGTGTGTGCTCTCTAGCCGTGGTTAGTGTGAGTGTGTTGTGGGTTTCGTTTCTTTTCTTAAATCACTTTTTTTTTTTTTAAGACTTGGTAACTTTTTTCTTGGCTTGGTTATAAAACTATTTAACAAAGTCTCTAAGACATTTGCTAATGTTTAGAGGTTTTTAAAACAATGACATGTAGTATTTATCACAGTCACTGTACTCTGAAAAGAAAGTAGGCCTTTCCTTAAAGGTAGGTTTTTGTGGTATTTGTAGTTCTCGTTAGCAAGTAGAATAGACTTTTGAAGCTCTGATACTTTGGTATTTCTATTGTACATACCTAATGTTGCATTCTGTGTTTTCATGTCTTTAATTTCTAGTGAGCTCTTATGATTGAATCATGCCATCTTGGCCTTATTAAAATTAACACTAAAAATATTCATTTTCAAACTTAACCTTCCATTCTTTCTCCTTTTCCTCTAAACTAAAACATTCTTTCCCATCTTTTCTTTCTCGAACCAGACTAATCTAGAAAAAGATCTCAACCTCTGCCAAACAGAGTTAGAGGCAGATTTAGAAAAAATGGAGACGATTAATAGAGCACCCAGTGCAAACCCGCCACAGGTATTTTCTAGTTTTTCTCACACCATCTGGTTCCTTTTTTAGCTCTGCTTTATTTTCTTCTCTGTTCTATGGTTTTTGATGTAGTTGAGGTGACAGACAGTGATGCTGGTTATTTTAAGCTGCATGGCTTTCTGACTCCTGTTTTAGACCCTACCCCACCTCCAGTTAAGTTCTGTTTGGATTCCTTTTGAGCTTGGCATCTTCCTTAAAGGGTATTTTTCAAACACATGCAGAGTGGCTGGTGACTTAACCCCACAATAGCCTTATTATTCTTTTTATCTGCTTTCAGGGGGTGATCCTTTTAAGATCACTCTCTATATACCTTCTCTGAATTTTCAGGGAGCTATCTTTTGGGCAATGTCCTTGTATTTTTTGTAGTCTTGGGAGATACCAACCTCAGAGGTCATTTTCAAAAAACATAGCAGTGGTGATTTGGGTGCCTCTTCATGCAAGGCACTGTCAGAACAATAGTATTTGTCATTTTAAAGGTCAGCGCATTCTCAATTAAAAAATGCACTCTGGAGGTCAGATGCAAACGTGTTTTATATTGAACCTGCATCAATATTTTTAAAAGGAGCAATGTCAAAATGTGGTTTATTAAAAGTTAGGGGAAAGAGAGAGTCAGTTCAAGGTACATGGGTTTCCAAGACAAAACCATGTGTTTGCAGAACTATCCCCAGGGCTCCCTGACAAAACTGAAGACTCTTATAAGGAAATAAGATCTTTGAAGAAAATTAAAAGGGAACATGGACACTGCTAGAGAGGCCAGGAAGGTCCACAAGCTATGGCAGGAAAAGTGGAAATTGCTAATGGATCCATATTAAACCTAAACAGAACCAAGGCAAAGAGCATCAGACCACCAGCATGTGGGGTATGAAGAGTCATGCCAGAGACTCAAACCAGGAGAGAGGTAGAAAAGCCAGGGGATTGTGGTAGCAGCCAAAAAGAGCGGGTAAGGGGGTCTGAAGCTGATGAATTGCAGGCCAGGCAGGGCAGTTAAATCCAGGGATCCAGTTGTCATGGGAGGATGAGGGAGCTGGCAGGCCCAGTGGATAGGCTAAGGCCCTCCCTTAAACTTTTATGAGGCACAGAAAGTGAGTCTGTGCACACAGTGAGGCAGATGAGTAACTGGGAGTAGGGGAAGGTGGAGAAGGAGAAGCTGAATTTCCAACCAGCACAGAGGCTTGAACCTGGTGTCGCTCCTGAGGGACTGAGGCTCTGAGATGGGAGGTGGTCACAGCTAGCTCTGGAGTAGGAACTGTGGCTTCAGGTAAGTCCTAAATTGATCTAGGGTACAGGATGGGAGGCCTGCAGTAGGTTGGCCAAGAGTAAATCATGAAGCACTTTTCTAAGTGACCCAAAATAAAAAGAGAGCTTCTATAGTCCATGCAGGGATGGGAGGCAGCTGGAAAAACTGTACTATCCTCTACCTTCCTGAGGGCAGAGCCTGCTTCTGGCACCCAAGCCTTACCCAGGGACAGTGGGCACTAAGATGTCTTACATGTCTGTGAATCATCCTTATATTGACTCAGTTAAGCAGAGCTTGTGACCCCTGAACATGTATGAGGTGCTAGTGGAGGTCCCATGCCTGCATAAAAAAAATACAGGCTTTACCTCCAGGAACTTGACATTTACACAGCAAAGTCTGCTAAGAGCTAAATGAAGGTATGAGCTCTAAGGGCCAGAAGAGAGAGGAGTCTTCTGGGAAATCAAGGGAGGCTTCCCAGAGGAGTTAGTCAAGGTCTTAAAAGGTGGGTGGGACTTAGACACAAGATAAAAGTAGGAAGTATCCATTTGAGGCACTGAGTGAACATTAGAGAAATCCCAGAAGTACATACATTTAAAGATTAGGACAAGTTTTGCTGAAATAGGAATCATGGGGTGGGAAAAGTGGAAGGTGAATTTGGGAAAGAGGATGGACCCTGGATTATAGAGGCATAGAAAATGTGGCTAAGGAGATGATGGATTTTGCCCTCAGACCAGGTATGTAATTCAGAAAGCATTTTAGAATTAGTGGCATTGCTTGAGAGGTTGAAGTGAAGGGAGAAGAAAACAGTAGTCTTAGAGGGCAAGGGGGCCACAGCAGTGGTCCATGCAGATAGTGGTGAACAGCTGTACATGAAGCAGGGGCAGGGCAGGCGTGAGAGAAATCACCAAGGAAATTGCACTGGCACTTTGTAACTAAGTGGTGTGAAGAACAAAAACATCAGGGAGAAGGATGAAAACAGGCAATCCTACGGCTTGGGCCAGACAGCTAGAAGAGTGAGCTTCCTGGACATCAGTATGTCACATAAAGCTGGAAAGGAAATCAGTACAGAAGTAAAAAGGAGTTGGCTTCAAGTAATCGGCTTCTGAGGTGTCGATTAGTTACCATATAGGGAATATCCAGAAGGCAGTTAGTACTCTAAGACTAGGTCTCATCAAAGTCAATTGGAGTCACTTGAAAAGAGATGCTAGTTGAAGCACTGGAAGTAGATGAAGGCATCCACCCTGGTGGTAGGGGAAAGATCGCAGGGGTTGGGGATCATATTATGACAAAAGAGGGGAGACTGACAGCTGCACATTGAGGTGTTGGATGACATAGAATAGAGGAAGAAGGGGAGAGCCACAGAAAGAACAGTTCCAAGAAGTGGGAACATGGGGGAGAGGTGAAGAGAAGTAAAGTATGGGAGCTAACCAGGAGCTCCAGAGAGGTCCAAAAAGATGGACTCCCAGGAAAGGCCAATGGAATTGGTGACTAAGAAGTTTCTAGAGACTTTGAAGGACTTTGGGCAGTTGCTGGGTGAGTAATTGGTGGGATTTAGAGCATATGGCAAAGATTAGAGAATCCTATTGGAGTACAGCACTGATTAAGAAGATGTGGTCAAGGAAGGAAGGGAGGAAGGGAGGGGGGAAGGGGAAGGGCAGGGCAGGGAAGGGAAGGGAAGGGAAAGGAAGAGAAGGAGAGGGAAGGAAGCTTCCTAAGGACTAAGAGGGTCATGCGGAAATTTTTCCACAATGGAGACTAGGACAAAATCTTCAAAGGTAGAAGACCAGAATGGGGAAAATGCCAAGAGGTAGGAGACTCAAGAAGGAGAGAGGGAGATGGGTAGACAAGACTAGGGCAGCCAGAGGTCTGGAAGATGGATGTGGAGATGAGAGGAGTGCCCTCTCCTAGCAGTAATGGAGGTGGGGTGTGGTAGCATCCTCAAACTGAGATAGAGATTCCTCAAAGATGCAAGGACCCAACCCCACAGGTCGAAAGTGGATGTTTTAGCAGGCAGAAGGCAAGGGGTGAGCCCCTGATGAGGGTTGCTCCCTCTCCCTGTTATCTCTTTTTTCCTCTTGCACAGTCTCTTCCTTTTCTTTCTCTTTCCCTCCTTTCCCAATATGTTTTTTTTCTCCAGATAGTTGTTTCCCTTATAATGGTCATTATTAAAGATAGGAGTATCTTTAAAAGTTAACTCTTCCACCTATTTATTCAACACTAATCTATTGAACACTCTATATTTTTCTCTCTAAGACAATGAAAGAAACCCCTAAATACTTAATTATGTTGCTTTTTCTCTGCATGTCGCTCTTGGTAGCTTTCTTCCTTTTGTGTGGTGGCCTGTAGTTTTATAAAGCGCTCCCCCATTCATGCTGAAATGGTCATTAGGAAGTTTTATGGAAACGCACTTTTTCCCATTTCCACACTTACAAACCTGCAGCCATAAACAAGTCACCTACAGTGTGGTCTTTTAAAATGCACTGAGGTGTGTTCTGTACCTCAAGTGTCATGTTACCCTCTCTCTGGATGTGGCACTTGGGGTGCATGGGGGGTCAGCAGTGGGCACATCAGGGGGTCTGTGGGCTGAGGAAACACTGGAGAAAGACGTGCTGACCATGTTGCTATTGCATGCTGGCTCAGTAGGGGACCATCACCCAGTGGGCTTGTGACTGAAGATAAGTGTGAGCCAGAAGGCCATCCCCTGACCCACCCCAAGGGCCATGGCTGCATCTCTTGGACGGCAAAAGACCAGAGCATAGGAGAGCCCACAGCAGCACCCTTCACTAGCTCTGGAAACCTTTGCACCCCACCCCTGTCACTCAGAAGTCCTTATCTAAATGAGGAAAGTGGCTTCTCTCTTTTCCCCTTGGCTTGAAACCTCCAAGTCAAAATAAATCATCTATATTATTGTTATTATTTTTTTTTTATATTTGCAGAGCTCAGCAGTCAGCCCCACTCCGGACATTTCCTCTGAGCCTCCTGGATAGTAAGTAATCATTCCACTTTGTTTACATGGCTTAACATATTAAAAGTGAGAAATAGGATGAGAGGGACTCATGTTTTGGACCCAAAGTGTTTTATTGGTATCCACCTAATGGCTTCAAATGAGGTACAGTTTGGTGATAAGTGGTAATCTAATTGTAGTCCTCAAATTATTTTTCTTTTGTTCTTTCCTCCTCTTCCAAAGCTACCTCTGATAAGCTTTCTCCCACGTTGATATCTTTACCTCTACAGTGTGAGGTTATTTGTCTGTGTTTAGAATCACTGTTCTCCTTTGTGGGTTCTTGGGGGAGGGGGTGTATAGCTGTGATGAGCTGAACCTGATATAAAGATGGAAGGACAGGTAGTGGGTTTGGATCCTTGGGCTAGACCCACTATGGGGAAAGTGGGGCCAAGAGGGAGCCAACCTCCTTGAGTCTCACATTGCTGTGTGTGAATTTGCTTCCCTGTATCCGTTTTTAGCACTGGGCTGTGTGGTACATACCTTCCCATTCATTTCCTCATTAGGTGACCACCAGGCTCCTGGCCCCCTCTTCCAAACTACTTGGCATCCTCTAGCAAATTGTCCTCCTTAGTACTTTGCCATGCAGCCAGCATCCAAGCTGAGAGTTTTCAGTGCTGCCTTCACTCTATTGGATTCATGATAAATAACAGACACGCCAGCCTATATCCATAGGTCCTCAGACTCCTTGTACCCAGTCTCATGATAGCATCTCATATTATTTCTGCTGCCATATGCCTGAATTATACTCTTATATTTGGAAAAATATGAGTTAATAATTTATAAAAAGCCAGGCAAGGTAGCACATGCCTGTAACCCCAGTACTGGGGAGGCTGAGACAGAAGGATCACAGGTGTGAGAACAGCCTCAGCAACTTAGCAACACCCTGTTTCAAAATAAAAAATAAAAAGGGCTGGAACTGTGGCTTAGAGGTTAAATGCCCCTGGGTTCAACATCTCCCTCCCCTGCCCCCCCCACACACACAATGGTTTATAAACTTTTGAGAGCAAGTCCTTCCATCTCCATTGGTACTGGACATACCCAGTAAATGGTAAATGGGAGAAAGGAGCTGGTTCTGGTAGGAGTATTTCCGCACCCTCATATCTGTAGTCCATCCTTTGATATGTGACAAGGAGGAATGGTGCAGCCAATACCTGTTCCATTTGGGTTGGTAGAGCTACTGAGTTGCTGAGTTTACAGATTTTTTTTTTTTTTTTTGGATAAGTATTATGGTCAGCTGGGCATGTTCTACCCATCTTGCCAAAGCAAGTATGTGGCAAGAGGAGTTTCATTTGAAAAAAATCAGTGGGCTCGGGTTTGGGTATTTCCATAAAAAACGGGAAAACTTTAATCCTTTTAGGGTAGTGATCAAAAGCTCTAGCTAGATTCATTATGCTAATTTTCCTTCTATAAATATATGTGCTTCAGGATTAACATACCCAGGAGCATAAGAAGAAATTGAGAAGATATTTTAAGACAGCAGCTAGAGGAAAAATTACCTGCCTGAGAGCATAGTTCCCACCTTGGAGAAGGCAGAGTATAGTCTCATGCCCCCACTATGGGGTAGTGGCCAATCCACCAGTATGACACAGAATCCTCAAGGCTAAGATGGAATGTCTGGACCTCCTTCCCTTGCTTCCTCCACTCTGGGCTCCGGGGCTCATTCTGCTAAAGAGCTTTCAGTAGAGCTCTGCCCTCTGCTGTAAGGGTGACAAGCCACAGGTCCTGTAGATCCCAGGGATGTGCTTTCAGGTGAAGCCCACCAGATGACATTAGGCTAGCAGTGGATAAAGAGCTTCCTCCAGGCCACAGGACCCAGAAAATTCTGTTGGTGCCCAAGACTACATAGTGCTTGATCGGACTTTTTAGCCAAGTCTCTCTCTGTCCTTGCTTTCTCAGGGTTGCTCAGTGTAAACTACTGTTTGGTCTTTCCCTCTACTTCCTTGCCCCTATCTGTAAAATGTTCAAGGCAGAAAAGTGGCTTCTAAGCTCAGTGAGCAGCTAAGTGATCCTTAGCTTACTGGACTAAGGCATTATGCCAGTTCTTGTAATAGCAATATATATGTGTTTGGGGAACACACACACACACACACACTCACATGCTCACAGTGAGTGTTAGTAAGTGAAAAAGCAAAGTGGAAAAGTGTTTAGAAGAGAAAGTAGCTACCATGGGCAGTCAGGGTGAAGAATATCAGTCTTGAATAAAATAAATTTAACAGCTTACTGAGTATTTACTACGTGCTAGGCACTGTGCTTAACACTTTGTCTACCTTAGCTCATTTGATGCTCTCCACATTCCAGGATCAGAACCCCCATTGTATAGGTGAGGAAATGAGCATGTTGAGGTAAGAAGGCCCACAGTTCCACGGCTGGTATGTGGAGCACTCTATCCAGAGTAGGAGCAGTTCTAGGCCAGGGACCGGTGTCAGCAATTAAGTCTCACTTGTACCATACTGACTCAAACTTAGTAATAAATTAACAGAAAGCCTAGCAAGGTTCTCTGTTCTTGAGATATTAAAAAAAAATTTAAGAAACTCTTTGTAATATAGGGTTAGGAGGAATAAAAGGGACTAACGTGAAGTGCTTAAAAGAGCAAATTTTTTTAATACACTCTGAGTGTCCATAGAAATATTCAGTGTGCTAATTTATCAACTACTCTTCTTTGTATTATTGAAATGATTTTCTAAAGAACTCTATTTTAGCCAGAGCCAGCTTTCATAAGATACTTGACAGAAATAGATGGGCTTTTCACTCCTATTCTTCTACTGTTTGAGGGATTTTCACTAGTCAGACTTAGTTTTCACCAATGTATAAGATTTTTCCACATTTGGATTGATAGGAACCATCCCAGTGGGGTACCTGGCACTAATGCTTGCTGGATAAATTAATGGGTCTAAAAACCATAAGTAACTAGAATCCGGCTGTTTAGCACTGAGGCGGGCACTGGCACACCAGATAGATGGAGATGACCTACTGAAAGAAACTTGATCTAACCCAAGGAACAAAGAAAGAGCAATCACAGGTTCACAACTTTGTGGCACTAGGGGGTGATGTTGTTTTAAACCCACTTTCATGGCTTGGGCAGACTGTGGTTTAGAATTTATTAATTACCATTGATTACATATCATATAATACTAAAGGACATTAGGGACAGAGAGGAAGAAATTCACCCATAGATCCAGTATCCTGATACAGTGACCAATCCTTGCCCTCAAAAGACATTTGTCATGGTTACCATCACAGTGTATGCCCAATTTTGTATTTTATTTCCCTAACATTATCAGATCTGTAAATTAATAGCATTCAGCATTGTTAGCACTAATGCCTTCTTTGCCTAACCAAAGGAGCTTTACTCTATTTGGACAGTAGGTGGCACTCAAGAAACAAGCTACTCTTTTCTAGGTGGGGATGGTATACAAGAAAGTACTTTTGCTCCTTAATCTGACTTAAGAACAAAACATAAATCATAACCTGAAGAATTTTATGAAACATGAGAAATTTCTCTGGGCCCTAAAACTATCAGAAATATGTATGCATGTAAGCATTTAATTTAACTTAATTTGGTGTTACTGGAGATTGAACCCAGGGGCATTCTACTTCTGAGCTATACCCCCAGCCCTTTTTATTTTTTATTTTGAAACAGGGTCTCTCTAAGTTGCTGAGGGTCTTGTTAAGTTGCTGAGGCTGGCCTCAAACCTGCACTCCACCTGTCATAGACTCCCAAGTACTGGGATTACAGATATGCGCCACCACAACCAGCAGGCATTTAATTTTAGAGTAATTTATTCCACTAATATTTGTCAAATGACCATGCTAGGCATCAGGCATGCAAGGATTAATAAACTGCCTGTGAGGGGTTCAGGTATAAAATGGGAAACAGACTTGTGAATAAAAGTCAGAGCCCAATGTGGGAAGTGCAATGGCAGATTCAAGGAAGAAATGAGCACCTCTTATTTTGTAGGCAAGAAGAGTCAAAGAAAACTTTATAGAGCTGAAAATAAAATATGATGATCAACATTACACCAAAAATAAAAAAAAAATAATTGTTTGATGCAGTGCAAAGATGAAACTTCTAGAAGATCCTCTGGACTCCCTCCCCCAAAACCACAGTTAACAACAGTTAACTTTTTGTCTTTTCTTTCTGGAAATCACCAAATGGTTTTGAACAGTAAATGTAAGCCCCATGAAGCTGGAATTTTTTGTTCATTCTGTTTCCTGCTGAATCTCTAGTCCAGCTAGGAGAGTGACATGTAGTAGGTGTTCTATAAATATTTGTTGAATGAATAAGTGAGTGGTGGGTTGACGTGATCAGATCTTTCCTAGAAATATCACGCACTGATTTGCAGAATGATTGGAGGGAGTCTTGCTGGAGGCTGGGGGAGTGACGGAGAGCATGTTTTAGGGTTGTAGGGAAGTGGGGGTGAGATGGGGACCAGGTAGCAAGGGGATTAACTCTGTCAAGGACAGAGAGAAAGCAGGGCCTGATGATCAATTAGTTTTGAGAGCCAGAGGAGACAGAACGGGAATGGTTCGCTTGGTTTTCTGGCTTGGATGATGGCAGATGTCAAAAACAGCTGGGTTTGGTTTGGGATGTGTTGGGTTTAAGATGCCTGAGGAACAGCCAGGTGGAGAGCCTAGAAGACAGTTGAAAGCATGTGTGTGACTCCAAAAGAAAGGTCTGTATAGATAACAGATTTGCAGGTGGATTTCTTGCAGTCTCTCCACCCTTGTTCGTTTTTTTAGATGAAAGAAATTGAGGCTGATACAAGCAGCCTGTTTGCCAGTTTCTAAACAACACGCGCTTCCCCAGCTGGTGCACATTCCTTGTTGTAGTCAGGCTGGAATCTGGCCTTCCAGGACCCAGTCCATGGCCTCCAGAGCCGTCTGTTAGCACAGTTAGAGGCAGTTGGCCTCAGGCTGATTGCTCTGTTCTCTCACTTTATTCTTCCAGCAAATGTGTTTTTGTGGAATCCTCTCAGCAGCCAGCTCTGCGTCTTAGCCAAAGGCTGAATTCTCTGCACTGTCTCCTCCTGGCTTGTTTTGTCTGAACCCAAATCTGATGCAACTCAAGTTGCTTAGAGCTAAGCTTCTGAGCTTGACTTGTTTTGTTAAGCAAACAGTAACTGTTAATCCTGATTGCGCCTTTCTCAATCAGCTGGGAGTCCAAAGCTATTTCTCCCATCCTCTGTGATCTGCCTTAATACAGTGAAGACTCCAGCAACTCTGTGACCTGGGGAAAATGCATTCACCACTCTGGTCCTCAGTTTCCTCTTTTGAACAATGAAACCAATGCCATCTCTCCATCCTGTTGGACATTTGTTTCATCAGCAGAGCTGATGGGGATGACACATTCAAAAACCATTGTTCCAGAGCTCTTAGATATTGTTTTTAAGTAAGGGTGCCTCAGTTGCAAATGTTACTCCTCTGAGGGAAAGCATTGTTTCCTCAGTTGCGGTATCAGAAAGAAAACAATTGGCTGTAGCAACTGCACTCAGAGGTTTCCTGAGTGCTGGTCTGTCGATCTGTGGGAAGCAGGAAGGAATGGCGATAGTGGGTGGAATACAGCCAGAGAGTGGGCTGGTTGGGGTGGAGGGGGTTCTGATGGCTGGTGAAGTGGAGAGAGGTGTGAGGTCAGGCAGCCAGTTGCGGCTGAGACTCACAACAGAATGAGGAGTTGGGTTGCAAGTTCTGATCTAGACTGAGGCACTTCAGAGGACAGTAGGGCTGTAGGACTAAAGCTGTTGTCAAAGTCACTTTCCAATGCTGAGGGAGGTGTGGAGGACTTAGGGTACGTCCTCTCACAAAGCAGACCTGTCATTCACCACACCTGTTGGTTGCAAGAGAAAAAAACAACTATAGGTGGATCATTATGCAGTTAGGAATATATATATATATATATATATATATATATATATATATGTATATGGCAGGCATGAGTGAAACCAGAAAATACAACCAGTGGGAATTGGGTAGACTTGGAATGAGAAATTTAGAAAAGGTGCAGGTTCATTTTAAGTAGGTAAACTCAAAGTTGAAGTCAGTTTAGCTGATCTTGCATTTTAAAAAATTGGCATATAGGGCCACAGCCTTGCAAACCACTTCCAGGGTTCCCTGGCACCCTAGCAGGAATTGATGCTCTTCTCAGTCAGAACTTTGGGGTAGGAGGTAGGGCATCTGTGAGCATCCCCTGCAGGCAGAATCAGGCAGGGCAAAGGCTGCATGGGTGATAGTGCTTGGCCCCTGAGCTTTATCTGCCTCTGATGCAGCAAGGGGTGGGGGGTGGGGGGATGGACACAATGAAGCACAGCCATTCTAAGACCCTGGGTAGTCCTAATCCCCTGCAGTCCAATTTTTTTCCACCACAGTGATTGTTCTAGCTCATTGGTATCAGGATCCAGGATCCTTAAGTCAATATATAATTTTTATACTTGGGGAGAATGTGACCTTTTATTCATTCAACAAACATTTATTGAGTGTTCTCATGGACCCTACAGTCCAGTGGGCTCCTGTAAATAAGGGCACAGCCTGGAGAAAGAGGCTGGCTCCATGCCGTCCCCCTCTGGGGTTTCTCCCAGTGAGAGGTCAACCCCAGAGGCTGCCCGGTAGACTTGCTTCATTTGCTTGTTCTTGTGTTTTCAGCTTTAAGAGTCAGTTTTCTTTCCTTGTGAATTGTCAATAATGTTCTTCTGCCTTGAATGAAAAGAGGGGGAAGCATTTGATTCCTTCACCGAGGCCAGAGAGAATGAAGCAGTACTAGGGAAGCCCTGATGCCCTTGGCATGCTCTTGAAATTGGGTGTGTAGAGCCCTTAGCCATCATGGGCATGAAGCAAGGGCTAGTTGTACAGCTTCTGTGAGGGGCCCTCTCAGTGCTAGAAGCAATGGCATTCATTGCTCAAGGTGCTTGGCGAAGGGGGAGATGGCTCTGCGTTCTAATAGACTCCTTGCCTCTTTTCCATGTTGGACTCCTGGGTTCTGGTGCCGCTTGTCCCAGGGGTGTATCCTGGCTGGTGACACTGGGTGATAGTGACATGAGTCAAGTTCAAGCATCCTTGGGCTCCCTCTGGATTCTGTGCTGTGTAAGCCACTGTCTCCTTGGTCTTAGGGAAACATTCTACCTAAAACTGCCTGTGTGTGTGATCCCTGTGGCATTCAACAGTGTGGTGCAGGGTCCAGCCCTGCTGTCCCGCTACCCCTGCCCGCTTTGACAGGCAACTCGGTCTCTCAGTGCTTAGTTTCCTCATTTGAAATACTGCAGAAGTAGGATTGTGCATGAGGATTAGAGAGAAAGTGATCATCAGGCACTTAACACAGCGCCTCCCACACAGGATATTTCACGGGGTGGCATGGAGATTTACTGCCATCATTATCTGTAATTAAGGAGACTCGGAGGCTGGGTTATGTGCAGAAGGAAGGGATAGCTTTTGTGGATTGTTAAAAAATCACTGATTCACTGATGGGTAGATAGAGTGAAAGGAGGGATAGACAGACATGTGACAAAGCAAACGCAGCTTGGTGTTTGCTGCATAATCTAGTGGGGGTGCAGGTGTTCACGCTTAAGATGAAGCTTTCCTGTGTATCTTTTTTGTGTGTGTGTGGTACTAGGGATTGAACTCAGGGCCATTCTACCTCCATGCTATACTCCTAGCAGCCCTACTTCTTATTCTTTATTTTGAAACAGGGTCTCATTAGGTTGCAGAGGACCTCACTAAATAGCTGAGGCTGGTTGTGAACCTGGGATCCTCCGGTCTCAGCTTACCAAGTACTAGGATTACAAGCATGCTCCACCACACCTGGCGAAGCTTTCTTATGTATCTAATAAAATTCATAGTAAAATGTTGTGATAAATGCATTCCATCAAACTGTGGGTCTTCAGAGCTGACAAATCCATAGGATCAGTAGTAAACTGAATTTGGTAGAATTAAAAGCAACCTGCAGGGCTCAGTGGCGCATGGCTATTATCCCAGTACTTGGGAGACTGAGACAGGAGGATTGCAAGTTTAAGGCCAGCCTCAGTAACTTCGCGAGGTCCTCAGCAACTTAGTGAGATCCTGTTTAAAAATAAAATAAAATAAAATAAGGGCTGGGAGTATAGCTCAGAGGTGAAACTTCTCTGTGATAATAAAATCAAATAAAAACACAGAGAATCTCCAGTTACAGTTTTATTTGATCACTGATTCTCCTGGACACCCAAGATAGCTGGCCTCTCCTCCTTTCATTACCAATTTTAACATTTTATCAGCCAAAGTGCTTGTGCAGAATAACCTAGAAAAACAATACAAGAGGTGGACTTTAAGTAACTCATACTGACCGGCTGCATGTTGGAGCCCTGTATCCTCCACTCATGCCCTTAACTGTACCATCTTGTGTGTGCCCACATGCTCCCCTGGCTCTCTCCCCTACTTTTCTGCCAGTCCTCCTTCCCCACATTCTCTCCACAGGCAGCGTTTTGCAGTTATGCTGTGTGTGTGTGTGTTTTACTGGGGATTGAACCCAGAGGTGTTCTACCTCTGAACTACACCTCCAGCCCTATTTTATTTTTTAATTTGGAACAGGGTCTCACTAAGTTGCTGAAACTGACCTCAAACCTGCAATCCTTCTGTCTCAGCCTCCCAAGTACTAGAATCACAGGCATGTGCCCCCACATCTAGCTTGTAGTTATGTTTTTGAAGCACAAATGCAGTCATTGCAATCAGAGGGCTTTGTTGTTTGGACAAGATTCATGAGCATCGAAGGTCCGATGAGCCTGTTTGTCTGTAGACAAACAGAATGCTGTTTAAAAAGGACAGTGCTTAATTAGGATGCCATTTGGGAGTGTGCTTTCATGAAAAGCAATACAAATACTAACTCCTTTTCCCCCCCTTTTCTTTCTTTCTTTTAACATTACCTTGTTCATAGTATATATTCTTCCAACTTCCATGCAGTGAAGAGGGAATCTGATGGGGCTCCCGGGGATCTCACTAGCTTGGAGAATGAGAGGCAGATCTATAAAAGTGTCTTGGAAGGTGGTGACATCCCTCTTCAGGGCCTGAGTGGGCTCAAGCGACCTTCCAGCTCAGCGTCCACTAAAGGTAATTAACTGGGTGAAGCCTGCAGGTCTCTGTGTCCCCTCCACACCTGTCACCTGAGTGTTGGCAGCAGGTGGACCTCCAGCAACTGGGACAAGCGCTGCCTTATTCAGATCCATATCCAGGCCTCGGAGCCCTCTTGTGTCCCCTTCCCTATTTTCTCGCCGGCCATTTTTCTTTCTGGTATTAATGGTCTCCCTCCCTCTGAACCCCAACCTTGCTCTTCCTGAAGCATCTCTGTCCTTTTTGTTCTAATTCCCTTTTCTTAGAAGTCATTGAGCTTCAGCCTTTCCTAACCAGCAGGGTGGCCATTTCTTTCGTTGCATCTTTGCACCTGCTTTGCAGCACAGATTATTTTGCTTCCGGACATCGACTGGAGATTTTTTTAAAAGCCCTTACAACAAATGAGCATGTCACCTCTCCTTTTTTTTTTTTTTTTTTTTTATTTTTTTTGGGTTTTTTTTTTTTTTTTTTTTTTTTTTTTTTTTTTTTTTTTTTTTTTGGGTTCTTTTTTTTTTTTTTTTCTTTTTAGCAGCTTTCAGCTTTAACCTAATGGGTCTGTTTATTTTATTCTGCATGCTTCCAGTGGATCGTAAAGGTGGGAATGCTTACATGATTTCTTCATCTTCAGTTCATAGCCGAACGTTTAACACTAGCAATGTGTTAGGCCCTGGGTGTAAGCACAAGAAGCCCCTGTCAGCTGCAAAAGCCTGCATTTCGGAGATCCTTCCTTCCAAATTCAAACCCAGGCTCTCTGCTCCCAGCACTCTTTTGCAGGAACAGAAGAGTGTCCTGTTGCCCTCAGAGAAGGCTCAGAGCTGTGAGAACCTTTGTGTTTCTTTGAATGATTCCAAAAGAGGCCTCCCCCTTCAGGTGGGGGGGAGCATCGAGAATTTGCTCATGCGCTCCCGGCGGGATTATGACAGCAAGTCCAGCAGCACCATGAGCCTCCAGGAGTACAGCACCACTGCCGGGAGGCCATGCCCTCTCTCCAGAAAGGCCGGGCTGCACTTCACCATGTTTTACCGGGATATGCACCAGATCAACCGAGCTGGCCTCTCCCTGGGATCCATCTCCTCCTCCAGTGTGCGGGATCTTGCCTCCCACTTTGAAAGGAGCAGCCTGGCGTTGGCCAGGGGTGAGCTGGGGTCCAGCCAGGAAAGCTCAGAGCACATCCCGAAGCACACGGTCTCCTCCCGCATCACCGCCTTTGAGCAGCTCATTCAGCGGTCCCGGTCCATGCCATCCCTCAACCTGTCTGGCAGGCTGAGCAAGTCCCCCACGCCCGTGCTGTCCCGGAGTGGACTGACCTCTGCCCGCTCAGCTGAGTCCCTCCTGGAGTCGACCAAGCTCCGTCCCAGGGAGATGGATGGGATGAGCTCCAGTGGGGTCTACGCCTCTCCCATGTGTAGCAATATAGCCGACCACACGTTGGGCTTCAGGGGCTTTGTGCCTTCTGAGCCTCACTCCACCTGCTCGGACGAGCTAGACCATTGCTCAAACGTCTCCAACGACAGCAGAGAGGGCAGTAGTGGCAGTGTGCACGGTGACTTCCCCAAACATCGCGTCAACAAGTGCAAGGGCACCTGTCCCGCCTCGTACACCCGCTTCACCACCATCCGGAAACATGAGCAGCAACAGTCCTCCAGGCAGCCTGACTGGCGCCCGGACTCCAGAGGGGACAGGAGCACCCTCCTCAGGAACATCTACCTGATGAGCCCCCTCCCTTTTCGGTTGAAAAAGCCCCTCCAACACCACCCTAGACAGCCCTCCCCGGGTGACTCCTCAGGCCTCCCAGTGGGCCAGAAGCCAGATCTCCCCGCTGCACCCCACCAGGATCAGCCTCCCTCTGAGGGGAAGCCCTTGGTGCCCACCCGCCTGTCTTCCCGGCACACCATGGCCAGGCTTAGCCGCAGCTCAGAGCCCCCCCGGGAGAGCCCCACGGTCCCAGAGGACTACCCGAGGGCCATTAATAATGGGAACTCTGTGCCGTACTCAGACCACGGCCTGGACAGGAACAACAACCCACAGAGTGAACCGTCCCTCGGAGGTGGCATTTGTGTGTTTGCCCGGTCTCACATCCCTGTCCCCACTTTGCTTGCTCTGTCCCTTCCTCCTGTGTGCTCTTGGTTCTCATTTTCTGTTTCGTCCTTTGCTTCTGTTTGTTTTGCTTGGCAATTAACCATGGCTTGTAGCGGCTGCACTCCTTTAAAAACAAAGCCCCCGTGTCATTTAGACTAACCACCAAACTGTGTTTCGAAAGAAAAATTGGCCGTTTAGCTCATCTGAGAAATGTGTTCATTTGAACTCTCAGACCCCTTGCGGTGCACCAACCCCCGACCCACCTGTGGTTTTCTGAGAGGCAGCCTCTCTCCGTGGCCCTGTGTGTGTGAGTGTCTGGTGTGTCCCCGTAGAGCCTGCACGCCTCTTTGTAGGGACACTTGAAGAACGTCCTCTCTTTTTGCCTTTGGCTAGTTTTCTTTGTATTAAATCAGTTTGCAAGTTAATCCAAGAAGGGAGAGGGAGGGTTGGGCTTGGTTTTCTTCCTTCAGAATTTGGTTATTGATTATTAATCAACAACAACTACCAAAAACTTGAGATGTATAGTAGAAGAAAAATGAAAAAAAAAAAATTGTTCCCCAACCTAGTTTCCCACTAAATCTTTGTCTGTTTTTAACTCTACTTTGTTGTTTTGAAGATTCTGAATCACCAAGACATTTTATACCAGCTGATTACTTGGAATCCACAGAAGAATTTATTCGAAGACGCCACGATGATAAAGAGGTAAAGCGCACCTTCTAAATCTCTTAACACTTGTGCAGAATAGAGCACGAAGGAAGTAAACATCCTAGACACCTGTTAGAGAGGTAACATGGTCCTCTGCCACGTGATTCCAAGTGAAGATCAGGGTTTCCACAAGTGACTTTTTATAAGACACAGGCTCCATCAATCTTCTTTTAGTCTACTGTTCCAAAAAGTGGGACTGATTTCCCCACAGGTACTGGTGATAAGTGACAATTCTCTGCATGGGAGGTTCAGGAAGAAGCTATCTGCTGCTGCTCTCAGTATATCCCAAGCTGGGAGTCAGAGTCTGGAGTTCATCTCTCCTCCCAACCCACCCACCTTGGTGTTCTCTAAGGAAGTCTGTCCATGTGTTTCTTCAGTACTGCCCACCCCTCTACTGGCACATAGTTCAAATTGAGAAGGATGCAGTAGGAAAAAGAGGGACAGGAAAAATGATAATGACCATGATATATTTTATAAAACAATTTGAGGAGGTTTCCTGTAACTCTGCTGCCTTCGTCTCAGAATGGGACACCCCCATAAGTGCTGGTAAACCCCAGCCAAGAACTTTAGAGCATGGATATTTACTTGAAGTCACTGAAATGTCTGTGCAGTGGTATGGCTGGAAAAGATCTCATTCTCCCAGGGGTCTAGGAGGAGGTAGTCCTGTGTATTACCTGAATGGGCAGAACATAAGCTTCTGCTGTGATACAGCATAGTGATGCATGTTTTCTGGGCTTTACATTTCCAAGAAAAGGATTTCTATAGATTAAACAAGCTCAATGCCCATTGTCTGAAATGAGCCAAGAGATAGAAGAATTGCTTTGAGCTGGTAGCAGTGGGAAAGGGTGTTCTCGTGTTCTACAACTCAGGCCCATCCCCTTTTTCTATGTTACTCTGTCTTGAGAGGGTCCAGAGTTTACAGGTGGAATTTGCCTAAGGATCTAGGGTAAGGCAGACTTTGAGGAGAACTGTATGATGGTCATCATTACTGCAGATAGTGAGACACAAGACACAAATAAATGACCATACCTCTTCCCATCCTTCAGGCACAAAACAGTATTCAGTAAGATGGTGCACTTGTCCAGGGAAAGCAACAATGGGAAGTATTTGATGTAGAGAATTATCTGTAATCATAAAATTCCAAATTCACTAACAATGAGTGTTCATCAGAACAGAGTACAGATTTATTTCTATAGCTCTTTGTTAAGTATTTCCTGTCACAGAATACAAGATTTCCCTGTCAATAGGCCTCAGCTGCCATGGTGAAGAAAGATGAAATTTCATCTTAGTAATAAAACCCTGGTACCCAACATGAAAGATTTTTTGGTGGGATTCTTTCCTACCCAGGGAGCATATTTTGCTTACTTGATTTAACTATTAAAAGTTACATACAAAACATGAGCAGCGTACTTCCCAGATGGTGATGCTGGCTCAAAGATCCTGAAACAGTTTGTGTCTTTACCCAGGGTTTTTGGCTTCTGTGGCTAAACCATGGGCCTGATTGGGTTGACTGAGGTCTGATTGAAGCGCTGGGTGGGAATTTCACTCCATTCATTCAGGGTTTGCTTCCCCTGATGATGTTTAACCTCAGCCAAAGCACCAGGCATTTTGAGCAAGGGTGTGTGGCAGCCTCAAACACGAGTCTATTCCCACTGCCTCAGAAACTACTTACACTTCCCAGCTGAGGGACATCAACCTGCAGCTCTTTATGCAAATGCGTTATTATTAACATTGATGGTAATGACATTTCAGAAAATGAGACCATGTCAGTCCCGGGAGGGTCATTAGTGGTTGTTTATTTATCCAGGAAAGGACCACAGCAAGCAAGGTAGGGGCTTACCCAGGGTTCCCAGCAAGTTAACCAGGGGCAGAACTAGAAATCAAGGCTCCAGCTGCTGGGGCCAGTGCTCTTTCTGTAGCACTGTGTTTTGCAAAGCATTTTCTTGTCTTTCCTCATTTAATCTTTATAGCGATTTACTGAGCACTGGAAATCCCACAGTTGTTATTTTGAGTTATTTTGTAGACCCTGAAGAAAAGTCGAGCCCACCATCCTTCAGAGCTAGATGTTGCATGAGGCATTTAATTGCCTACTGAAAGAAGAATAATGTTTTATTGAGCATGCTAAGAATTATCAGTTCTAATTAATGCTTTCCTACAAGGAACGCTAATCCCACGAATTTAAGATTTCTGTAGTATACGTAAATAGAGTCACATTTTATTCTGTAGGGACAGTTTCTATTGGCAATGAGAACATTTGACAAAAAGCAACCTTGTTTTATTATTTTTAAAAGGTCTTTAAAAATAGAAATAGATGCCAGGCACAGTGGCATGCTCCTGTAATCCCAGTACTTGGGAGGCTGAGACAGAAGGATCACAGGTTCAAGGCTAGCCTAAGCAATTTAGCAAGACCTGATTTCACAGTAAAAAATAAAAAGGGCTGGGGGTCAGAAGTAGAGCACCCCTGGGTTTAATCCCTAGTAACATACACACACACACACACACACACACACACACACACACACACACACACAAATCATAGAAATAGATGATTGTTTTCTTAATATTAGAGAGACTTTTTCTTCTAACCCCACAGACCCTTATTCTTAGTTTATTTTCTATATTCTCCTAAACTCAGCTTCATTTCACCTAATGTAGAAATAGTTCAATAAGACAGTAACAGAGTCTTTCTGTGAACCATATAAATAACTTTTAGGGCATAAGGCTCCTAAGTTGTGTCTGGGGGAAGAGTTAGCTGTCCTAGAAGAAGGGGTGCCAGATTTTCTGAAATGGGTGAACGACTCTACTTTGTGGAGAACATATTAGAGCAACTGACAGTGAAAACACAAAAATGACCTGGTCTCCAGAGGGTAAAATCCCATAGCAAATGTACTAGGCCTGATGTGGACAGGAGGAATCAGCCAGCCCTGGTCCTGCCTTGGGAATACACCTGGGGAACGTGTCACCGTCCAAGCGAGGTAGGGCTGGCACAGCCTCTTGCTGCCAGCCCAGCATGCTGCAGCGCCCTCGATGTGCCCCCTGGGTCACCTGGCCTTTGCTGCCTGGAGACAGAAGGCTTTTGGCTGAGCCAGGGGATAGTTCACTGGACAGCATGATATAGGGGATCATACCTTCCCAATTCCAGCCCTCCCTAGGTTCCTCCTGACCATGCTCTCTCCTGTCTATAGGGTGCATGGAGGGCAGTCACCAGTCAAATGTAGTATGACCCTGTGGATCATATGTCAGAGTAGATTACGGACCCTCACTGTTTGCACAGCACCTTCTTCCTTAGTTGCTTTTGTTGGCAGTTTTCTAATGCCCTAGACCAGATGATTCACTGCCCATTTTATGCAATTTCATGGCAGAAACTTTTAGCGGACCAGAGACGACTTAAGCGCGAGCAAGAAGAGGCCGATATTGCAGCTCGACGCCACACGGGCGTCATCCCGACGCACCATCAGTTTATCACTAATGAGCGCTTTGGTGACCTCCTCAATATAGACGATACTGCAAAAAGGAAATCTGGGTCAGAGGTCTGTTTTGGTTGCCTCGAACTGCTGCTTGACCCAAAGCAATACTTGCCTCCCTTAAGCATTGCCCTCTGTAGGCCAATTTAGTTCTCCAAACGGCATCTGTCACCCTGGCTTCTCTTGGCCTTGCTTTGGCTCTTTTGTGGCTGGTGAATGGACATGAGCCTCATTATGTCCTGTGCTCTGTATGTTCAAGCATGCCTGGCTGTGGGACCGGGATCTGCTGGCACATACTCCTAATGCATGCTTAGAGCCTTGGCTGCCTTCATAAGTCCAGTCCTCTCCATCTTGCATTTTATCATGATACCGTGTTGCCTGTGCATTCTGCTTAGAAACCATGTACCTTAGTCCATGTGCTATGGTGTGGACAATTATGATTCTTCCTTAAAGAGATGGTTAATGCAACTTACATTTCAAGTCAGTTGGTAATGTGTTATGCTATTTTAAAAGCCCCCAAATTTAGTGACATTGCTACTGAAATACCGGAGAAAAATCTTGCTCCTCATGTGTGGATGGATTAATCATATGAATTGTTTAGCAGTGCTAAAACATTGGAAGAATTTGAAACCCATTGTCTTTTGCAGTTTAGCCTAAACCTGTGAAGGGTCAGAGAGTTCTTTGAGAGACTTTCCATTTTGTTCCCTTCATTCTGACATTTCTAAGTTTAGTTTATAAAAACTTAAAAGGAACAAAGTTGAAGAAAATTTTCAAGTGATTTCATCCAGGTCTTGGCCTCTTAAACCAAGGTCAATATGTTGGAATTCTTGGGCTGGCCAAATGCTGCCTCTTGCGTAAGAGTTTATGCTTTGCAATGTAACCCTTAAGTAGCTCTACTGAAGATGGCCTCCTCTTGGGGAAGCATTTATGTCTGGGCCTTGGGGTAGTGGGTAAGGAGGTGGGGAAGTGATACCAACAATATGTAATTTTATAACCTTCAGATGTAGTAGATCATTATTGATGTTTCTGTCTCTTGAGTAACAAAAGTGTCATTTGCTGTTCATCTTTTTTTTCCCCAAGAAATAGAAGGTGTCTGGGAAGAAAAGATAAAGAAAAAGAGGGAACCTGCTTTAAAGAAGGAAAATGAGGGAGGGGAAGGAGACTCTAAAGCATAGAGGAAAAGGAAACAGCAGGGAAGAGGCCAAAGTTAGCAAGTGTTACTGAATTGCCAGGGAAGGACATATCCCTCAGCCCTCAGCCTCCAGCTCCCCCTCAGAATGGCCCTGTTCTGAAGGCTCTGGTGAGAGTTTATACTCATTTACAGGCCTACCTGCTTGTGAATGAGGAAGCAGGAGATGGGGACATGCAAAGGCGCCCTAGTAGTACATGTAAATGGAAATGCAACTCAGGTGGTGGAACCATGGACAGAGGCAGGCACTCTGCCTCCCTGCTAGAGCAGAGACTCTCAGATTTGGTTGTGCATCAGAATCCACTGCAGGTCTGTTAAAATACAGATTCCCAGGCCCCACCTGCAAAGTTTCTGATTCTGGGGTGGGGCCTGAGAATTTGCAAATTCCTAGGAAATTCAGATGATGCCAGTTAAGGGACTACATTTGGAGAATTGCTGCCCTGAAAGTTGACTAATAAACTTGAGAGACACCAAGTCCCAGGTGTACTGTGTTGTGTAGATGTACTTTGTTCTCACTCAGTAGAACTTGAGCAGCCACTAATTCTGTGTAAGACACTGTGAGAGATACAAACAGGACCCAGCCTGTGTCCTTGGGGTGGCTGGGAGTGGAAGAGTCTCCTTCATGTATAGTTATCTCTGACCTGCAGTAAATAATGAAATACTGTAAGAGCCAGAGAGGGCAAAGATGAATTTGGTCTCTGCAGCTATGGGAAGATAAATAGGGAGCTGCTGCTGCTTTGTATAACCATTGATGACTCACATACATATGCCTTAAGAGTCCAGTGGAACCAATGTTTCTCAGCCTTGAGTAATATATGGATTCCCTTTAATGGGAAAAAAACAAACCAAGCAAACAAACAAAAATCCCTCACCAGCCCCCAATATTGACCCAAGCTAATTTACAAATTAAATAGTAAAGTACACACCTATATAATTTTATTATTTTAATTAATAGTGATTGTTTTGATAACATTCAATTACCATTCAATTACCATTCAAAGTGTGAATATGTGCTTCTTTGATCTGAATTTTTTAATTTTCATGCAGTTCTACAGCTGAGTGACCTAACTTTCCCCACCTTTTTTTCTGTTAGAATCATCATGAAATTTTTTTCCTTGTAATTCTGGTCACTGAGTCTTCTTTTGTGAATTTGTCATTAATTATTAATCCTGCATCACTCTTTTTCTTGTTCACCTACAATAAATCATGCTCTTTGGTTACAGACAGACACAAATGCAGGTATTGAAATTGTATGGCTTTAAATTGATTAGAAGGTGACAATTTAATTGGACTCTAATATGAATGTGTATAAATAGAAAAAAAAATTCTTGGCAAGAATTCATGACCCCTAAGGAGATCTCTACAAGTCCCCGCTTTGAGGTGCCTAGAAATATGGGACACATCATTGAAGAATTAAAAATTTAAAACTAAGCTTGAGCCAGGCATGGTGGCACACACTTGTCATCCCAGTACTTGGGAGGCTGAGACAGGAGGATCACAGGTTCGAAGACAGCTTCAGCAAGTAGTGAGACTCTCAGCAACCTAGCGAGACCTTGTTTCAAAATAAAAATAAAATAGGGCTGGGAGGTAGAATAAACTCAGAGGTAGAATGGTTCATCCCCAGAGGCAAACACACACACACACACACACACACACACACACACACACACACACACACACCTAATACTAAGCTTGATGAAGAAACTTTTAAGTAATATTTTCCTCATCTAGAGTAACCCATTTTTTTCTTCCACTTTGTCCAAATCGTTTAATGTTGAAAAGGTCATGTAATTTCATTTTTATCATCTTGTTTCCATAGACCCAAAATGACCCAAAAGGTTATAGCAATTGAAGAGGTTGAAGCTGCCTATGATTGGGGGACAGAATTATGCTGGCAGCCAGAAATAGCATGTTCACATATGTGATTTCTACTTCCCCTCCCATCCCCATCATCCTTTAAAAAATTGGTTAATTTTTTTTTAATTTTAAAAGTAAGGAAGAATTATATACAACTAAATATAAATAAAGGCTGACTTCTTGCTAGAATTGGAGATGATGAAATTGCAGGCAGAGAAGGGAGTTTAGCAAAGATGTAACAAGTTGGTTTGCCTGGCTAAAACGGCAAGCATGTAATAGAGATAAAGACAGTCAGATAAGAGGGGGAAGAAATGACCCAAAAGCCTCAGCCCATGTCACAATTGTGATTTAATCTGAGGGACAGTTGAGAGCCAAAGCCAACATCAAAAGCAAGGAAGTAATGTGAAGAAGAATTTGAGGAATGTTATTTGTGCTCCTGGGTGACAGTAGATTGGAGCAAAGGGAAGGCAAAGTCAAAGGAAGCTTTGTGCTCATGGGAAACAGAGGTCAGACCAGAGCGATGGGGTTATGGATGGAGGGCCAGCAGGCATGACTTAATGACATACTTGATGAGAAAGTGGAGAGGGGCTGAGGCTGACATCCAGGCCTGGGCCTCTGGGAGGAGAGGGTTACCCCAATAGAAATGGAAGTCCCAGAAGGGGGAGGATGAGCACAGGGTTCCTTCTATCTGGCTTTTGGGATGATCTCACAGACCATAAGAAATAGATGGAGGTGAAGATGATTGTGAGGTGAATCTGAGCTTCATTTCTTTGCAGATTGTTGTTTAAGTTAGCAAATACGTGTCCCCTGAGGAGTAAGTAGGACTGTCTTGCAACTTCTGGCCAGCATGTCTGGGGAAGACCAACACTTCCACTTGGAAGTTTTCAAACCATCTCTCCCTAAGTCTGGCCTTCTTTAGGGGAATTCTCATATGTGACACAGTTGACTAAACACTCATCTAGTGTTCTGCTAAGGTCAGACACTGGAGTCTTTTCCCAGATTTCTACACTGCAATGAACTAGTTGGGGGTGAATTTTTCTGCTTTGCTTTCTAGAAACTTGTGAAAATGCTTCCTTTTTATTGTACACAAATCATGATTTTAACATGCCATTGTTTCTTGTGTTTAGATGAGACCTGCCAGAGCCAAATTTGACTTTAAAGCTCAGACACTAAAGTAAGTGCCACCTGTTATATTTATTTTTTTCTTAATTGCCTCTTTGAAACACAGGGGTTTGCTCATAGAATGAAGTTGGAGAAATAACAACTTTAAAAAAAAAAAAGGTAATCTACATGCCAGGCACTGTTTAAAGTACATTGCATATGTTAACTCATTCGGCCCATGTGAATGAGGACTAAACCCTATGGGGTGGGTATTACTATCCCCACTGAATAAATGAGGAAACTGAGAGACTACAAGGTCCAAGATGACATGATGGAGTCGGGTTCCAATTCAGTTTGTCCTGGCACCAGAAGCTGGTCTCTTGTGCACTGTGCCACCTGGCCTCCTCTTCCATAAAGTCACTGTTGGCTTCACCTGACCCAGCCCTTCTATGGAAGGAACCAGAACCATCCTCTAGGAATATAATTTTACCAGTTCTCCTACAACATCCCCAAAGTAGAAAGGCCTGTGGGGATCCACAGGAGACTCAAGCGTGTTCCCCTGTAAGATGTTCCTCAAAAACCAGATTCTGTAGTAAAAATGAGTCAAGGAGCCACTGTGTGCTATATTAGGCTCTCCCCCTTGAAGAAATACTTTTCTGTTGGCATATGAATGATTGCAGAAATCTTTCAAGGAAGAAACCTCTTGAGTTTATTTAGCCCAATGTTTTCTAGATTTAGGTGACCAGAAAACCTTTCCATTTTCTGTGGAACACAATTTGGGAAATGCTACCAAAGACTGGATTCCAAAAGTGACCTTATAGATTTACATCTAGTTCTGGATTTGAACACGGCGTGTGTTTCCATTGGCAGCTCAAAATATAATTACTAGTAGCATCTCACTGTCCTACCAATGAGAGGCCCCACCTCTGATTATGAGGGAGAGGTCTCTTCTGTGGGTGACTAGAAATGCTATGTGGAAGCTACTAAACTAGTTCTTTTCTCCTCCAACACAAAATGAGTGGCCAGGCCATGGTTTCTAGAACCTAGGCATGAATCTGGTGTGATTCGGTTTGTTTATATTATTCTAATCTGATAGCTCACCAGATAAAAGATGTGACTGCTTTGAAGATGACTGCATAGCATACTGAAAAGACTGGGAATCTTAGAATCATGAAGTCCTGAGTTCAAATCCTGACCATGCCACTTACCTCTTTGACTGCATTCAAGTTATCCATCTCTTCCACACTCAGTTTTCCTCATCTATAACATGAGGATTAAACAAAGCACCTCTCTTGCAAAGAAGTCACAAAGTATTGCTGTGAAACATTTTGCCTGGTGTAGCAGCAGTCAGTTCTCAAAATATATTATTGCCCTCCTTATTCTTTAACCAGAACCAATATAACAAAAATATAAATTAATTTTCAGTTTAATCAAATAGATGACCCCCTTTTTATTCTTTGAATTTAAAAAGGAACACATATGATTCATTAAATAGTATAATGATGATAATATTACCTTTTCCTAGATTGCATTAAAAAGTTTAAAGCAATTTTTTTCTTCTGAGCAATCCTGTCCAATAGAAGAGAGGATGGCAAGGCTGAAATCCATGAAAATTGTTGCCTTTTATCAACAGTGCCAATGCTGGAGAGCGAGTTCTTTTCTCTTGACTCAGTGTTTTCATCATTATGCCCTTCCTCCAGAAAGGAAGAAAAGAAAGAAGTTGATAGAACTTAGTAAAAAGAGTAAATGTATAGTCTTACTTTAAGCCCCCGATCACTTGGTTTCACCTTTCCCCATAGTGTGTTACTCAAAAAAGTGCTGAGGGAACACTGGACCAACAGAGTTAACAAGGTTTCCTCCCCCTTGTCCTCAGAGCCTAATCCGTACTTATATACACAGTGGCATTCCAAAAAAGATAAAAAATGGTCTCATCATTTCTCAAGCCTTCTCATCACCAGACTTAGTCACATGACACTTTAGGAGCTGGGACTGTGGTCGACGGTACCAAAAAGATGGCAGCCCCAGAGACCCTGTGGTGTATCTCCTCAGGCCACATGTTCCTCTATATCTCATAAGAATTGTCCTCTTCCTTTGCTTAACAGTGGGGCCATTTCAGCTCCCACCTGCCTCCATGGCTGAGACACTAGGGTAGCAGACTTAGGAGCCTGCTAAGTGCCCATGCTTGGGAGTAAAAGTGGAGAGGTTTCAGAACACCCCAAGAAGGGTTACAGCAAAAATGTGACCAGAAACATTCCTTATCTTAGAGACAGATTCCCAGATCCCCTTCATAGGCCTGTTAGGATTAGAATCCTATCTCCCAATGCAGGACCCACAAAGGCTGTCTTGTACTTTTATCTTGCACAGAGCTGACTTCATGTAAAGTTTTCCAGATGTGCCCTATTGTTTAGCCAGCATCCCTCATGTACCCCGGGACTTCCTGGCACACTGCAAAGCGGGCACACCCCTTCAAATTATAGTCAAAGACCTTTCTTCCCATGCTGCTAGCTCTATGCACATGAAAAAGATATAGCGTTTTTTATTTTTTTGGGGGGGGGAGGCACTGAGGCATTCTATCTCCAAGCTACATCCGCAGCCCTTTTTTATTTCTTATGTTGAAACAAGATCTCACTGGGTTGCTGAGAGCCTCACTAAGTTGCTAAGGCTGGTCTTGAACCTGTGATCCTAATGATTCAGCCTCCCAACTACTGGGATTACAGGTGTATACAATCTCACCTGACCTTTCATTTTTCTTTGTTTTTTTTTTATTCAAGAAAATTTCAAGTTATAATTTTTGCCTCCTAAGTTTTTATTTTATTTAGAAATTGTCTTCTTCTCTTGCTATTTTTTTAAAAAAGGAGTCCTGCTTACACGTTCACATCATCATTATTAAGGCAAGCAAAGGGATCAGTATGGGAAAGTGGGAAAAAACACATGAAGAACACTTGGAGCAAATCTTTTCTTTCCTAGATACCTTTTGCATGTTGAAAAGCAGAGGAAGGAAATTTTTTTAGTATTAACTATAAACAGGCACTGTGCTGGGTGTTTCACCTGCAGTTTGTGGCTGTATTCCCCAACTTTGAATCAGCTACTGTGATCAGATAAAGAAATAGTGTCTCAGAGAGACTTGAGTGTCTTGTCCAGAGTCTAAGCACTAAAAAAGCATTCACCAAAAAAAAAAAAAAAGCATTGAGAAAACCATAACAAATCTCTAAGCATTTTTGAGTGCTAATCAGTTTGAATGTTAACAGTCCATCTTACAAAAGGCAGGAAAAATATCCAGTGGCCTATAATTTCCTGAATAGTAGGTTTCTTCCTTGCAAATATGGAGCCCCTCAAGGTAACTTGTTCCCTTTGCCTCTGCTTGAAGTCTCCTTTCTCTAATAGACTGAAGTGTCTTAATCTTGCTCGTTTTGAAACACCTGCTAAACACCTCCCTCTGTCTACAGGGAGCTTCCTCTGCAGAAGGGAGACATTGTTTACATTTATAAGCAGATTGATCAGAACTGGTATGAAGGTGAACACCATGGCCGGGTGGGAATCTTCCCACGCACCTACATCGAGGTACCACAGCCCCTTACCTTTCTAAGGAAAAGCCCAGTCGTGCCCCAGAGCACTGTTTGTTTACTGAGTGCTTGTGTTTTATTCCCTCCTGTTTCCCTTCTTCTTTCTCTCTCCCCTTTCTCTTTTGCCTCTTTTCCTTTCTCAGCTTCTTCCTCCTGCTGAGAAGGCTCAGCCCAAAAAGTTGACACCTGTGCAGGTTTTGGAATATGGAGAAGCTGTTGCCAAGTTTAACTTCAATGGTGATACACAAGTGGAAATGTCCTTCAGAAAGGTAAGCCACTCTTGCCCCATGCTTTGGGATTCTCTTAGATGGCACTGCTGTCATAAGGAATGTGGTATTGCTGAGGCCTAACAGTCAGTACCTGTAAGAGACAGAGATGTATGCTAGTCAACAACTGCAATAAGCACAACTGGAGAACTTTCTGAGGTGGGGTATTTTTAAAATAAACTCTAGGCTAGTCAGGGTTTAACCACACTGAGTTCACTGACCAAAAGCAATGTTTTTGGAGTCTGAGACATCTTTTATAAATTGTGCTCAACTAACATTTAGTGATGAGAACTGTGTTGGTGATGAGATTTATAATTTTTATCAATGGGCCTAGTGGAAAAACAAGTCCATCATTAATAAGAGAGTTTGAAAAGCTTTGAAGCCCAAAGTCACAGATTAGCAGTTGTGCAGCTCGAGGGGAGTTAAATGCTTTGTCTGAACCCCTACTGCCTCGTACAAAATAATGAAGATAAATGGCCCTCCCCAGGGATTGCTGTAAGAGGCTTAAATGAAACAACATATGTGAAACTACCCTCATGACATGTGGCATCTGGTCCATGCTCAGTAAACAGGAGATGCCAGTATTATTACCATCATCACTGACTTCAAGGAACTCAGCATGCTTATTGCGAACATAATTACACTATGCAGAGGAACTCTTCTTACCAGAAATTCAGTTTATACGTCAAAAGTTTATACTTGCTAAAGTTATTATTAAAGTTACTAATTTGATTGGGGGTCGAGGGAAGTAAGGACAGGACTCAGAAAAAGATGAGCCACTTTATCTAAAAGAGAAACTCTAGAAGTAACATAATTGCCTGATGGCAAGGGATCAGTAATTAAATCACCATATGTATGTACAATAGAATACCCTCAGTGGTCCATTAAAGTCTGCAACCCTGTTGAAGATGCAGAATTATGTTTCTTTATAAAGAATGAGCTTCATTCTATATTGTTAAGTATAAAAGAAGCAAGTTGGACAAGGGAAGTAGAGTACATATTCGAGTTTCATTAAAAAAAAATATGGGCAAGTCAAATGCACATGCATAGAGTTAAATCTAGAAAGTACATATGTCAAAATTAAGTTATCCCCAAGTGATAGTATAATGGATGGTGACTGTTTTCTGCTTTATGTTTGTGTGATAATAGTGCATAAAATAAACTTATAAAAGGGGAAAAAAAGATAACCCTCCAAAGCCTTTGCCTTGAAGACTAGATATCTGTCCATTTTGCTTTAAATGAGTTAAAAATACTACATTTACCTTCCAGTGCAGGGACATGAATCTGATCTTCTCCTTTTTACTGAAACACTTGAAGACTAAGCTTAATTTCTTAGCATTCAAGTAGCTCGACTGCTCTTAGCACCCCTTTCCCAGTGATGTTAACTCCATCCAGGCAGGTCCAGCAGGGAAGAGCTCTCCTGAGCAAAGGATGTGGTCACTGATACAGGGTGCCGACAGGGCCTCTGATGGACCTTACCTTGCTGTGTCTTGTAGGGGGAGAGGATCATGCTGCTTCGGCAGGTGGATGAGAACTGGTACGAAGGGAGGATTCCAGGGACGTCGAGGCAAGGCATCTTCCCCATTACCTATGTGGACGTGATCAAAAGGCCACTGGTGAAGAACCCCGTGGATTACATTGAGCTGCCTTACTCCTCTTCC
Source organism: Graphiurus murinus (assembly GCA_004027655.1). Lineage (NCBI taxonomy): Eukaryota > Metazoa > Chordata > Mammalia > Rodentia > Gliridae > Graphiurus > Graphiurus murinus. Next base: position 144,675 of record PVLC010000159.1, read on the forward strand.
CCGAGTCGCAGTGCCACCGCGAGCCCGCAGGTATCTAAGCTTCTCATCGCTGGTTTTCATACAGAGCGTGTGAGCTGTCAGGCTCAGCAGTGTTGTTGGCACACAGCTCCTCTGGGGTGCTTCTCCAGCACTGCGATTGTGAACTCTCTGCAGCAAGGCAGACGGGACCCTGGAGTCTGTTTTCATGCATATAAATGGCATTTTCCCAGCACTTGGTAGGAGAAATTTTATCTCAGGGAAAAGGAAGAACATAAAATAATTCTGTGGGGATAAGGAGGACAGGGAAAGGGACATAGGAGCCTTTATTGTTGGTCCTTCCTGAGTGAAGCTGATGGTGTGGAGAATACCACTGGGTCACAAATCCCATGGCCTGGGATGGTTCTATCCCCATCTCATTGGTCAAGATTGGCTCATAAAGACAACATTTGAGAGAAACAGAGCTTGTCTCATCATCAGACATGTAGACCAGATCCAAAGAGTATTTTTGCAAGCATTCATTGGAACCAGGCTGGAAAAGGAGCTTATAGCTTGTCAGTCTACACTGAGTAAAAGGAAGTAGGTGTAAGATGTTCACTTTTCTGAACATGAATTATGAACACATTTGTTTAAAAATATAAGTGATTCCAAACCCATGCTCAGTTTGCCAAGCCAAGAAAAAACTCAGAACTTTGAGATCAGGGGAGGCATGTTGGGGCGACATTCTGTGGAGTGGACTGATCTTACCAGTGAAGGTGGTAGGGAGGAGGGCCAGAGGACCCAGCGACCCAGGGTGATGCTGAGACCGTGTCTCTTGTTTTCTTGTCCTCTAATTATTTCCTCCTCTCCCACCTGCTCGTCACTGACCTCAGTAAAAGGTTCTTAGCATAAAGCATCAGACAGGCTTCCTACACAGTGAGATCCACTTCCTGCCCTCTCACAGGAGACATCTGTAAGGATGTGGGGAACTCACTTGACTAGCCAAAATGACCACACTGCTCTTACTCTTCTCTGGAAGACTCTGCTGAGCCCTCTAGAGAGGATAAAAGCCCAAGAAAGGGCCATGACAGCAGTGGGCCACCTTTTCCGCATAGTTCGGGCTCAAGGGTCTGGCTGTGGGTGGTTTGGGGTGGAGTGGTTCCAGTTCGACCCTTTCAATTCTGGTTCTGCAAAGCAGGCCAGCACCATCCAGAACCATCTGGATGGACCTCTCTCGTCTCCATGTTTCACCCCTCCACTGCCACCTCCGACCTGCACACACTCATGCACACTCACCCGCATGCCAGTTTCTCTGCACACCTCACCAAATAATTTCCTGCTGGGACACCAGAGTGTCCCTCATCCTCTCCATTTCATTCTTCTTTATGCCCTTTGTGATTATTTTCTTCCTGTCTCCTTTATGCTGACATGTGTACCTTTTGCTTCTTTCTTTTGTTTTCTTCTCTCTCCTTTTCTTTTTAAGTATCCCAGTCACAGCAAGCTCATCATGCCAGCCCCCTCATCCCTGCCCCACTCCCGCCGAGCCCTGTCCCCTGAGATGCACGCCATCACCTCCGAGTGGATCTCGCTGACTGTAGGGATCCCTGGCAGACGCTCTCTGGCCCTGACCCCACCCTTGCCTCCCCTCCCTGAGACTTCTATCTATGACACGGACCATCTCGCTTTGTCACTGAAGGCCCGTCCCTGCCTGCCCCTCAGCCTCCCCCAGGCCAGTTGGTCAGATCTCTCTGCCCCACACTCAGGGCTTTCCCCATTGGCCCTGCCTGCTCCCCACAAAGCCTACACGCTCGCCCCCAGTACCCAGGCCCCTCTTCACGTCAATGGAGATAGTGGTATCCACCTGCCGCCCTCAGGCATCCGCCAAGATAGCTACTCCCAGCAGCTGCTTGGGAGCTCCAATAGGGTCATCTCGGAGCTTAGCGGTGCCTTTAGCAGCCAGAGCAAGCGGCAGCCCTGGCGAGAAGAGAACGGACACTATGAGAGGAAAGCAGAGAGCGAGGCAGGTGAGACATGCCTTGGTGGACCCAAGATCTCTAAGAAGAGCTGCTTGAAGCCTTCAGATGTGGTCAGGTGCCTGAGTACTGAACAGAGACTCTCAGATCTCAACACCCCTGAGGAGAGCCGGCCCAGCAAGCCTCTGGGTAGCCCTTTTCCAGGAAGGGAGGCTGGGCAGACAGAGCTGCATAGAGGTGGCGAGGCTCAGAGGAAAGCCGCTCAGATTGGTATGAGCCAGGTAGGCCTGCAGCATGACCGGGTGCTCTTGGCGTCTGGCTTGGCAGGGGGGCTGCACGTCCCACCCCTGGCCCATCAACTGAGGCCAAGTGGATACCCATGAGACCCGGTGGCTTGCCTTGGGGGGCAAGGAGATGGCCCAGGAGGGAATGGAGGGGGCATCGATGAAGGTGTCAGGGCTGGGGACAATTGGAGGGGAAGGTCAGGCTGTATTCTGGCCTTTTCAGGCAATTCAGAAGGATCCCCACATTGGGCACCTGTGGCCTGGTACAAAAGCCCACAAGAAGGAAGGCCTTGCTCACGTCCCTCTCATTCTTTGGAGATTGTCCTCGGTTTGCTCTGACTAACAGCTGAGAACACCAGGCTTTGGAGTGGTGTGTTGTGGTTTGGCTTTTTGTGAGATGCACTTTGTTTCCATAACCTGTGGCGCGCTGCTAGTGCTTAGTTCCGTCAGGTGTCCGTCCTGTCTTGTGTGTGTGAGAGAGCGCGCAGGGCCTTGTTCACAGTGAGCAAAGGTGCTTGGGTTCTGGAAAGGAGCATGCAGCCTCCCTTGACTGGCCGGGGGTCCCTGAGTGAGCATGCCAGGTTTATGAGCTGACTTTCCCATCTTCTCCCTGGGTCAGCTATAAAGATCTCAGAATTTGGACCAAGGTGGCCTTGGGGTATTTTTGAGGACTGAAAATTTTTAAGGTAAAATGAACTTTGCAACTGGACAGATCCTACTTCTAATTTTGACTATGTTGTTTACTACCCAGAAAGTCAAAAACTTGGGGCAACTTCACCAAAGTATCCAGGTTTGAGTACCAGTTCCATCTCTTACCATGTAATGATAGAGTTTACTTACCTTCTCTGAGATTGTTTCCTCATCTATAAAATGAAGTAACACCGGCCATATAGAGTGGTTGAGAAGATTCCTTGAAATAGTGTATATGCTAAGCACAAGGTCAGGTTATGTTATTAGCACTTTGTAAAGGGACGCTATAGAGCTACCATCTTGGGTGATCTAGAACTGAGAATGTTCTAGAACCCCTTTAGAACCAGGTGAATTCCTGAAGGTGTCTCTAAACCATTTATTTAGTAATCTATTGTATGTGATGCCCACAATAAACTATGCTCAACCCTCAGGCCTACAACCCAGGTTACATTGGAAGCTTTTTAAAATTCAGTCTATGAGCATTAATTTAAGGCCTGCTGGTACCCGACTCTGGGCAGGATCCAGAGGTCATTGATCCCTTGAGGAGGCCATGTTCAGTGAGACTGGCAGTCAAAGCTGTGTCACCAGGACAGTCACAGGAGCACAGAGACTTGAGACACACTCGGCCAGACTCCAGCCCCAGCCCACGGCCAGGTGTCAGGGGTGGGGATCACTGAGGATACACACAGTGCAGGGTGTTTTATTAGAAACAGGGCTTCGCCCCTTAGTAGCAAGCCACTCATGCTCCCTGAGCCACTTTTCTCATGTGCAAAGTAGAACTAGAAAATCTCTCCCTGTCAGGGTAATTGTAAGGATTAAGTGGGGCAGTGAATGTAGGTGTGGTGCTCGTCATATGGTAAGGCTCCATAAAACGGGGGCTAATGGCTTTGGGAAAGTAGTCGTACTTGGCTGAGGCTTCACCTGGCACTTCTTCTCTGAAGAAGAAAAGCCTATGTCTCATTGAGGACGAATAGGCCACTGGGAGAGGCAGCGAAGTGGCTGGTTGAAAAGAATTAAATGTGTCTGGCACAGGAGCAATTCCCAGATCACCCCGAGGTGTCTGGAGCCCTCCTGATGGTCAGGTCAGTGGTGAGTCACCATCGCGGCCCAGCTCCAGAATCCAGTGTGCACGGGAAGTGCGTGAGGTTCGGCATATGCACTTCCTGCTTCCTAATGAGGCCCGGAGTGGAGGTGCTGGCAACACTGGAGAGCGTGTTGATGGGAAAGCCAGGCTTGTTGGAACTGGGTTGCCTTTCCTGGCAGTCTTCCGGACCCCACATGTACCACTTTCTGTCCCCGCCCTTCCTCCAGCTGTCCTGCCACAGCCCTCTCGGTGGGTGAGGCTGTGGACCCTCTCAGGGCTCACACTCTCCCTCCTGGGGCAGCTCTAGAAATGGGGTCCTTCAGGGGCTCCTGCCTCCTGGGCCCTCTTTGATGGAAAGGGCCTCTGTGACAGCTATTCTCTGGTGGTCCCCCCTGGACAGTGTGATTTCAGGCTGTATCACTTGTTTGGGAAAGCGCATTCCAAACCAGTTTGTATATTGAGAAAATTGGCAGCTATTATTCTTCCTGCTGAACCAAAAGTTTGGTTTTACTGTATGTGTTGGGGACCTAAGTTAAGTATCTGACTAGTAAATAGAGAAAACTACCTGAGAGCCTTAAACGAAGAGTTTAAAATGTTATGATCAGGGCTAGCTAGGGATGTAACTCAGTGGCAGAATGCTTGCCTGTTGTTCACAAGGTCCTGGGGTCAATCCTCAGTCACACACACACATACACATACACACACACACACACATACACACACACACACAGAGGGGGAAGAAAAAAAAGAATTTGGCTGGTGTGGTCATGTATGCCTATAATCTCAGTTCTTGGGAGGCTGAGATAGGAGGATTGCAGGTTCAAGGCAAGCCTCAGAAGCTTAGCAAGACCCTTAGCAACATAGTAAGACCTTGTTTCAAAATAAGTAAATAAACAGTGTTGAGGTTGTCACTTGGAAGTAGAATGCCCCTGGTTTCAGTCTTAGTACCAAAAAAAAAAAAAAAGAGAGAGAGGAAGAAAAAAGGAGAAAGAGAAAGAAAAGAAAAAGAAATGTTATCATTTACTCATTCTTTCAAGCATCTAGTATGTTCCAGGCACTGTGCTAAGTGCTGCAAGAGATCAAGAAGGATAAACATCATCAGGGGCTTCCTGTTGCTCTCAGGAAAGTCCCTCCTCTTTCCCAGCCTAAGATGGCACAGTGTGTTCTGGCCATTTAGAGGAGCCAGCCTCCCTGGATTGTTTGCCTGGATAGTACCCACCTATCCTTTATGTTTCCAGTTAGATGTTACTTCTCTCTGGAAGCCTTTCCTGACAACCCGCCCCTAGCCCTGCATGGCTGGATAAAGTGCTCTGATTTTGCACTGCTCCAGCCTCTGTGAGCACCTCTTGGCTCTGTTGTATGTGTGCCTTCGCTTGCCTGTGTCCCTAAGGTCAGGGACCATGACCCCTGATATATGGAAGGTGCTCTGTAAAAAGTTACTGAATGGCCGGGCATGGTAGCACATGCTTGTAATCCCAGCATTTGGGAGGCTGAGACTGGAGGATCTGGGTTTGTGGCCAGCCTCAGCTGCTTAGGGAGGCCCTCCGCAACTTAGTGAGACCCTGTTTCAAAATAAAGAATAAAAAATAGGACTGGGGCTGTAGCTCAGAGGTAAAATTCCCCTGGGTTCAATCCCCAGTACCACAAAAAAAAAAAAAAAAAAAAAAAAAATACTGAATGAAAGGAAAGACAAAAAACGGCTAACTCCAACTAAAAGTGTTTATGATATCCCCTAGAGGAATAAGGTCTGTTCACAAATAATTATAATGCATACAAAAAAAGCATCATAGTCCCTTCTGGAAGTTGAAGATGGGAAGAAATTTTAAACAGCAGGAGGGGGAAAGTGGTTATCTGGAAAGACTTCATGAGAAAATAACATTTGATCTGGGCCTTCAAGAATGGGCAGTTTCAGCCAGACATGGTGGCACATGCCTATAATCTCAGTACTTGGGAAGCTCAGACAGGAGGATTGCAGGTTCGAGGCCAGTCTCAGCAATTTAGCAAGACCCTGTTTCAAAATAAAATAGGGTTGGGAATATAGCTCAGAGTCAGAACGCCCCTGGATTGAATCCCCAGTAAAACTAAAACACACACACACACACACACACACACACACACACACACACACACACACACACACAGTTTTCCCATTTACAGCAAGAGTATGACATTCAAGACAAATAGCCTGAGCAAAAGCCTGGTGGCAGGAATTAACAGGGGTGTATAGAGAATGGTGTCTCTAGTCAGGGTGAGGCTTTGGGTATCTACCAGTGAATAGCTAGGGGAAGGGGATGGACCAGAGCTCGGAGGGCACTTTGCTCCTTGGCAGCTCTGGTCTTCACCAGTACCTCTCAACAATGCCCGCATGGAGTAATCTTCCTTGCAGTCTCTGAGACCTTTGCAAATCGGTCCCCTCTCAGCTGCCTTCCTTCCCCTTAGTCACCTGCCCCACCAAGGCTCTGCAGACAAGTGAACTCTTCAAGCAAGACTGTTTGACTTCACTGTCAGACTGGTTTCACCCTGGGCTGGCTACTCTTACTTTTAGGTCTGTGTTTTCTCTGAACAGCAGAAGGGGGCAAACGAAGTGTGGGGGTCTCTGGGATGGGGTGAGAGGAGCACTGGATTGAAAGTCAGGGTACCCGGGCTGTAGCTCTGTCTCCCAGCTCCTGAGTGACCGGCTGAGTCATTTCTCTTTCCTGGCAGCTTCCTTGTTCCTAACCAAAAGTTTCAAACAAAAGAACTGAAGTTCCTTTTAGCTTTGATTTTTCTGTGATTAGGTGAAAATCCTGTGTGAGTCTCAGTTGAAATGAGAAATAACAACATATAGAAAATTTCAAGTAGGGGTGAGGGTATTATAGACCCGTAGAACTTCCCATTGAAAAATGAATGTTGTTGTTTTGTTTTTATGAGGGACAACTTAATTGATTTTATAGAAAAACATACAGACATATACTAGACCTATAAATTCAGAATTATCAATCAAGTTCTTGGATTTTGTTGGGCAGAATTTTAGCCAGCAGAGTTTAGAACAATCCATCAGGAAAGCATAGGGGAAAGCACCATGATTAACATCAACATGTATGTGCTGAATTTCCTTAAGATAGGAGCGCTATTTGCGACCCACGTCCAGTCTTGGTTTTTAAGAGCTTCTGTAGTTTGTGAGCATGCCTCATAAGATTCCTGAGTTTTGGAACATCTTTAAAGACCATCTCTCCCAGTTATATGTAACTTTTTCTGCATTTCACAGAATCTCTGAGGATCTGAGACCAACTGAGGGCTCCCAGCCAGTATGTCGAGGAGGAGGGTGGCACACACAGTTCTGCGGGCTCATACCTGAGACCACCCAAAAACTTATATCTCATCTGTGGACCACCAGGTTAACAGTTCCCAATCCACTCACTACTTATGATGAGATGAGAAAACTGAAGCCTGAGGAGAGTGACAAAACTCTTCGTACAAGTTTGGCTCCTAAGGGGGAGGAAGCTGCGGGGCATGGTGGTGCACGCATGTACTTGGGGGCAAAGACAGGAAAATTGCAGGTTAAAGACCAGCTTCAGAAACTTAGCGAGACTTTGAGCAATCTAGTGAGACCATTTGAAAATTTAAAGGAGGCAGGTTGGGGGTATAGTTCAGAGGTAGAATGCCTCCAGGTTCAATCCCCAATATCAGAAAACAAAAAGGAAGTGTGGGAGGAAGCCAATCAAACAATAAAATCTGAAGGCATGAAATATAAAATGAAAGTATTCAGCAAATCTAGAAGTCCTCAACACATCTGAGAAACCCAAGAGCAAACTATCACACTGCCTTAGAGGAAGGAGAGGAGGGCAGCCATTGACTGAAGACAGAAAGAGGCGCTTGGGGTGACTTCAGAGGGAGCGTCCATCACCATGTGGGAACTAGGCCAGTTCCCAGAAACTCAAGAACAAAGGTCCAGGCATGCTTGGAGGATGGAAATCAGAAATAGAGGGGAAAACATGTGATGCGACTTTCAGGAACAAAAAGGAAATTAGAAATGTTAAGATGCTCAAAAGTGAGAAACATTTTCCTTTGACTCACTCAGAAGGGAAATCTCTAAACAAACAGAATGTTAGAAGTTTATGGGCTGAGGATAGAGCAGGCTGCCGTTCTTACACAATACCCAGGGGCTGTTCTCTCCACCCTCGAGGGTGGGAACCAAGGCCTGAAGCTGCAGCACCACCCCTAAAAACAGTGTCAGGAGAAATGGTGCCAGCCGTGCAGTGCTGGGCAAGTTAAGGTCACCTCTCCCCCAGCACATCTCTGCAGCTGTTCTGAAGTCTCCCTCTGACAGAGATCAAGGCGAGGTGGAATGCATAGAATTCAGAGTCTGAGAAACGGGTGTTTGAATCCCGGCTCTTTGAATTTCCAACTCAGACCTGCCAGTGCTTTATTTTCTCATTTGTAAAATGTGGTAAATATTGACCACCTTCTAGACTCATTATGAGAATCAAGTGAGATATAGTAGAGAGGAAAACATCTAGCACAGGGCATGTCGTTGGGACTCGGTCACTACCTGTTGTGTGATACCGAGGACACAGGGGAAAGAAACAAAAGTTGTTTACTCCATCCTCCTTAGACCCCATCCCACCTGAGAGAGGAAAATAGGGGGGAAGATGGGAGACTCATTCTACTTTGGACTAAATAAATAAAGAATTTAGAATATTAAGCCAGATACAGTGGTACATGCCTGTAATCCTTGGGAGGCTGAGAGAGGAGGGTCACAAGTTCAATGACAGCCTCAGCAACCTAGAGAGACCCTCAGCAACTTAGCAAAACCTTGTTTCAAAATTTTAAAAAAAGGTTCAAACCCAGGACCCAGTAGCCCACCCAAAAAATAGAAAATTTAGAATTTGCACCCCACAAATTAATGCTGCTTCTAATTCTCTTCCACCTTGACAACAAAGGCATAGCTAATCTTGGAAAGCTTTTGGGGTCTTCACACTTTCACACATATCTGCTGTTACTCCCCTGTTTTATGCTAGACTCCAAAGACTAGGCAAGAATGCTGGGCATTGGCTGAGCATTTCAATTTGGTGTTGTAATCATATTCAAATTACAACCCGGTTAATCTGTTATCTCTCAAGTGGTCTACAAGATGGTAAGCAGCTGAACTAATAGTTGGTAATCAGTTTTATATTTAAGCTGCAATCTGTTCCTCAGTCAACTTGGGAGGGGAACTCAGAGAAGGCATAGGCTACTCTGGAGGTTTCCTGGAACTGAAACCTGGGAGCCAGGACCATCCAGGCTTCCTCACTTCTCTGGCAGAGTTTGTCCGTAGTGTTCCAGGAGCTGCAGGTCTATCACTGTCCCACCCCTCACCCCCACACTTCCAGCTTTCCATCCATATCTGGAGCTGTGACCAGAGCCCTCCTCCTCCACTCCATCCTCAGTGAGCAGCAGGTGGAGAGGCCTCCCATAATCTGGGCCAGCCCTACCCATCCCTGATTACTAATTCATAGTACCCCAACCATATAGTGGTAGAGACAAAACAGACATTTATATGAAATCATTTCCAACCCTCTTATTTTTTATTTTCCTTTTTTTATTGTTGTTATTGTTTAACTGGAAATTGAACCCAGGGGCGTTCTACCTCTGAGCTACACCCTCAGCCCTAAGCTGTTGACTATCTCACTAAGTTACTAAGGCTGGCCTTGGATCTGTGATCCTTCTGTCTCTGCCTCCTAAGTACTGGGATTACAGGCAAGCACCATCACGCCTGGCCCTCTTATTTATTTTAGATCTTGAAGTCCAAAGAAGTTAAGCATTTTGCTTGAAAGACAGTCAGTTGATATCAGAGCCTGACGTGGCCCAGATTTTCTCACTGTCCCGCTGAGAGACCAGTGAAGTCATCAGAAAGGTGGGAGGGGGTGTGAGAAGGCAGGGTGTGCCATGACCAGAGGGATGCTGTCTCTGAGAGACATGAAGAGAGCAGCAGAGACTCCTGATATTTCTAGGGTTGACTTGGGGCCATGGAGAGGGTGACTATCCTGCTCACATCTCTTGGCTTTCCTGCTGTTCTTTAGCCTGTGTGAGATTTATTTTGGGCTTCAAGGCTTTGGCACACACCCAAAGCTGGAAGAGGATGCTTAGTAACTCTGTAGTAGTACCAGGTGTTTTGTGGATCCAGAGGGGATTAACAGCTTCAGGGAGGCTAAGATCAGATGTCTGATGGGCTTGTGTGAACTGAAGAGAGAAGGACAACAGGGCAACAGAGCAAGGATGCATGCAGGGTCATTCATTTGGGGAGCATGAAACTAGCACTCTGGGCTGGGAGGGGCAGCTAGCGTGCGAATACAGAAGAAAGCAGTTTCTGGATGAGTGACCTGCTTACTATTGATGGGAGAAGGAAGAGGGATTACATGCATGTCTTTGGACTGGTTGCTGTTTTTCCAAACATGAGAAAAACTGGAATGCATTTCCAGAGTCCAAAATACACTTAGCATTAGCTAATACTCCCTTTATGCTTAGCCCTGAATGAGGTCCTGGTGAGAACTTCCGTCTACTCTTAAGTTTAAGTAAGGGGAGGAGCTGAGGAAGGTTCAGAACAGCTCTGGGTAGTAAAAAGATAATTTGAACCATTTAAGTAATTTAAAATTTTCTAGTAGCCACAGTAAAATGGAACAGGTGAAATTCATTTTTAATAAAATTTTATTTAACTCAAATATCCAAAAAATACTTGATGAGATTTTTTTTTTTTTTTTTTTTTTTTTTTTTTTTTTGCGGTACTGGGGATTGAACTCAGGGGCATTCTACCTCCAAGCTATACCCCCAGCCCTATTTTTTATTCTTATTTTATTCTTATTTTGAAACCGAGTCTCACTAAGTTGCAGAGTGCCTCACTAGGTAGCTGAGGCTGGCCGCGAACCCGGATCCTCCGGTCTCCGCCTCCCGAATGCTGGGATTACAAGCGTGCGCCACCATGCCCGGCTTCTTTTTTTTTTTTTTTTTTTTTTTTTAGGAACAAAAAGTAGGAATTTATTTAGGAAAATAAGGGAAAGGGGGAAAAAACAGGTGAGCGGACATCTTCCTGTCCAGATGTGCTTCCCAGGTCCCAAGAGAGTGAGGGGTGGTAAAATTCCTTCTTTTATGTGCTTTTAAGAGGGGTGGGCACAGAAGAAGTCTGGACCTCCTCTTTCTTTAGGTATTGGTGGGCACAAATTGAGTAGGTGGTCCAAATTGAGTTCTTTTTCTTTCTCAGGTTTTAAGATGGGTCTGCCCTTGGCTGTAAATTTCCGGTGTCCTTTGTCCTGGCTCTTAGGTGGGGGCATGCCCGGCTTCTTAATGAGATATTTTACAGGATTTCATACTAAGTTTTTGAAACCCAGTGTATGTTTTTACACTTCTAGCACATTTCACTTCCTATTTGCCACATCTCAAGAGCTCAACAGCCACTTGTGGACACTGGATACCATATTGAACAGCACAGGCTTTGAGAAAGAGCTGTATAAAGCTGTTGGGTGATAGGCAATTGGGGACAGGAAATTAAAAAGCATGTACCTGGGGCAGGAGGAGGGGAATCTGAAGGTAAACACCCTTTGAAGTGAAAGGCTAATCCTTGTGATATATGTTAATGGTTCCTCTCTCCACAGAGGGTCCACCCTATGACATGCCTTCCTTCCCTTAAAAAATCAGGTTTTAATTTCAGCTACATTAGATGTTTCATGTAAATCTAAATAGGGAGAAATTGGAGGTGAGCTAATAGGATAAATGTTTATCTTGCCTTCTTCCTTCATTTATTCAACAAGTGGTAAGTGAGGAACCCTGTTTTCCCCACCTCTCAGGAATGGAGCTAAGTTTGTTCTATCCAGATATTAAGGCTGTGGTGATGCTTATGTTCTGCTTTGGATATGACCTGAGACCAAAGAAGGTACTAAATGAGCCATCAATATCCTTCTAGTACTGTGGGTCTTTAGGTTAGTGATTGGATGCTGCCTTTTATTGTACACCATACCTTTTATAGAAGGAAAGGTCTGTGAGCACCCAGAGTAAAAAGTATTGGAGAAGTTATAGTCCTGTTTTCAGAAGAGGTAGAAGTTGAGTGTTGCTATCATGACCCAAGAGGGAGGTGACTTACAGAGCTAGACACAAGGGGCTCAGCTCTTATGTCACCTTGTGCAAGTCTTCAGTCTTCTCTGAACCTTAAAATTTTACCTTCTTCTCTCCCCACATTGCAGGGTTGGTACAAAAGTCAGATGAGGTCATGGACCTATGTCTGTTCATACCAGGTCTTTCTTACTGTATTTGATTCCCTGATCCTATTTTGAGCACCAAATTAATTGCTGGATGATCAATTACAGTTAAAGCTTTGGGATTGAGTGAAGGATGCTTGAGGCCTTTGTAAGCTGTGGAGATCATGCCAAAAGATTGTCCACATCCTTTTATTGTACTGCTTTGGACCTGATGTCACCAGGCCACCAGCTGGAGTTTAGAAATTTGTATGTGTATGTGATAATTTTTGTTCTCATGAGGTGTGGCCCAGAGCAGTCTTGGTATTCTGTCGCCTGAGAATCTCAGTGTAGGATAATTAAAGTCCTCTACAACCTTGCTTTCCAAAGTCAGGCTGAGGGCCAGGAGCATTGGCACCACCAGGTAGAAATGCAGGGTCTCACCACACACCCAGATGCACCAACTCAGAATCTGCATTTCAACAGGTGACACCTACCTAGGTTAGAACTTGAGATACTGCTCTGCACCATCCTAATCAGTAATAGTTAATGGCAGCCTCAGCTCCAATTGCTACATAGCAGGAAACTCACTTCCTCTTAGGCAGCCCCTTTTGTTTTTGGACAGTGCTTACTTTTAGAAAGTTGTCCCTTCTGTCAAGTCAAAATCAGTCACTATCAGCCACTTAAGGTGCCCCGAGTTAGTTTCATTCTTCCAAAAGACTATGTAGCAGGTACTTGGAAATGTTCATTTCTCTCTTTTGTGACACAGAAGCCTTGATCCAAAAGGCTGGGTGGATAGTGGGCAGAGCCACACAAGGTCAACTCCTGCCACCTGGCCAAGGCCTGCAGGTCCTGAGACATGGTAGAAGGAGCGTGACATGGCCCTTGATTCTGTCTCTTCCTTCACTCTTGCCAGAGTCCAAGGGACTAGTTTGAGTGCTTGTGGTTTGGAAGGGGTCTGGAGAACTTGAAGGGGTCCCAAAAGGACGAGAGTATGGAAGCCATACCTGGGACATAAATTGACCATGTAGGATATGCTAAATGATGAGGACATTTACAGTGGAGATGAGCTGGAGGAGGTGATGTGGTGGAGTAGAAAGAGCAACCAAGCAGCTTCACCTTTCACTAGCTTTGTGACATTGAGCAGTGCAGGAAACCCCTCTCAGCATCATTTGTCTGGATTTTATAAGTTGACAGGACAGTCCACATTGTCCTGCCTGTCCCCAGGGTTTCTGTGGGACTCATTGACAATTATTGCAGTGAACACACCTAGGGTGGAGGTGGTCTGCAATGAAAGAGGCCAAGTGGCACAGTAGAGGAGCCAGGAGACAAGTCTACACTCACTCTGTGACCTCAGAGGAGGCCCTCACTCTCTCTGGGCCTCTCTATGAAACAAGTAGGTCCTACACAAAAGATTTCTATGTGCCCTTCTAGAAGGCCCCAGAGGTGCTGTGGTCCTTTCCAATATTGCATGTCACAAGGAGGGTTTCTCCAAAAATGGCTTTTCAGACATTTATTCTGAAAGACTTCCTAGAGCTTGGAATTGAATCCTCATCAAGGGAAGTGATTCCAAACAGTTTCCCAAAGAAAGCCTGGCCTCCATGATGGGAGCCCTGCATAAAGGGCAGGTCTACCTGCCCCCGGTGGCCGCTGTTTCCATATCAACGTGTGCTACCTGGGCTGGTGAATGATGAGTGACAGTTTCATCTCTACATCTGCGTTGGGACACAGGGTCCTATTTCCGAAAACAAATTCTGGCCTGTGAACTACTGAACTCACTTCATACCTCACTGGAGAATGTCATGTGCAGGTTTCTCCAAGGGAGAAGTCTTGTTTGATACTTCAAATATTACTCAGGAATGTTTTTAAAATATTATTCTTTTCTGGTTTTTGCAAGTACCCACCCATGGCAGACCTGGTAGTTTTGTGAGCCTGCTGTGCCAAGGGCTCCTCATCAACAAAAACTACCACTGGCTGTGGCACAGCAGCCCCCTCCCTAGATGCCTCTGAGCTGAGAGTGAGAGGACCAGTGTGTGTGTGTGGCTTGTGGAAGGATGTGTCTGTTCCCAAGGACAGCCCTTTCATGTCTCTCTCCTGCCACTCTGGGGACCCTGTGTTGTTCATTCTCACCTCACTTCAGCCATGTTTCCCATTTCCCATTTCATTGCCTGGATATCTGCTTTTAACTCTGTACATTTGCATTTTCTCCTGTGCATCCGCCGTGTTGTCATGGAAACTCAGCGGCCATAGGCTGCGAGTATCCGGTGTCATCCGAGTGTGATGGTGTGGTACGTGTATTTGCTCATGCTTTTATTTTGAATCCTCTCCAATGTGACATCTGCTAAAATGTCTCCCTTATGATTTGCTTGGTGATCACAGCCTTCTCATCATTCATTGAGAGCAGGACCTGATCTCACAGAATCTGAAAAGAGCTATGTGGTAAGATGCCTGTTGAATAAGACAGTAGCTTTCCTAAAGTGAATCCTCGCTGACTCTAGGGTCTAGACCAGACAGTGCCTGGTTAACTCCCGGAGGCAGTATTTACAAGTCTATGGCGATTGTAATACGGCCAGAGGCTCAGCCACCCCTGTGTCCCTCAAAAAAAGCAGAGGAATTTAGACTATTTCTCCACTCTGCCTACATGTGGGATGAAATTAATGTATTAGTGCATGATTGGGGATACAGACTTGCATTGCTATCCTAAAATTATTCCATTTGTAACAGTTACTCACTAATTACAGGCTTTTGTGCTGCTGCCTTTAAAAATATATTCATACTAAATCCCAAATTCTTCTGTATCTTACCTGTTTTTCCATGCTTACGCCTGGATCTCTCCTGCACTTCACTACTGGAATATCTATTTTTTTTAACCTGGATCTTCAACTCTGGTTTTTCCCTGGACTTATGTACTACGTCTGGAATGTTACATCTCTTCCTCTCTTTCTTTTTTCTTCTTTTTTTTTTTTTCTTGTCCCCACATTGACTGTTTAATGGGGGTTTCTGGATGTCTCGGGGCCACCTCCCAGGAAGCAGTTTGCAATGAGATCATAAACATTGCTGAGAAATCTGTTCATTACTGCAGCACTGTCTCTCATCCCCTTGACTTTCATCACAAGGTATCCCCTTCTGACAATAAATCATCTTTAATCATTTCTCAGCAACCTCAAGCCCAGCAGCGAAGAATCACCCCAGACAGGAGTCAGACCTCACAAGATTTGTAAGTACACCTGGCGACCTTCGGTTCTCACATTACCAGTGCATATTGGGCCTCAGAGAGTGGCTCACTGGCTGACCATGGAGGCAGTCATGTGGGGGAATGAGCCAATCACTCCCTGCTTCTCTGAGGATCACTAACAAAGGCCATGTTTCCTATTAGAAGCTGTGAAAACAGTGGTGGATAAATAAAGGAGGTCATGGAATTACTGCGGGAGAGAGACAGGTGAAGAATTCACCACCATACAAGGGCAAAGGAGAGCTAGACTGACTGGTCTCAATGCTAGTGTTTCAGGGAACATAGAGGAAGGAGAAGTTAATTCTGAGCAGAAATGAACAGAGCCCAGTGCAGTGGTATGCACCTGTAATCCTGGTACTTGGGAGACTGAGGCAGGAGGATTGCAGACTCAAAGCCAGTCCCAGTAACTTAGCAAGACCCTGGTTCAAAAAATAAATAAATAAAAAGGGCTGGGAGTGTAGCTCAGCCCAAAGGAAAAAATTAGAAATTAGTGAACAGAGTCCATTCATTTTTTCATTCATTCATTCATTGATTAAAAAATATATAGAAACCAGGCATGGTGGCACATGCTTGTAATCCCAGTACTTGGGAAGCTGAGACAGGAGGATCTGGGTTCGTGGTGGCCAGCCTCAGCTATTTAGTAAGGCCCTCTGCAACTTAGTGAGACCCTGTTTCAAAAAAAAAAAGAAAAAAAAAAATAGGACTGGGGGTATAGCTTGGAGGTAGAATGCCCCTGAGTTCAATCCCCAGTACTTCAAAAAAAAAGTTTTATATATATAGAATATATATATATATATATATATATATATATATATATATATATTCTATGTTTTATTCATATAGGAAAAGTTCTATTAAAAAAGGAGTGAGTTTTGAACCAAATATTGAGAGAAAATTAGATTTTGAGAGCTAGAAGAAGAAAGAAAAGGTCTTCCCCGCTGAGGGCCCACGTATGCAAAGGCATGGAATGCATGGTGTTTGGGAAACTGGAGGAAGGCCTGTGTGGCTGCAGCGTATGCTTCATGGAGAAAATAGTGATTAAGCTCAAGAAGTAGGGTGGTACCAGATGGTAGATTTCAGGTTGCAGCTGAAATAAGTTTGGATTTTATTCTGTAGGTACTAGGGAGCCATGAAGGTTTTCAAAGTAAAGAACATATTGGTCATATTTTGTTTTAAGGAGATAGCTCTAGCAACAAAGTGGAGGGTGGGTTTTAGTAACAAGGGACAAAGATGTTGGCTAGAAGATACTATTTCAGTAAAGAAGCAATGAGGACCTCAGCTGGACAGAATGGGTTCTTCATAACCATAGGAGTATATAAGATTACACACAGAGACACAGGGTAAAGAGGAGTAGCCAGCAAAGGAAACCGAGAAGGACCACAGGAGACAGGTGAGGATGGGAGCACTCACCCTCACAGATCACAGCGGGCAGCATCTGGTCAGCGGTGCTACCTGTCTCCGAGAGGCCCGAGGTAGAAAATGAGAAATGTCCACCAGCTCTTCTCTTTGGCAACTGGAAAAATCACTGGTGAACTGTGATAGAGCAATGTTAGGAGAGAGGTGGCCGCAGATGCTCCATTAGAAAGAGTTGATGAGAAAGTCTTGACAAGGGTGCTGTAGTTCAACCAACACCAGGGATGCAGCAGTGATTTACACAGGTTTGTACTAGAGGAGAAGTTGACCGAGTTGAGAAGTGCTAGTGATAATACTAAGACATAACGGTGAGTTCAGACACAGAGACTTGAGGCTGGGGGGGTAGAACAAGATTAAGGCATTGTCATGGCAAGCTTCCATCTCGGGATAGTGGGGGGCAGAGGAAGGAATTCTCTGCTGAAAGTGAAAGTGGGGCACCAGAATTGGCAGGGGCCGTGGGGGCAGGACTCAGGGGACAGTGACCTGAGCTCTATAAGGCCCATCAATGTTAGAGCTGAGTTGGGGACCCAAGCCACAAGAGTGCAGACTTTTCGTAGCCAGTGTCTACCATCTAAAAACAGAAAGCAGGTGTTGGGAATTATTTCCCAAAGCAGCCATAGTTGAAGTTATGGGGACAAGGCATTCTAGAATGTTAGCAAGGATGTGTATTGGACAGCCAGATATAGGAATCTAAGCAGGGTAGGAGACAAATACAGAAATATGGGGAAAATATATAAATGTATTCATTTACCAACTGGAAATCTATCTGCAACTCTGTGTGTGTGTGTGTGTGTGTGTGTGTGTGTGTGTGTGTGTGTTCCCAGGGATTAAATGCAGGGACATTCTACCTCTGAGCTACAGCCCCAGCTCTATTTTATTTCATTGTTTTGTTTTGGTTTTGGTTTTTGTTTTCAGACAGGGTCTTGCTAAGTTGTGAGGGTCTGGCTGAGTTGCTGAGACTGGCCTCAAACCTGCAGTCCTCCTATCTCAGCCTCCCAAGTTGTAAGATTACAGGCATGTGCCACCAAACCCAGCTTTATCTGCAACTCTTAATTCCTCATTAGAGACTTCCCTTCTGGTAGCCAGAGGCATCCACCAAAGTATTCATACACTTGGAGAAGTGAGCAATGTGAAGCCTTCTGGTTTTAGCAGAACAACATAGGCCTCTTGTTCCTGGGAACTGGCTCCCTGTACTAGTCTGTCTTACCCACACACTGGCATTCACTGACATCTACTGGAAATTGTAGATGATCAGCTCATTTACAAAGTTTTGCTGCTACTGTTGTGTTTTAAAATAGTAAACAGAATTGTAAAGTCCTTGCATGGTAGGTGCCCCTTAAGTATTTGTCGAAAGGATAAATAAAAACAAAGCATTTCTTTGATGCCAAAGCAGGTATCAGATTTCCCCACAAGCAATCCACTATTATTAGAGCAGAGAACCAGAGAACTGAACACAGACCAAATGCCTTTGGGCAAATAAACAGAAACCATACCCTCAAACATCACTGGGATAGAACAAAAGCCAAAAGATGGCAGGGGCTTCAGAAAAATGATATCCATTTAAAAGCACTCAAGGGGGCTGGGAGTGTAGCTCAGTGGTAGAGCACTTTCCTGGGAACACAAGGTGCTGGGTTCCACCCCCAGCACAGGAGTGGGGTGGGGCACTCAAGGTAGTTTTGCTGAACAGTGAGGCAATGGGAATGTATTTTCTGTAACTTTTTCTACCTACCTATATCTATCACCTTTTTTTTTTTTTTTAACAATTACCTTATGTTATCCAGTGACCAGAATGTAATGTCTTTGGGTTTAGGGTTTAAGTAACTTCTGATTATCCTTGATATTCTACATACATTACTCTATTAAAAAAAAAAAAAAGGCTTGGTTTACTTTAAAGGCAGGGGGTGGTGGAGGTGGGGAGGGGCTGTAGACAAAAGCACTTGGCTATGACCGAGTTAAACCAAGTAAGAGGACTGATCATGGCTTGCTTATCAGGAGTTCCCCATTCACGTCAGTCTTAATTAACTTATATGCCGAATGCCTTTCTCCAAATGCTAAGTTACTAGAGAAATAGTAAGATATTTTGAACCTTACTGATAAGTAGGAAACATTACTTAAATGGTGATTTAACAGAAGCAGCATTTAAAAAATGTGTTATTTAAACCTATCAGCATTTGAGTCACTTATGATGCATGTATCTCATTTGTAGATTTAGCTACCAAGCGTTATATAGCTATATACCACAGAACGATGATGAGTTGGAACTCCGCGATGGAGATATTGTTGATGTCATGGAGAAGTGTGACGACGGATGGTTTGTTGGTAAGACTCTCTTTGTGCTTTTCTTCCTGTTGTGTATTGAATGAAGAGCTAGGAGGGAAGAGCCATGCAAAAAGCAATCTTCTCTGCACAGAAGGAAGAGACTTCTCAGCTTCTGTCCTGCTACTGGGGATGCTGGGCACCCTGTCTGCTTACTCTTAAGACGGTGTGGATGTTTAGTAATGTTGTACCTAAAAACTAAATATGCCAACGTCTGCCACATGGAAGGCACTTGTCAAATTTATTATTGTTATTGAGTTTCCACTTTTATATCTATGAGGCATATGTCTGTTTTACAGTTGAAATATTTCCTTTTTTTTTTGTTCTTTTTCTTTTTCTTTTTCTTTTTTGTGGTACTGGGGATTGAACCCAGAGGCATTCTACCTCCAAGCTACACCCCCAGTCCTATTTTTTATTCTTTATTTTGAAACAGGGTCTCACTAAGTTGGGGAAAGTCTCACTAAGTAGCTGAGGCTGGCCACGAACCTGGATCCTCTAGTCTCAGCCTCCCAAGTACTGGGATTACAAGTGTGCGCCACCATGCCTGGCTTTCTTTTTGTTTTTGTTTTGGTACTGGAGATTGAACCCAGGAACATTCTACCAAGCTACACCTCCAGGTCTTTTTTAAATTTTTATTTTGAAACAAGGTCTCACTAAGTTGCTCAAGGTTTTATTAAGTTGCTGAAGCTGCAATCCTCCTGTCTCAGCATCCCACATGCTGGGATTACAGGTGTACACCACCACATCTAGGCTCTTGGAAGTTTTATTTTTAAAGCTCACTTGAAACAACATAAGAAAATTTTGACTTAGGACTACATCTCTCCCATGAAACTCAAGTGTATAGTCCAGAAACCTTATTTACTCTAGGCTGCTAGTAACTTAAACCAAAGCAGTCTGCTTAGTTAAAACAAAGGAAGGCTGAGGGTGCAGCTCAGTGGTAGAGCATTTGCCTGTATGTGTGGGACCCTGGGTTCTATGCCTAGTTCAAAGGAAGGAAGGGAAGGAAGGAAAGAAAAAAATGGATTCTCCTTTATAGGAAGAGGAGAAAAGATCAACATTGAGACCCTGTTATAAACCAAATACTGTGCTTGATATGCTTTTATTGATGTTGTCTCAACACACAGCTATGTAAGACGGGATTATCTTTATTTAACGGATTGGAAAAAGTGAGGGCCAAAGAGATTATCACTATCCCAAGGTTACCCCCATAGCAAATGGTAGGGCCAGGAATTGAACTCAGGTCACCCACCTCTCCACATGCCTAATAAGGCTGAGAATAATGCCTCAATTTTTTCCTTCTTTCGTAAGGCCAGCTTTTTTTTTTTTTTTTCTTTGCAGTACTGGGGATTGAACTCAGGGGCATTCTACCTCTGAGCTATACCCCCAGCCCTATTTTTTATTCTTTATTTTGAAACAGGGTCTCACTAAGTTGCAGAGGGCCTCACTAGGTAGCTGAGGCTGGCCTCGAACCCGGATCCTCCGGTCTCAGCCTCCCAAGTACTGGAATTACAAGTGTGCGCCACCACACCCGGCTCAGAAGGCCAGCTTTTGATGTTTCTGGGACTACTTTGGGAAAGCAGTGTCCCAGCTGGAGTGGTGAGAACAGGAAGGCCTTGGCATAAATGGGAAGCTAGAAAGATTGGCCTTGGCCTCACCAGCTTCTTAGAAAGTGATCCCATGCTCCTGAGACCCCCAAGAAGTCTGCGATCCTCACTACCTTGAGTCATTCTGTTCTGAAGAAAGTAAGATTTGAGAAGTCAGCAGCCACTGTAGTACAATGGAGCCCAGTAAGAACACCAGGCAAACCAGGGAGAAAATTTAAATTTTCTAGAAGCCATGCTGAAAAAAGTACAAAGAAACCAGTGGAAGTAATTCTAATGTATACTATAAAGCCATTGCATTAAAAATATATCATTTGAGCCGGGCATGGTGGTGCACACCTGTAATCCCAGTACCTGGGAAGCTGAGACAGAAGGATTGCAGGTTCTTGGCCAGCCGCAGCAACTTAGTGAAGCCCTTTGCAACTTAGTGAGACTGAATTTCAAAATTAAGAATAAAAAATAGGGTTGTGGGTGCAGCTTGGAGTTAGAATGCCCCTGGATTCAATCCTAGTACTGCAAAAAAAAGGTATCATTTGAACCTGTAATCAGTATAAAAATGGCTGTGGAGATATTTTACATTCTTCTTCCTAAGTCTTTGGAATGCAGAATGCAGTGCATATTTTCAAATTGCAGCTTAGCTCATTTCAGCCTTGCCATATTCCAATGCTCAGTAGCCATGTGTGGCTCTCATCTCTGAGATTTCAGCTCTAGCATGCATTAGCTATTAAACTCTTCCAAGATTATGTCCCTGTCCTTGTTGCTGGGTGGGAGGGAGGGATACCAGTTCTCTAATGGAGGCATCCTAGGCCACTGGGTAAAGGAACTATTTTGGGCTGAGTGTCTTTCTTGCATACCTGAGTCTTTTCAGAAAGTGGTCTAGTGTTCAAAAGGACAAGTAAAGTGGCCCAGCAGAGCTTATTTTTCTCTCCATTAGAAAAAACATTAGCCAGGTCTATGAACACAGGTGAATCCCTTACCATCCCACTTCTCTGCAGCCTTCTTGACCATCCTCCCTAGAAGTTCACCCAGATGTTTCATGTGTCATTAATCTTGGCACATTCTTCTAGCTTAGGAGTTTCACTTGGGCAACAATTCCAGTGCACTGGCCATGGCTGCTTGAGATATTATACTCAGCAAGATTCTGAAGCCAAATCCAAGCCAACTGGGAAAAGGGTGCAGTGATCAGATTGCAATGTCTTCTAACAGAGGATAATGATGATACAACAGATTTTAGCCAGCCCCACTGCAGAGAGAGACTCCCTGGGAAGGGGCTTGCAGAGAGAGACTCCCTGGGAAGGGGCTAGATTAGCGACCAGCAGTTCCAGAGCAGGAGCAGCCCAGGAAGGGCAGTGTTCCCAGAGGGTTCAATGCTCCTGGCTGAATGGGACCCTAACAAGGTTGGTAGCAAAGATAGGGAGGCAGGTGTTGGGCTTAGTTCCAGGGTCTCAGAGGAATTTCCATTTGTTATTCGTGTGTGTGTGTGTGTGTGTGTGTGTGTGTGTGTGTGTGTGTGTGTGTGTTGCTGGGGATTGAACCCAGGACATTCTACCTCTAAAATACACCCCCAGCCCCATTTTACTTTTTATTTGGAAATAGGGTCTCACTAAGTTGATGTGAGCCTCACTGAGTTGCTGAGGCTGGCTTTGAACCTGCACTCCTCCTGTCTCAGCCTGCCAAGTACTGAGATTATAGGCATGTGCCACCACACCCGGCAAGGAGTTTCCTTTTGAAGTATAGTCATAGTCACTGGGCTGTCAGAAATTCTACAGTTTAGAAATTCTAAATCCCAGGTATCTTCTTGGGCAGGAAAAATGTGCTAATTTCTCCAAAAAGGAGACATGTTGGGAGAGCAATGGACTGGGAGTCAAAAGACCTGATAATTATTAAGCAGAGACCTCCAAAGTGCTTTGAGCCTGGATGCTTTGATCTGAAAAAACAAGAATATTGGAAGTGTCTGCCTTGCTTACCACCCAGCATTATTTTGCAGCCTAAATGAGATAAGACAGAGGAAAGTGCTTAGAGAACATATAGTATTCGATAAGCTGTAAAAATTGTGATAAGGACATTTGAGCAGAAATTTCAACAGTACCTCAGTGGTTGAGCCTTCTCATTTTGTGCATTTTTTTTTTATAGGTACTTCAAGAAGGACAAGACAGTTTGGTACTTTTCCAGGCAACTATGTAAAACCTTTATATCTATAAGAAGACTGAAAATCACAGAGATTATTATTTTTATTGGAGGATGAAGCATAATTCACGAACCGATCTCCTTATTTAAATGTTGAGTCACTAGGAAAAGCCGTGTGGTGGGTAAAGTGAGAAGTAAAAGACAGGAACAGAGAAGCGTTGTGTGGAAAACCTAAGCCTGCCTGAGCTTATGTGGATCAGGGCTGAACCGAGTGCCGAGCAAAAAGAATTGAAGCAAATCCGCATTTACTTAGCTGCTTCTGGAAACTGCTCCAGCCTTCCCCTCCCCTCCACCTCCTGGGTAACCTGACCTGGAGTGCAGTCCAGGAGCAGAGTTAGCCAGAAATGCTTCCTGCTACCCTGGCCTTCACCAACTCCCATCTCAAAGGAGTCCTTGAAGCTGAAGCATCCCAGGCAGATGGGTCCCCCGCCGTGTTCAGATGCTCCACACCTGAGCACCCACTGACTATCCAGCCCCCACACCTGGCTGTCATTAAGCCAGCTGACTCTCCATTGCTGCTAGAGGTCAGTCCAGGCTGCCAAGGCTATCCCTCGACAGTGGCGGCCCCCAAATTGTGCAAGACCTCCTGACCTGCAAATGAGCAGATGGAGGCAGAACAGGTGCCCTGCGCATTCCACCTGTGCACAGCATGGCTGTCGACTGCGTTTCTTGCAGACAGAAAAGCACACAAGGTTTGTCCTTCGAACTGGGGAGCAGGTGGCCAAACAGACAGGTTACATGCATACTTCCAAGTGGCCAAGTCGAGAAGCCCTGCAGCTCTGGAGGTCACTTGCAGTGTGTTCCTTTCCTGCATCATAGATTGTCGTGAACATCCACCTTCAGAGCTGTACAGCTGCGTTTATCATTGCACCAGCGCTTGCCTTGTTCTCTGGCTTGTGTTTGGCTGGGACAGTCTGGGAGTGGGAGGCCTATTCTCCTATGAAATCCAGAATGGTGTGTAGTGATTCATTTAACATATGTTGATGTATGGGAACTGCTCAGAATCCCAACATACCTGCTGAGGATTCCCTTCTGTGCAGGGGTGCAGGTGCAGTAGCCAGAGTGTGAAGTAGTGAATCTGCTGCTGCACACAGCAACCAGGAATTATGTCCTTTGTGGGTGCTGGATCTGAGGAGGAAGCCCCCCTGCGGTGCTGGGAGTGCTTAGTCACAACTCTGTCCAAGTTGTGAAAAGGATGTTTGTTGGTTTCTCTGTTAGATTCCTTAAGTGACACAAAGATAGAAATGTGCCTGTTCCCTGCCCACCAGGAACTGGGAGATGATTGGGAGACAGAGAAAGGAAGTTAAGAGAGAGACTGTGATACGTGCTATGAAGGGTGTGGGAGGAAGAGGTAAGTTTCTCCTGGAAGGATTGTAGAAAGCATTGTCATATTTCTGTCTCCATCAGCTTACTCTTAACAGCTAGGATGCTGGGAGAGCCTTTGAGGGTAGTTTATGGACAGAAATACTTGGGACTCTTTCCAGAGTCTCCAACCTCTCATCTTCCCCACAAATTCACATTCAAGGTAACAAGTGGGAGTAGCAATTCTAGGTGGTGGGGATATACACTAGAACCCCAGGTTTTCTGCATATACGTTAGAATTATCTTAGACCATTGTCCCAAATCCTGGAGTCTTTACAAGTAAGCAAAATTTGTCTTCAGCACCTCTAGTTTGGCTGCTGTCCCAGATACCCATTTTAGGATCCCACTGCCTTCCTACAGCCCACCAGTCAGCCACAGTTCCCTCACTTTCTCCCTATCCTTCTCTCAAGGAGGTGCTCAAGAAAGAAACTGCCACTGATTCACACTAAAGTGATAAGAGGAATATGTTACTTTTTCCAAGAGACTTTTTTTTTTTTTTTAAAACTAGGACAGAGCAGAGCCTTTATTCCAAGGAAAAGATTGTGGCACTGCAGGCGAGGAGGCCTCCTGGGTAGAAAGAGCCTCCCTGATTTTCTTTAGGACCCTGTGACAGTAGTACCTATTGCTTTGGAAAGTCTGCTGCACCATCTGAGAACACTGTATTTTGACTTCCTCTCTTTCTGAGGGAATGTAGTAAAAATGCACCTGCACGTGCACTTGGCACGGCAGCATCTCACTCATTTTGGAATGTAATTCTTGTATTGGCTAATATGTTTCCTGCTCTTTCTTAGCCGCAAACCATTAATAATGCGATCTTATCTAAGAGTTTTTTGAGGGGTGCTTCTTGATTAAGTAGGTAATTTTGAACACCTCTTTAAATACAGCTAGAAAATAAAACCAATTTGTAAAGTCACATCTGCATACGATGCCAGCCTCACGCATTTGTATATCTCCAGAAATCCAGGTATGCCTCACCAATCTGCCCGTCTCTAATAAAATCATATGTGAAAATCCGCATCACTTCAGCTTCCTATGTATGACAGAACAAGGAACAAAGGTTTCCAACTACTCTTTTGTCTTTGACATTTAGTAATAATATAAATTACCTATTTTTATGCTGAAATATTTATACAAGTTTATTAATAGCAAGTGAAACTAACTGGCAGGTATGCCTTGTAACACATTTTGATATATTAACCATGCTTCCAGGTAAAGGCAAGCCCCGAATGGCTTATCTTTTGCAGTCTCTCTGGGATCAGTAAAAGAAAAAAAAAAATGCGCTTGAGAAGTGGGACTGTAAATATGTATATTTAACTTTGTATAGCCCATGTACCTACCTTGTATAGAAAAATAATTTGAAAATTTTGAATGGAAGGGGGGAAAATAAGAAAGTCATGAAGTCTTTTTTTCATTTTTATTTAAATGAAAGAATTCCAAATAACTCACCTGCAGACGTTTAGCACAAAAACAGCCATTGTAAACTGTTAAATTTTACAATAATTATTTTTGGGGAGGAGAAGGTAACAATAATCTCATAGGTTTTTTTAATTTTATTTTTTGGTTTTTTTTTTTGCAGTCCTATTTATCTGCAGTAGTATTGCATCCTATTACTAGAATAGGTTACTACAGAAAAAAGATTATATTCTGAAAGAAAAATTACTGACATTATATATAACCAATTAATTTAAAGTATTGCCGTTTAAATTACACATGGAGAGCATGTACTATGCAGACACAGGTTTTTCTGTTCATTTATTTTTCTTTATTGCAGTGGGTTGATTTGATGCATAGATGTGCTAAATGACTGCCTTTGCTGTACATATTATTTAATAAACTTTATTCACAATTGTGTGGCATATGTTTGTTCTTGACATTCCTTGTGTCCTTCCTTTGCCCAGCTTCCCAAACCAGACTTCCATTCATTGCTGTCTCTCACACTCCCCTCTGCTCTACTTACTTACTTGTTTTATTATTTATTTATTTATTTATTTTTGGTACTACTGGGGATTGAACCCAGAGTCATTCTATCTCCCAGCTACATGTCCAGGCCTTTTTATTTGTTATTGTGAAACAGGGTCTGGTTAAGTTGCTGAGGCTGGTCTGGAACCTGTGATCCTCCTTTCTCAGCTTCCCAAGTACTGGGATTATAGCTGTGCATCATCACATCAGGCTTCCCCCCCACTCTTAACCAACTGCTGCCTGGCTTCTGCCCTGTTGAAAGACACCACTTCTTACCTCACTGTTTTTCTCAATAACCTAATTCCATGATCCTTTCTAAACCAATTACTATTGGCCATTTCACCTTTCCTCATAAAATTTCTTATTCTGATAACAAAAAGAATGCATATGTCTTTGAAGCAAAGGTGAAATGTTTAAAAATGTATATAATAGGTCTTATCTGCTCCTTAAAACATGGGGAAAATGGGCATGGTGCTGTACACCTGTAATCCCAGTACTTGGGAGGCTGAGACAGAAGTATCATAGGTTCAAGGATGCCTCAACAACATAGTGAGACTTTCAGTAACCTAGGAGACCCTGTTTCAAAAACAAAACAAAACAAAAATTAAAAGGGCTGGGTGTGTAGCTTGGAGGTAGAATGCCCCTGGGTTTAATCCCCAGTACCACCAAGAAAGAAAAAAAAAGAAAGAAAGAAAAAGAGAAGAAAAAAAATGGGAAAAACACAGAAATCAATTTTTCTATTTCTAAATAAATTATGAGTCTTTTGCTCTGGTGAGTTGGTTGGGTTTTTTTCCCCCATACCAAGTGTGTCAAAGCACTAGGCATCCAGTCTCCCCAGCCATCCGGTGACTGACCACTCCATATTGTTCTGAGTGGATTCTACTGTACATAGGGCTATTCTGTAAGGGAAATCCAAACTTCCTTCCTCTCTCCCTGGCTCTGCCCTTCCCCACCTTATCCACCTCAAAGCACCCGTTTGCAATGCTGCCTCTGAGTAACTTGGTGCACTTTGGCATCTGTCTTTCAGGTGTCTGACAGTCTTCCTTCTGAGTCCTGTGTCACAGCCACTACTAACCTTTCCTGCCTTCCATCCCATTCAACAAATCCACCAGCTTACCTTCAAATACTCAGATGCTTCTGTCATCTTGGTCCGTAGTAAAGAGAAAAAGATCTCTGTTTCACGGTGGATCAGTGGGCTCAAGTCCATGGGCATACTGCCCCTCCATCTCCATTACCTCTGACTCTACCTGCCAATGTCTCATGGCTTGTTCCAGACCTCAGTTCTCTTTATGGTCTCAAACTCATCCAGCATGCTTCAGATGTAGGGATTTATGATACAGTTCTTTCTGCCTGGAAGACCCTTTCCCCAAGAGCTGCCTGGCTTCCTTCCTCCCTTTAGGTATTTATACTGCCTTCTCAATGAAGCTTTCTCTGACCACTTTATATCCAATAGGAGCCTACTATGCCCACCTCCAGTGTTCTGCTCCTTCCTCTGTGTTCCTCCATCACACAATTTCCATCTCAAATTCCTTTGTCTTCACAAACAATCTCATCAGATCTGGAGGGCAGTGATTCTGTTTTGCACTAAGAATAATGCTCTTCGGTCATTCATTCCTTTGTTGACCAAATAAATGAGTGAATGAATGGACCCCTGAGGTCAGAGAACCTAGAAATCAGATGTGTTCTACAAATAATTAAAGGAAACATTACACCATTTCTTATGGCAGCAGAAACTGAACAGAAATTAATCTCTAATGGAGCTGGCCTCATGTGTAGAAAGTGAAAGTTTAATTATGCTTCTCTCTCTGTGTAGATCACTGCTCACTATCCAACACGTGATCCGTCAGGCTTGCTTCTCTGCACATAAACACATGTCTCTAAACAAATGATTTCCATAGTCTTACACACCATTTTCCCTCGAAAAAGCTAAGACATAGCTCCAAAATTTATTTAACCAGTCCCTCTATTGATGAGGCAAATATGTGAAATTCTTGCCAGCTTTTTGCCACAACAAACAATGCTGCTTTGAGTGGAACTGTTGGCTGCAAGAGCAGGAATGTTTCAAATCTTAAGAGACTGTCAAATTGCCTTCCAAAAAGTACCAATTTGTACTCCTGCCAAGTCTATGGGAGTGTGTGTTTCTCACCACCCACCTGGAACTACTCCATTGTCAGCTTCCATGAAATGCTGTTTCTTGATTCCATGGCTCTGGCCAGCCACTTCTCAATCCTTTCTAGGTCTTTGCTGCTTTCTCAGCCTTCTGTTATTTTCTTTCAACATGTGCTCCTTAAGGGAGAGGGTTCCTCACAATATAATTATGGCTTAAAGAGTCTGATTATATGAAGTCCTTTCAGTGATTAAGTGGTAGAAAGCTGACACTGGTGGCATCTGTCAAGACATTCCAAAGATAATTGGGATAAGCCTCAGGCAAGAGTGAACTCACAGACTCCAACTTTCTCCATCTGTATTTATCTTATTCTTGGTTCTGTTTGTCTTATTTGGCTATATTTTCACCTACTGAGTGTAGTAATGGGAAATATGGCTGTAGGCAGCTCTGGCCTCATATTCATATTCTCTCTCTCTCTCTCTCTCTCTCTCTCTCTCTCTCTCTCTCTCTCTCTCTCTCTCTCTTCTGTTTTTTGTTTTTGGTAATGGGGATTGAACCCAGAGGCATTCTACCTTTGAGCTAGCCCCTTTTTTGTTTGTTTGTTTTGTTTTTGAAACAGAGTCTTGCTAAGTTGCTGAGAATCTCGCTAAACTGCTGAGCCTGGTCTCAAACTTGTGATTCTCCCTTCTCAACCTCCCAAGTCCTGGGATTACAAGTATGCACCACCCCATTTGGCCTCCAGCCTCATTCCTTCAGTTCTCTGACTCTGGATTCTGGAGCAAAAGACCTTCCTATTTGGCTTTTCCTGGAAACAATTCCAGACCCTGGCAGGCAAACCTGGATTTTACACTTCTTGGACCGATCTCTTTGGTAAAAGGAGATGAAATATAGTTGGCAGCCTCATCCAAACTTCATAGAATGGGGGAGATGAAAGGCCAGGAGTGTGTGTACTAGTATAAGAAGGGTGAAGAAGGAAACTGGACAGACAAGAGCTCCATCAGCCACTGGATTTGGAGAGTTAGTGTTGCAAGCTTGAGAAAACCAAACACCATTGTTCTGTCCCAATATAAACTTCAGAGAAACCAAACACAGGCTGTGCACTGAAGGTCTGCTAGCCAAGGTCTTGAGAATGGTGAAGAATGATGTCCATCCAGTGGAAGAAGCCAATGTGACCACGAGGGCCCAACGCAGCTGTAGCGCACATGCTAAAAATATCAGTACTCTTCTGAAAGTGAATAAAAATGTTTGAATGAATTGTACACTGGTGTATTTGCCAAGTCTTAGCATGTAGAAATGAAGACTGTCTCAGGAATGTTTACTCAGCACTTTTCAGGATAAACAAAAGTAATCATCACTTGATTCTGGTAATTTGTGGGATGAATTGGCTGAGAAAATGGTTCTGAGCCCAGGCACGGTAGTGCAACCTGTAACCCTAGTACTTGGGTGGCTGAAACAGGAGGATCACAGGTTCATGGCCACACTTACTCAGTAACTTGGCGAGGCCCCCTGCAACTTAGTGAGACCCTCTTTCAAAATAAAAAATGGCTGGGGGTATAGCTCAGGGGCAGAACACCACTGGGTTCAATCTCCATCACGAAGAAGAAGGAGGAGGAGAAGGAGTAAAAAATGGTTCTGACTGAAAATACACTAGTCTCCCCTTAATTTGTGGGGGATCCGCTCCATGCCCCAAACCACAGATAGTTCTAATCCCTATCTATGCTGTTTTTTCTTATATGAACATACTTATGGTAAAGTTTAATTGATAAATTAGGCACAGTAAGATATTAACAATAACTAAAGAGACAGAACAATTATGGCTAATATACTGTAATAAAAGTTGTGTGAATGTGGTTTCTTTCTCCGAATATCTTTTACTGGACTCTTTGACTGTCAGTAATTGAAACCATGGATAGCAGAGTGACTATTGTATTCAAGAAGATTTAAGATAAACCCACAGATGCAAAAACTCATGATGTAAAATGGCTACATGACACTTTATGAGTGTCATGCACAACTGGTGTACAACTATGCTGTTCTTCCAGGACCCCTCCACTCTGGCATCTTCACATGCAAAAGACTTGGCTGACTAAGAGTCTCTGGTCCATTCTGGCTTATTTATTTCAAAGGGGGATCAGATAGATGAGTCTGCAAAGAAGAGGTAGATCTGAGGATCATCTCCTCAACACATGGTCTGAGGTCCCCAATTCTTTTCAGTAGATTCATAATGATCAAACTATTTTTATAATAATGGTAAAATGATCCAGCTTCCAGGAATGTCTCCAGTGATCCTCATATCCAGGTATTCACACCCTTGTGTGGTCCTTTTCCCCATTCTGACAATTAGTCTGTGTGACTAATGGAATATGGCAGAAGTAGCTAGATGTGATGGCACATGCCTGTAATTCCAGTACTTGGTAGGCTAGATAGGAGGATTGCAGGTTCGAGGCCAGTCTCAGCAATTTAATAGGACTCTTAACAACTTAGTAAGACCCTATTTCAACTGTTTCAAATAAAAAGGGCTGGGATGTACCTTGGAAGTAGAATGCCCCTGAGTTCAAGTTCCAGTATAAAAAAAAATACACACACACACACACACACACACACACACACACACACACACAACACACGGTCAAAGTGACAATACGTGACTTCTGCGGCTAGGTCACAAAAACACTTGTGACTTCTGTCTCATTCCTGGATCACTCACTTTGGGGGAAGCAGACTGTAGTTCAGAACCTTTAAGCCCCAGGTATCCTGCTGAGTTAGATCAGTGTGCTAATTCTTCCACAAGGGAGGTACTAGAAAGAGCAACAGACTTGGAATCAGAAGACAGGAGTTCAAATACTGTGTCAGCCTCCCTAGGTTATAAGACCTCAGTAATGCCACTTAAGCTCTGTGAGCTTGCATTTCCTCCCAGGAGGGGAGGGTGGCTTACCAAAGTGAGATACTGTTAGGAAGGAAGGGAGGGAGGGGGAGGAGGAGGAAGAGAAGGAGGAGGAGGAGGAAGGGGAATAGGAGGAGGAAGAGGAATAGGAGGAGAAGGACGACTATGAGGAGGTTTAAAAGGCAATTTTCTGGGTCCACTGCAGAGCTCTGCAGTGGTTCTAATGCCTGCTGTGTACCCACACTTTCTATGTATTGTCTACGTTTCCCACCTTATCTCCATGTCCAGGTGAGGGAACTATGACTCAGCGGAGCTCAGCACAGGATGAGTCTGACTCCAAAGCCAGTGTCCTTTCCATTGATCCTACTTTACTGCCTCCGTGAGACAGACAGTGGGATGATTCCATAGACCATAGACCTCTGGATCATCTGAAGTTTACCAAGAGATTATAACATCTCTAAGAGTGATCACATGAAATAATATTAATAGTGGTAACCATCTGATGAGCACCTACTATGTGCTTGAACATTTGAAGTTCAGTCTTTGTCCCTCTTTAGCCACTCTTCTGCCAGAGCCAAGACAATAGCATCAGCACAAAAGAAATCCTCATGAACCCCTCCCAGTTCCTTTCATCTTACATCCTACTGCTGACAAGCCTCTCAGGAGTGTGGCTCAGCCTTGTGCCTCTGCTTCCTCAGTGCCACTCTGACCCTTCCTCACCTGCACTGTGGCTATACATCTAAAAAGCTTAATGAACTTTGCACTCCAATTTTCTTTCCTTCTTTTTTTGTGCTGGATATTAAACCCAGGGGCATTATTCCTACCCCTGAGCTACACCCCTAGCACTTTTTATTTTTATTTTTATTTTGAAACAGGGTCTCACTAAGTTGCTGAGAGTCTCACAAAGTAGTTGCCAAGGCTGGCCTCAAACCGGCGACCCTCCTGTCTCATCCTCTCAAGGACTGGGATCACAGGTGTGTGCCACCACTCCTGGCTATGCATGGGGTATCTTATCTAGTCCCCTCGCTTTATCACCCCTTGGCAAATTAGGTGTTTGTACTTTTTAAATTAAACAGTACAAAATTATTAAACTTCAGGAAGAAAAACGAACAGAAAACATACATAATTACTACTATTATGATATATTCTCTAGAAGTGTTCTATATATACAAATCTATATATACAACCCGCTTTTATCACTTACTGTATCATAAACACCTTTTTTGACAATATATACTGATCTCTACATCATTTTGATAACTATATGCTATTTCATGGTATAAATATGCAGTGGTATATTTAGCAGCCTTGTATTATTGAAACTTTGGATGTCTTGTAATATTTTGTAGTTATGTAGCATTCTGTGATAAACATCATTTTATATACTCAGTACCTTAAATGGCTATTTTTCCCTAAAGAACTTAGTAGGGGTGGAATTACTAGATCAAAAGGTATGCTGTATTTAAGTATTTGGACACATACATATTTGTCACCCAACTACTGACAAGACCTGTCATTTCTTCCTTGTAAGGTATCTTGGTTTTATCCTTTCCTCTGTCTCTAAGAATTCTTTACTTTATACCCTCCCTCAGCTGATAGCAGTTCCTGAAATCTCCTATGATGAAATGCTTCCTATCCACAAAAATGATTGTGGGTTTAGAGGTGTCATCAGCATCTTTGGGAGCCCAAGGGTAGATGAAAGTGTTTTTGAAAAGTTTCCAAAGAATTAAAGACAGACTCTTGCATATGACTCTCTGGGTAGAGGAAGGCAGCCAGGGTGAAGCATGGGGGCAGACAGTGGGGAGGAGCTGGAGAGTACATTCAGGGAATTTCGGAAGAAAAAGGCCAGATGGAACAGGGAAAGGGAGGAATCCAGGAAGAACTTCCAGAAGAGCTGCATGCAGCCACTGTGACAGATAGAAAGTTGAGCTTTACTCCAGAGGGCATGAAAGGGTCAGCCCCAGGCAGGGTCAGGCCAGAGACAAAAGGCTGACAACATGTCCCTTTTACCTAGAAACAATGCAGTACCGCCTAGACAATCACAGCTACATTGCTTCGACCCTGCAGACACTGCAGAGAAGGCCAAGTCCTCCTCTTTTGGTTAAAGAAAAACCTCCCTTGATCCTGTTTCTCCTCCAGCTAATGCCTCGTTTCTCTTGTTCTCTCTACAGGAAAACTTGAAAGAGTCTCTTCTCTCTCTCTCTCTCTCTCTCTCTCTCTTTCTCCTCTTTCTCTCATATTGGGGATTGAACCCAGGAGCATTCTATCTCTAAGCTACACTCCCAGCCCGTTTTATTTTTTGTATTGAAACAGGGTCTTGCTAAGTTGCTGAGGCTGGTCTTGAACCTTCGATCCTCCTGTGTCAGCTTCCCAAGTACTGGTACTACAGGTGTGCACCACCATGCCTGCCTTCCCTTCACTTTGGGACAGTGTTGAATATACCTTGTTCCCTTTTTTGTCCTCAGAACATCTTCAACAGGCTTCCAGGATGCCGCCCTCTCTTGGTTCTTATCCTACCTGCTGGGCTCCTTCTCAGTCTCCTTTCTTGGTCCCTGCTCATGACCCGGGCCCAGTCTTTGGACCTCACTCTTTTCCCACTTTCTGGTACCCTCATCCACTCTCTAATTTCCCTGATATTCGGATCTCTTACCTGGGCCTCTGCCCTGGAATCCAGATTCTTATTTACAACTGTTTGTTCCCCATCTCCATTGAACCATCTAATGGATGCCTGAAACTTAACTCTAAAACTAAATTCCCCAACATACCTATCCTCAAAAACTGCCTCTCCCAGAAGCTCCCTTTTTTCAGTTAATGGCAATTCCATCTTGTAGCTGCTGTTCAGGCCAAAAAATCCGAGTCACTCTCAACACCCTCCGGTGCCTCACCTCCTATCCATCAACAGATGCTTTAAAACACAGCCAGAACTCAAGCCCTCTGAGTCCTCCGCCCACACGCTGGGTCCACGCCAGGAACCATCTCTCACCTGGAGGATTCCAGCAGCCCACTTACTGCTCCCCTGCTTCTGCCCCTTGCCTCCTCCCTGTATGTTTTCAACACAGCAATCGCAGTGTTGAAGACATAAATTGCATCCTGTTAATTCTCTGTGCAAAGCCCTCGTGGCCTTTCCTCTTTCTCCTACTGATTCCCAAATGCCCTCCCCCAGGCGCTGCCCTGTCAGCCTGCTGTTATTCCTCTGACTTCATCTTCTCTTTCTTCCCCTTCCCACTCAGCTCCAGCCCCACTGGCCTCCTTGCCAAGCTCCCACCCTTGCTCTTTCCCCTGCCGGCAGTGCTCTCCCCCCAGACACTGTGCGGAGTGCTCTGCCTTCTTAGCTCAGGTCCCTCTCCCCAGACTTCCCTCGCCACTCTCTATCACTGACATTTGAACTCTGCTTTGTTGTTCTCCATAGAGCATAGCACTATCAACTGTGCCATATCTTTTTTCTTTTAAAAATATTTTATTTGAGCTGAGTGTAGTAGAGCACATTTGTAATCCCAGTACTTGGGAGGCTGAGACAGGAGGATCACAGTTTGGCAGCCAGCCTCAGCAACTTAGCCCTCCCTTGTTTCAAATTAAAAAATAAATCAAGTAGGGCTGGGCAGAGGTGGAATGCCCCTGGGTTCAATCCCCAGTACCACATGCACACACACCACACATACACACATACACACACACACACACACACACACACACACACACACACACACACTTATTTTTAAATAAATTTGAGATTACAGAAAAGTTACAAGAAGAAAGACAGTCTAAAGCACACCCATGTATCCTTTATCCAGAATCACCTGCTCCTTTTTTTGTGTGTGTGGTACTGGGGATTGAGCCCATTGGCATTCTACCTCCAAACTATAACCCCAGCCCTATTTTTTTAATTCTTAGTTTGAAACAGGGCCTCACAAGCTGTGGAGGGGCTTACTAAGTAATTGCGGCTGGCCGCAAACCTGCGATCCTCCTGTTTCAGCCTCCCAAGTACTGGGATTACAAGGGTGCACCAGCATGCCCGGCTGGATTCACCTACTCTTAACATTTTACCCCACTTGATTTGTTTGCTCCCTGTCCCCAACCCCTCAACATACACTCTCACACCACACACATAACTTTTTTCAGATCCATTTGAGAATAATTTCCAGACATCATGGCCCTTCATCCCTAAATACTTCAATGTGTTCTTCCTAAGGATAGGGATAGTCTCTTACATAACCACAGTCTAGTTGTCAACCACTATATTCAACACTGATATAATGCTTTAATCTACCATCTGTATCCAGTTTTGTCAACTACCCAGTAATGTCCTTCTAGTACATTTTCCCTTCTAGTACAGGATGATTCCGTCTCACACTGGATATTACATATGGGTTATCTCTCTCTTTACTCATCTTTAACTGGAAACATTTCCAAAGCCCTTCTTTGTCTTTTGACATTGCCTTTTTGAAGAATATGGTTTTCCCTGGCCTCATCCAGTTCTATTTAATAGGGGTTTGTCTGATGTTTCCTTACAGTTGGACTCGGGTGATGCATTCCTGGCTGGAATGTTACATATGAGATGTTGTGTGGCTCTTAGTGTGTCTTCTCTGAGCCACACAATGTTCTGCCTATCACTGCAATGTTAATTTGATCTCCTAATAAAGTGTTCAGTTTTGTCCTGGGTGCACTGTGGTCTGTGCTATGATTTGAATGTGTCCCCTCCCAAAGTCAGGTGTTGAAACCATTGCCAATATGATAGAATTAAGAGATGGGGTAGCCTGCAATCCCGGTACTTGGGAGGCTGAGACAGGAGGATTAAAGGTTTGAGGCCAGCCTCAGCAACTTAACAAGACCCTCAGCTACTTAGTGAGATCCTGTTTCAAAATTAAAAAAAAATAAAAAGGGCTGGAGGTATAGCTTGGAAATAGAATGCCTTTGGGTTCCATCCCAGTACCCCCTCCCCCCCCAAAAAGCAATAAATTTGTGTTCTTTATAAATTACCCAGATTCAGAGTATCAGGTATCCTGTTATAGTAGTAGGAACCACTAAGACAGAAAAAAAATGTTTATGTCTTGCTGCAGCTTCAAATTAATATACTAAAACTTGACTCCCAAGATGATGGTTTTAAGAAGTGGGGCTGGGCATGGTGGCAAATGCCTGTAATCCCAGTACTTGGGAGGCTGAGACAGGAAGATCTCAGGTTCGAAGACAGCTTCAGCAACTAGTGTGACTGTCATTAACGTAGTGAGACCCTGTTCAAAATAAAAATAAAATAGGGCTGGGGGTGTAGCACAGAGGTAGAATGCCCCTGGGCTCAATCCCCAGTACCACACACAAAAAAAGGAAGCAGTAAGAGGCCTCCTTTGGAAAATGTTTAAATTACAAGGGCTCCACTCTCATAATGGGATTATGGGATTAGTGCCCTTTTAATAGAAGCCCAAGCCAGCTTGTTTCCTCTTTTGCCATGTGTGGACACAGCAAGAGGGTGCATTGATTAAAAAAAGGGGGGTCTTACTAGACACTAAGTCTGCCAGGCCCCTGATCATGACTTCGCAGCCTCCAGAGTATGAGAAAGACATTCCTATTATTTATAAGCTACCCAGTCTATACTTTTTTTTTATAGCATACCAAATAAGGACTATGACATAACATTATTATTTTTCCTTTTTGCCTAAATAAGCATTCTGTAGAGCAATAACATGAAGACCACTTAAATGTCCTGTTCTCATCAAACTCTCACCCTAGATTTTGCATCCAAGAACCATTCAAGTTCTTGTCTGAATTAATCTTTACTATGATGATTGCAAAGTGCCATTTTTTAAATAACTGCACTCGTTCTACATTCAGAATTGTACCGTAAACAAGAACCCTCCATTCTCATTCATCTACCTACCCACTCATTCACTTATCTGTATGGTTTCCTGGATTCTTATTTTTTTCCCCCAGTGGGTTATATTTCCTTATTATTTAGTGCTCAAATTATCCCACATTTGGCCAGTGGGAACCCCTTTAAGCAGACTTCTGTTTCCTTTAACATGCTCCCATCACTGTGCGTGTGCGTGCGTGTGTGTGTGTGTTTACATGCTAGACAGGTACTATACCACTGAGGCATACCTCCAGCCCTT
The DNA here is from genome assembly GCA_004027655.1 of Graphiurus murinus. Lineage (NCBI taxonomy): Eukaryota > Metazoa > Chordata > Mammalia > Rodentia > Gliridae > Graphiurus > Graphiurus murinus. Next base: position 182,006 of record PVLC010000159.1, read on the forward strand.
CATCATTTTTTTACCACTTTCTTGATTTCTGCATAGCAAAACTATTCCAGGCTCATCTTGTACCCATTCTGCCCCAGTCCTGGATTTCCCTGAGGAAACCAACATCTGCATACTGGTTGTGCTTCATGGTCTAGACTACCTTTGCTTCTTGGACTTTGGGCAGGAAACATATGCACCCAAACACATATATACACACACATACCTACCTAAATATATATTTACCTATGTAAACACACATATACAAAATATACCTTATAGCTTACTTATTCAGTTTTCTCTCTTTCTTTCTTTCTTTCTTTCTTTCTTTCTTTCTTTCTTTCTTTCTTTCTTTCTTTTTTTTGTGGTACCGGGGATTGAACTCAGGAGCATTCTACCTCCAAGCTATACCCACAGCTCTATTTTTTATTCTTTATTTTGAAACAGGGTCTCACTAAGTTGCGGAGTGCCTCACTAGGTAGCTGAGGCTGGCCGAGAACCCGGATCCTCCGGTCTCAGCCTCCCAAATGCTGGGATTACAATCGTGTGTCACCACGCCGGGCTCGCTTATTCAGTTTTCTAATACACTAAAATATAAGTTCTGTGTGGGAGGTAGTTTG